>JACEFZ010010267.1:0-260125 GCA_014155875.1 Cepaea nemoralis | reverse complement strand
TGTAACACGCTACGTGGAGGGTCCCAAATAGCCCTGTCACAATATTTCAAAATTGTTCTCTTTATATAGCCCTGGCTGGGATAGGTCTTTACCTGCCAACCCTCCTCCGTTTTCCCGGACTCACTGTCACTCTTTCTTTCGACCTAAGGACCTATTTCCTGCGTGTTCTTCTGGCTGATCCATATATATAACACAGTGATCGTTGGAATAAACTAAAACTTGATTTATTAAATCAATAAAGGACAGCACAGAAAACATCAAGGCAGTTAACACAGATAGTTCTAAACAGACACCACACAGATAAGTTCAGGCACATAGCCTCAAGTAGCCATAGTCACAGACCCAGCTTCACATACTGTCCGATCTGTCCATATACGTCTCACCTGTGTGCCTGAAGCTCCTTCCTCCCCGGTACTTGGGTGTAAGTTCCACAGGCTTCTGTAGAATCAAATCCACTGGTTTTGAGGAATTGATTCATGGACTTAACCTATAAGGTGTCTATTCATGTCCGGAACAAAATGGGTAGGCCAGATAATCATGCGTAGACACAACTTTGAAGTTGAATGCTCTCGGGCCTATGTCAATGAAAGGACCCGAGATGCCCCATTACTGCAAATTGTCATTGTTTATTAGTTTGCAAGATAATCATGCGTAGTCTCAACCAGCATTGAACTGTTCTCGGGCCTATGTCATTTCCTCAAGATATGCCCTTGCCTCTCTCTCAGAGTTAGGCACACCATGTGTGATATGGCTCATACATTGACCTGGCTTCATCAGACGTATTTGGCTCTAGCACAGAAGCTGTGTGGATACTGTCCGATTTGGTCACATCCAACAAAAGAGGACCCTGGAGATGACAAACAATATTGAGCGACTGGGCGGACTCATGCATCACACAATCCTAAAGACCAATAGGGTCTCAGTTAATATATTTTTGACATATACCTGACCTGTCAGGTAGCCCCTGGATTGGCTACGTCCGGGCTTGAGTCGACCTCCAGCTGGGTGATGTCAGGTTGTCCACCCTAGGAACGTTTTGTCTACAAGACACACATTCCACACTCATACCAAGCCTTTATTATTATTGGGCACATTCATTTCCATGCTTTCCTCTCACTTGCAAACCATGCCTTTCTCGCAACCAAGATCTTGTGGTGTGGTGTGCCCAGCAATCGGTGTGTTTCTCCCCCCTAAGTGGGGTTATATGGCACACCGTGTATTTCCCCATTCAAAGAAGATACTACCCCTCCCGGCCGCCGCTCTCGACTGAGCTGTCGCCCAATGTACCGGCATTGCCCTGCAAGCCATAGGGTAGATAAGTTCAGGTTCTCTCAGTGAGATAGAGGAGTCCATTATCCTCCCGACATCATCCTATCGAGTGACAGACGAAAGAGATAGTCCTGTGGCTAGCATCCCCTGGCTCAAGAAGATATATTCTAGATGGTGGACCCCATCCCCGTAGCTATCTAATGTGCCTATATTTAAAAGAGAGATACCACCAAGTAACGGTAAGCCGTAGGAATCCAGATATCACTCGTCCATCAGCTGCCAAGAACAAGCCGCGTAGCCAGATCGGCTAACGGTCACCCCCTCCCAACATGGCAAGACTGCTGTTTGCTATATCCTCTCAGTCGTTAAGACAATAGATATTTATAGGCCAAGCTTTGCCTGGACCAACGAAAACCCATATTTACCTTTACATCATCTTCAGTAGTAGGTTGCATCTCTGTCGTAATCTTTAACTATATGGACAGGCTGCAACTTTCAAACGGTAGGTGTTGGCCCGGCCATCAATTGACCAGCCGCTGCACCAGTGCACATTTGACGCAAGGCGCTCCTTCGGGACTACCCGAAAGGAAAGACAAATATACTCGCTCCATGTAAAGATTGTGGTATGAAGATAACCCAAAGAACCATCTTTCATGGAGAATTGAGGCGAATAAGAGAACTGAGAGCTTCCGAAAGCCGTTTCCCCTGTTTACCAAGAATAACAGAATGCATAAGGACATGGGCCACTGGCGTTTCGCTACATAGGCCCCCTCTTAAGAAAGTCGAACCCTACGAACTTTCTACTGTCAGTGGTTCTGTTCGAATGACCCCACCCTCACATTCAACCATAGGATGCCGTGATAGGAAATCTGCTCCCACATTCTCCCTTCCGGGGATGTATTCGACCGTGAACTGATACGGTTGTAGGAGCAATGACCATCTCATTAACCTCGCGTTCAGTTTCTTAGAAGTTGCCAAGAACGTCAGAGGTTGATGGTCAGATTGCACTTTGAACGGTACTCCATACAGATAAGGTTGAAATTTCTGTACTGCCCACACTAGAGCTAGACATTCCCGTTCGACGGTGGAGTAATTCCGTTCGGCGGGTAACAGTTTTCGACTGGCATATGCCACCGGACACAGCACCGAAGGATTATCTCGCCCTTCCTGCAACAGAGTTGCCCCAATCCCTATGTTACTCGCGTCGGTTCTCAGAACAAACGTTTTCTCCAAATCTGGGAGTTGCAGGACTGGCCTATCCACCAACGCCTGTTTCAGCTTCCCATAAGCTTTTCACAGCTCGGGTCCAGATTATAAGATCTGGCGATCCTTTCTTCAGAGTCTCGGTTAACGGCGCCGCAATTTCGTTGAACTTTGGAATAAATTTCTGGTAAAACCCACACAGAGACAAGAAAGACCTAACATCTTTTTTGGATCTAGGACGGGGTGCGAGACGGACCTTTTCAATATTCTTTTCTTCCGGTACCAGTCCCCCTGGGGTAATAGTGTGTCCCAGAAATTCCAAGGATTGATAGCCAATCATGCATTTGGCTGGACGGGCGGTTAACCCTTCCTCTTTTAACCTTTTGAAGATCTGTCCCAAGGACCTCAGGTGATCACTCAGATTGTCAGACGCGATGAGAATATCATCCATAAACGAGACCACAGAGGGATCCTTTAAAGGGTCTAATAACATTCTCATCATGCGAGTGAACACACTGGGCGCATTGCTCAGCCCAAAAGGCATCACCTTAAATTCGTAATGGCCGCTCGGAGTACTGAAAGCGAGCATGGGCCGAACCTCAGGCTTCACAGGGATCTGATAATATCCCCGACTTAAATCGATTTTTGAGAAGTACTTTGCCCTATTTAATCTGGCAAATAGTTGATTTGTGTTTGGTAACGGCTCAACTTGGAATGTCGTACAACTGTTTAAATGCCTGTAATCAATACATAAGCGGTGCTCCCCGCTTGGCTTCCTCAACAAGACAACCCCGGCATTATAAGGAGAAGTCGAAGGAGTTATGATGTCATCATCCAGAAGCTTCTGGATTTCTGCTTCCAGGGCCTTCTCTTTCGAAAAGGGCACTGGATATATTTTTTGGCGAATGGGGTCTTGGGTAGTCAGAGTCATATCAAACTCGACCAACCCTGTCCGCCCTGGACGATCGGTAAGAATCTGTTGATGGGACTCCAACAAACGGATGACCAGTTCTGTTTCTTCAGTCGACAGATCAGGATTTATATGTACATCCTTATAGGTTTCCCCAGGTTGTAAAGGATACTCCCTATCCGCGTCTTCGCCCGATTCAGTTTCCATCGCGACCGCCATAGTCATGAGTGGGAGAGAAGTACCATCGGATCGTTCCTCATATTTTTTTAGGAGGTTAATGTGGAAGATTTTAGATTTCCCCCTGATCCGGATAGCATAATTGGTACGGGACACAACCCTTTCCACCGGGAAAGGCCCCCAACCAATCTCGAGTTTATTGGAACCTACTGGAAGTAACAACAGAACCCGATCCCCCACTTAAGAGACCTATCTTTCGTCCTTCTATTGTAGTAGGCCGCGTGTCTCTTCCTGGCCGCTCTCAGATTCTGAGCTGCCAAAGCCCAACCCGTCTGGAGTTTCTTCTTTAACTCTTCGACGTATTTATATGAGGATACAACTTCTTCGGAAGTTTCTTCCTCTGTCCAACATCTCAATAAGGCTTCTAAGGGACCCTTGATTGGCCTCCCGAATAGTAGAGTGGCTGGTGGCAACCCGGTCGACCCATGGGGAACCTCCCGATAGGCGAACAAGGCGGCCGAGATATACTCATCCCATCTGTCTGGTTTCTCTTGAGCCAGCTTCCGAAGCATGGTCATCAAGGTACCATTAAACCTCTCTACTTGCCCATTAGACTGAGGGTGGTATGGGCTTGTGTGAATGTGGTTAGTCTGGAAGATACGAAAGACTTCTTCCATCAGCTTACCACAGAACTGAGACCCATTGTCCGTTAGGATCTGGTTGGGAAATCCCAACCTAGTAAAGGTCTCCATCAGTGCATCAGCCACTCGCTTAGAGTCGATTGTGGCCAACGGTATCGCCTCGCCCCACATGGAACAGCAATCCACCATCGTGAGAATGTACTTATTCCTCTTCCTAGTCCGAGGAAGAGGACCAACAAGATCGATGGCAACTCTCTCGAAAGGAGAGTTCATAATGGGCATGTCTCCCAGGACTACCGGAGCTGTCCAGTGTTTTGGTGCCACACGCTGGCACTCTGGGCACGACTTGACGTACCTACGCACGTCTCCAGTCATCCCTGGCCAGTAGTAATGGCAGGAAATGCGCTGGAGAGTTGCCCCGACACCCATATGTCCACTGAAAGAAATGGTGTGTCCCATATGAAGAAGCTGTTCCCGATAAGCCTTAGGAACTACCAGCTGTCCATGCTGGCGATCCTCCACTCCGGCTCTCCGGTACAGTAACCGATTCTTCATATAATACTGACCGTCTTGGTGGGTCAGAACTTTTGGGCAACTGGTTGAAGCAAGGTTGCAAAGTAGCATCCTGGCTTTGAGCAGCTCGTAACTCCCCAGGCAAGGGATTCACGATCAAGGCCGGCGTCTGCTCATCCTCCGATTGAGATCTGGTTTGCATCGCCCCTACGTACATGGGTTCGGTTGGAATCCCTAGAAAGACGTAGCGACAACCCAAGATCATTGGGAAGATCGGATCTAGCAGAACGGCTGCCTGTATAGTGCCGGTAACATATTTAGATTTGATGTCTACCTTCGCAATTGGAAGAGACATCGCTACCGCACTCTTTGTCGCCGTTTGAATCTCAATAGATTCCCCGGTTAGCTGCTCCGGGCTCACTAAGTGTGATGAAATTACAGCCTCAAACTGCAGACCGGTGTCATAGAGACACTCAACTGGTTGTCCGTTCACAAGTACCGTTTCTACTACTGGTGGTTTTTCTGAATCATTGTTCCCAAGATCCCTCCCTTCTACTTCCTTGTGAGACCCTTCCCCGGTTTCTACAAGACAAGCAGCATAGTGAGAGTCTTTCTGTTTACGCCGGCAATCAACCGTATTGTGTGTGGGAGATTTGCAATAGGCGCACCACTTTTCACTCCACTTTCTTTTAGGAGATCCAGGTGGACTCTTACCAGAGGGTTTTTAATAGGAACTTCTCGAAAGGATCCTCCTTCTTGGTGTGAGCTGTTTTAGGGTTCTTCTTCTTTCCAGACCAGGTGTCTGGTGGTCGGGGATTGGGTTGTGACAGTTCCCCATTATCTCCATGAGCTAGCACATACCTTTCCGCTAATGTATTTACCAAGTCTAACTTTTCTGCCCCATTTTCAAGCAAGAAGGTTGGCAATGGACCTAGGCATCATCCTCTTCATTTGGTCCACGACCACTAATTCTTCAAACTTTCATAGTCGTTAGCAAATCCAGCTAATGACATCCACTTCAAAAGGTAAGACTTCAGTCTGACACTGTAGGCTGCGAACATCTCTCCTGGCTCTCTCTTGGACTTTCTGACTGCTGATGGTATGTATGGGCTGTCATCTGGAACCTTTTCAATAATGCTTTTTCCAGAGCCTCATAGTCATTCTCCATACCAGGTGGCAACCTTGAGTAGACTTCGTACGCGGTCCCCCTCAGGCCCTGCGAGATTTTCAAGTTCCATTTCCCACGTTCCAGCCCCATAGCCAAAGCCATCGACTGGAATTTTTGAAGATACTGGTCGATCTTCTCTTTGTGTTCATCGAACGGGAGTAATGGGAACTTCATTGCCTGATATGGACCGCCACCAGAAGTTGTTGAGTCCGTAGAAACTGCGCCTCCAACTTGCACCCTCGCTTTCCTTGGCCGTTTTAGCTTTCAGCTCCAACTCCCTCATACGAACTCATGGTCTCTGACTGCCTGCTCGGCCTCCATCTTCCTAGCCTCCGACTCAATTTTCTTGGCTTCGCGCACAGCCTTGTCTGAAGTCTCTTTCCACTTCCTGCACATATTTCTGTAACTCCGCTCCATCATAGCCCAATCTCACGCCCTGTAGCCTGTACGTCAGCGACATTAAACACAGTTGATGCCATCCTAAACTCAGAGGGAAAGTGCCCAAGAAATTGTATAGAAAATGATTATCTCACATAACCAAAATATATATATTACACGACCACAACACGTACGTATGTCGGTCAGTCTGTGTCAGGAAGAGTCTAGACAATAGCCAGGCACGGTAGGCAGAACCTATTGATAGTAGACAGAATATCTTCCCCTATCACTAAATCAAGCCAGAACTCCACCAGGATTTCAAATATCCCGCGACGTGCCCACAGAAATTGTAACACGCTACGTGGAGGGTCCCAAATAGCCCTGTCACAATAGTTTCAAAATTGTTCTCTTATATATAGCCCTGGCTGGGATAGGTCTTTACCTGCCAACCCTCCTCCGTTTTCCCCGGACTCACTGTCACTCTTTCTTTCGACCTAAGGACCTATTTCCTGCAATGTTCTTCTGGCTGATCCATATATATAACACAGTGATCGTTGGAATAAACTAAAACTTGATTTATTAAATCAATAAAGGACAGCACAGGAAAACATCAAGGCAGTTAACACAGATAGTTCTAAACAGACACCACACAGATAAGTTCAGGCACATAGCCTCAAGTAGCCATAGTCACAGACCCAGCTTCAAATACTGTCCGATCTGTCCATATACGTCTCACCCTGTGTGCTGGAAGCTCCTTCCTCCCCGGTACTTGGGTGTAAGTTCCACAGGCTTCTGTAGAATCAAATCCACTGGTTGTTGAGGAATTGTTCATGGACTTAACCTATATAGGTGTCTATTCATGTCCGGAACAAAATGGGTAGGCCTGATAATCATGCGTAGACACAACATTTGAAGTTGAATGCTCTCGGGCCTATGTCAATGAAAGGACCCGAGATGCCCCATTACTGCAAATTGTCATTGTTTATTAGTTTGCAAGATAATCATGCGTAGTCTCAACCAGCATTGAACTGTTCTCGGGCCTATGTCATTTCCTCAAGATATGCCCTTGCCTCTCTCTCAGAGTTAGGGCACACCATGTGTGATATGGCTCATACATTGACCTGGCTTCATCAGACGTATTTGGCTCTAGCACAGAAGCTGTGTGGATACTGTCCAATTTGGTCACATCCAACACAAGAGGACCCTGGAGATAACAAACAATATTGAGCGACTGGGCGGACTCATGCATCACACAATCCTAAAGACCAATAGGGTCTCAGTTAATATATTTGACATATACCTGACCTGTCAGGTAGCCCCTGGATTGGCTACGTCCGGGCTTGAGTCGACCTCCAGCTGGGTGATGTCAGATTGTCCACCCTAGGAACGTTTTGTCTACAAGACACACATTCCACACTCATACCAAGCCTTTATTATT
The DNA here is from genome assembly GCA_014155875.1 of Cepaea nemoralis. Taxonomy (NCBI): domain Eukaryota; kingdom Metazoa; phylum Mollusca; class Gastropoda; order Stylommatophora; family Helicidae; genus Cepaea; species Cepaea nemoralis. The sequence goes on along the minus strand of JACEFZ010010267.1, from coordinate 252,428 downwards.
ATTGGGCACATTCATTTCCATGCTTTCCTCTCACTTGCAAACCATGCCTTTCTCGCAACCAAGATCTTGTGGTGTGGTGTGCCCAGCAATCGGTGTGTTTCTCCCCCCTAAGTGGGGTTATATGGCACACCGTGTATTTCCCCATTCAAAGAAGATACTACCCCTCCCGGTCCGCCGCTCTCGACTGAGCTGTCGCCCCAATGTACCGGCATTGCCCTGCACAAGCCATAGGGGTAGATAAGTTCAGGTTCTCTCAGTGAGATAGAGGAGTCCATTATCCTCCCGACATCATCCTATCGAGTGACAGACGAAAGAGATAGTCCTGTGGCTAGCATCCCCTGGCTCAAGAAGATATATTCTAGATTGGTGGACCCCATCCCCGTAGCTATCTAATGTGCCTATATTTAAAAGAGAGATACCACCAAGTAACGGTAAGCCGTAGGAATCCAGATATCACTCGTCCATCAGCTGCCAAGAACAAGCCGCGTAGCCAGATCGGCTAACGGTCACCCCCTCCCAACATGGCAAGACTGCTGTTTTGCTATATCCTCTCAGTCGTTAAGACAATAGATATTTATAGGCCAAGCTTTGCCTGGACCAACGAAAACCCATATTTACCTTTACATCCTTCAGTAGTAGGTTGCATCTCTGTCGTAATCTTTAACTCATTGGACAGGCTGCAACTATTCAAACGGTAGGTGTTGGCACGGCCATCAATTGACCAGCCGCTGCACCAGTGCACATTTGACGCAAGGCGCTCCTTCGGGACTACCCGAAAGGAAAGACAAATATATACTCGCTCCATGTAAAGATTGTGGTATGAAGATAACCCAAAGAACCATCTTTCATGGAGAATTGAGCGAACAAGAGAACTGAGAGCTTCCGAAAGCCGTTTCCCCCTGTTTACCAAGAATAAAAGAATAGCATAAGGACATGGGCCACTGGCGTTTCGCTACACACACACATCCCCACCCACCAACACATCCCGCATTCACAAACACACACCTCCCATCCACGCACACCCAACCCACACACACACATCCCCCACCCATACACTCATCCCCCTCACACAGCCTCCACACACGTACTTAGCCCCAACCAATAACACCCACACATTCCTCACGCACACATTCCTTACCCACTCATCAACACATACATCTCCCATCTACCCACCCACACTCAAATACCCCAACCACCTCTCCAAACACACATCCCCCACCCTAATACACATCAACCCCCACCCGCACATCCACACTCAACCACACCTCCACCCACCCATACACACATTCTTTATCCACACCCATCTTCCCTCCTACACAACACCACACCCACACACATCCCCAAGACACATCCCTCACCCACACACACATCTCCTACCCACTCACACATCCCCCATCTACAAATAATCTTCACCACCCACACATACATCCTCCATCCAGCCACACACACCCAACCCACCCAAACACATCCCCCTCTCACACATACATCCCCACATTAATCACCCACACCCATCCCCCAACCCACACACATCCCCCACACACAAATTCACCCACACATACCTCACCCACACACACACTCCGCACCCATCCACCCAAACATCCCACACCCACACACATCCCTCAACCACACACACATCCCCACACCCACAACCACCCCAACGTGCACACATCTCCCACCCACAACACATCCCCCACACCCACATATCACCACACACACATGTATATCCCCCAGACAGACAGGCAGGCAGGCAGGCAGGCAGGCAGATAGATAGATAGATAGATAGATAGATAGATAGATAGATAGATAGATAGATAGATAGATAGATAGATAGATAGATAGATAGATAGGTAGGTAGTAGGTAGGTAGATAGGTAGGTAGGTAGATAGGTAGGTAGGTAGATATGTAGGTAGGTAGGTAGATAGATAGACAGACAGACAGACCGACCGACCGACCGACCGACCGACCGACCGACCGACCGATCGATCGATCGATAGATAGATAGATAGATAGATAGATAGATAGATAGATAGATAGATAGATAGATGATAGATAGATAGATAGATAGATAGATAGATAGATAGATAGATAGATAGATAGATAGATAGATAGATAGATAGATAGATAGATAGATAGATAGATAGAAAATACAAATCTAGATTGTCTGTTAGTCTGTGGTTCACCTCTGTACTTTCCTGCACTTGTTTAATCGTACAGTGAAATCAAACAGCAAGCTTAAACCTGGCAATTATGTGATAACCACTGCGTTGACAGCAGCTCTGCTTGATCACGATGTATCATGCAATCTTGCAGCCAGGTTACATCATCTTTTCTTCATGGATATGACCCAGATTTCAGCGGAGAATAACACGATTACATTCATATTAGTGATTTTCCAGTGTGTGTGTGTGTGTGTGTGTGCGTGTGTGTGTGTGTGTGTGTGTGTGTGTGTGTGTGTATATATATATATATATATATATATATATATATATATATATATATATATATATATATATATATATATATATATATATATAAAACAAAGTGTATGTATGTAAATATATATGTAAATATATATGTATGTCCTTTATTTGTTCGCGAACGGCCCATCCGATTGAGATGAAATTTTCTACACGCCTTCCTTTCATTCCAGAGCTGTCAACTGTCATAGTTTTTTTTTCTTCTTCCTCCTCCTCCCTCCTCCCCCTCCCAAAATACGTACGTAAATATATGATGATGATGATGAAAGAATCCCCGAACCAAAACGCTAAGGAAAGGGAAGAAAATGACGTGACTACACAGAATCGTCACACGGCAATCATCATCACCAAGTGCCGTGCCGGCTGGCGTAGGCGTTCATGGCTCTCCGTAGATCTCAGTCTTTGGTTTTTTGGATCAATTCTGCTGCTGATATTCCTCCATGCCACGGCAATATCAATAACAATTCATCTTTTTATGTGTAAGGAAGTTATCTACAGTCGTGTAGAAGGGAAGAACTAGACGAGTATGAATTCGGAATGGCGAACTCTCTCCTCCTCTCTTCTCCTCCCTCTACCTCCTCCCTCCACCCTTCTCCTCTTCCTCCTCCCTCTCATCCCTCTCCCTCCTCCCTCCTCCTTCTCCCTCTTCCTTCTCCCTCTTCCTCTCCCCTCCTCCTCCATCCTCCTCCCTCCTACTCCCTCCGCCTCCTCCCCCCTCCTCCCTCATCTTCCCTCCTCCTCCCTCTCCCTCCTCATCCCTCCTCCTTCTCCTGCCTCCCTCCTCCTCCTGCCTCCTTCTCCCTCATCATCCTCCCTCCTCCTTCTCCCTTCTTCTCCCTCTTCCCTCTTCCTCCTCCTACCTCCTCCCTCCTCCTCCCTCTACCTCCTCCTCCTCCCTCCACCCTCCTCCTCCCTTCTCCTCCTCTTCCTCCTCCCTTTCCTTCCTCCTCCTCCTCCCTCTACCTCCTCCTCCCCCTACCTCTTTCCTCCTCCCTCCTCCTCCTCTTCCACCTCCCTTTCCTTCCTACCCTCCTCATTCTCCCTCCTTCCTCTCCCTCCTTCCTCCTCCTCCTTCCTTCTTCTCCCTCTGCCTCCTCCCTCCTCCTCTCCCCTCCTCCCTCCTCCTCCTCCTTCTCCTCCTCCCTCCTTCTCCCTTCTTCTCCTCCTCTCCCCTCCTCCTCCTCCTATCCTCTTCCTCTTCCCCTCCTCCCTCTCCCTCCTCCATCCTCCTCCTCCCTCTTCCTCCTCCTCCCTCTTCCTCCTCCTTCCTCTTCCTCCTCCTTCCTCCTCCTCCCTCTTCCTCCCTCTCCCTCCTCCTTCCTCCTCCCTCTTCCTCCTCCTTCTTCCTCCTCCTTCCTTCTCCTCCCTCCTCCTCCCTCTTCCTCCTCCTCCTACCTCCTCCCTCCTCCTCCTCTCTCCTCCTCCCTCCTCCCTTTTCCTCCCTCCTCCTCCTCCCTCTACCTCCTCCCTCCTCCTCTCCACTCTTCCTCCTACCCTCTTCCTCTTCCCCTCCCCCTCCTCCCTATCCCTCCTCCTCCCTTCACATTCCTCCTCCTCCCTCTTCCTCCTCCTCCCTCCTCCTCCTCATCCCTCCTTCTCCCTCCTCCTCCTTCTTCCTCCCTCCTCCTCCCTCCTCCCCTTCATCCTTCCTCTTCCTCCCTCTCCTCCTCCTCACTCCTCCTCCCTCTCCTCCTCCTCACTCTCCTCCTCCTCACTCCTCCTCCTCCTCCCTCTACCTCCTCCCTCCTCCTCCCTTCACATTCCTCCTCCTCCCTCTTCCCCCTCCTCCCTCCTCCTCATCCCTCCTCCTCCCTTCTCCTCCTCCTCCTCCCTCTACCTCCTCCTCCCTTCACATTCCTCCTCCTCCCTCTTCCTCCTCCTCCCTCCTCCTCCTCATCCCTCCTTCTCCTCCTCCTCCTTCTTCCTCCCTCCTCCTCCTCCCTCCTCCCCCTCCTCCTTCCTCCTCCTCCCTCTCCTCCTCCTTACTCCTCCTCCTCCCTCCTCCTCCTCCCTCTACCTCCTCCCTCCTCCTCCCTTCACATTCCTCCTCCTCCCTCTTCCTCCCTCCTCCTCATCCCTCCTCCTCCCTCCTCCTCCTCTCTCCTCCTCCATCCTCCTCCTCCCTCCTCCTCATCACTCCTCCTCCCTCCTCCTCCTTCTTCCTCCCTCCTCCTCACTCCTCCCCCTCCTCCTTCCTCCTCCTCCCTCTCCGCCTCCTCCCTCCTCCTCCTCCCTCCTCCTCCCTCTACCTCCTCCTCCTCCCTCCTCCTCCCTCTACCTCCTCCCCCTTCCTCCCTTCACATTCCTCCTCCTCCCTCTTCCTCCTCCTCCCTCCTCCTCCTCTCTCCGCCTCCCTCATCCTCCTCCTCCCTCTACCTCCTCCCTCCTCCTCCCTTCACATTCCTCCTCCTCCCTCCCTCCCTCCTCCTCCCCTCCTCCTCTTCCCTCCTCCTCCTCCCCCTCCTTCTCCTCCTTCTCCCTCCTCCTTCTCCCTCTTCCTCCTCCCTCCGCCTCCTCCCTCCTCCTACTCTCTCCTCCTCCTCCCTCCTCCTCCCTCTCCCTCCTCCTCCCTCTCCTCCTCCTGCTCCCTTCTCCTCCTGCGTTCTCCTCCTCCCTCCTTCTCCCTCCTCCTCCCTCTTCCTCCTCCCTCCTCCTCGCCTCCTCCTCCACCCTACTCCACCCTACTCCTCCCTCCTCCTCCTCCCTCCTATTCCTCCCTACTCCACCCTACTCCACCCTACTCCTCCCTCCTCCTCCTCCCTCCTATTCCTCCCTACTCCTCCCTACTCCTCCCTCCTCCTCCCTCCTCTTCCCTCCTCCACCTCCCTCTTCCTCCTCCCTCCTACATTTACCCAAGACAGACAGACAGTCAGACAGATAGTCGGGAACGGGATCTTATATGACTACTTATATAATTTAAATGAGATGCTCTCCACCATGGGCTGGGCCGGGTCAGACAGACAGACAGATAGATAGATAGATAGACAGACAGACAGACAGACAGACAGACAGACAGACAGACAGACAGACAGACAGACAGACAGACAGACAGTCGGGAACGGGAACTTATATGACTACTTATATGAATTAAATGAGATGCTCCCCACCAGGAGTTGGGCGATGCCGGGCCGGGTCAGACAGACAGACAGATAGATAGTCGGAACGGGAACTTATATGACTACTTATATGAATTAAATGAGATGCTCCCCATCAGGGTCTGGGCGAAGACGGGCCGGGTCAGACAGACAGACAGACAGATAGACAGACAGACAGACAGACAGACAGATAGTCGGTAACGGGAACGAGAACTTATATGACTACTTATATGAATTAAATGAGATGCTCCCCACCAGAGTCTGGGCGAAGCCGGGCCGGGTCAGCTAGTATATATATAAAGCTGTGCGTGTGTGGGTGTGTAGGTAGATAAATTGGCAGGTAGATAAACAGAGACAGACAGGTAGGTAGCTAGACAGATAAGTAAATAGACAGACAGACAGCTGGACGGACGGACGGACATATAGATAGATAGATAGATAGATAGATAGATAGATAGATAGATAGATAGATAGATAGATAGATAGATAGATAGATAGATAGATAGATAGATAGATAGATAGATAGATAGATAGATAGATAGATAGATAGATAGATAGGATAGATAGGATGGATGGTGGATGGATGGATGGATGGATGGATGGATGGATGGATGGATATACAAAAAATAGAAAAGAAGTCATAACAGAAATGAGATTCCAGAGGAGAATACTCAATGTATCAGGAAGAGAGAAAATCAGAAATGAAGAAATCGGGACTAAAGTTAGGGTTAAAGCAGCGCTAGATTTTATAAGAAAACAGCAGGTTAAATGGTTTGGCCATATAACTAAATTACCAACTAAAAGTATATCTCAACAAGCAGTGATGTACAGACCAGACGGAAGAAGAGGAAGAGGCCGGCCATGTAAACGATGGAGAGAGGAAATTACAGAGACCATGGGAACCTCTATACATGAAGACCATACATGGGCACTCACCCGCTGTTTATGCTACTCCTCGACACCGCAAGGTACAAGAGGAATCTGATGAGATGATGAGACGTACACATATCTGGTTGTATTAACGGTTGACCATTCTTCTTCCCATAGACCATATTGTGTAGCGTTGGTCATCATGTATGTTGTATTAATAGTTGAACATTCTTCTTCCCATAGACCTTATTGTGTGGCGGTGGTCATCATGTCTGTTGTATTAATGGTTGACCATTCTTCTTCCTATAGTCCACGATGTGTGGCGTTGGTAATCATGTCTGTTGTATTAATGGTTGAACATTCTTCTTCCCATAGTCCATGCTGTGTGGCGTTGGTCATCATGTCTGTTGTATTAATGGTTGAACATTCTTCTTCCCATAGTCCATGCTGTGTGGCGTTGGTCATCATGTCTGTTGTATTAATGGTTGAACATTCTTCTTCCTATAGTCCACGATGTGTGGCGTTGGTAATCATGTCTGTTGTATTAATGGTTGACCATTCTTCTTTCCTATAGTCCATGCTGTGTGGCGTTGGTCATCATGTCTGTTGTATTAATGGTTGACCATTCTTCTTTCCTATAGTCCACGATGTGTGGCGTTGGTCATCATGTCTGTTGTATTAATGGTTGAACATTCTTCTTCCTATAGTCCACGCTGTGTGGCGTACAGGGTCGACAACGCGGAAAGCGTCGCACAAAGCACAAACTCCATAGCTCCAGCGACGACTCTTAGGAGTCTCCGAAAAATTTCGCTTGCAAGCTTTGAACACAAGCGTAGTCCATACACGGGCTACTACTTCTAGTAGACTGGACTGATTATCTGTCTCTATGACCATACTCCCTGGCTACCAGTTGTCATTTACGTCCCCATGTCATGAATGAGACATCAGTATTTTAGTCCAGATTACAGGTGTTAAACCAGCTACCTCGACATCAGTACGCCGAATTGTAATAAATGGCACTCTTATCCATTCGATCGTACGTTCCTCCGAAGGTGTTCTATGCTATGCTTCAATAATTCCGAGTTGTTGGTCGTTTATTTTTTTTTTAGCTCTGAAGGTGCCTCAGGTTAGTAAATCATTAGACTAATAGATTCCTTTTTCAAAAGGAAGATTCACATATATACCAGTTGTATAACCATTGGCCCGAACTGAAGATCTGACAGATAAACTGTATGTGGATATCCGTGACACTTTGTGCGCAATAAATAACAGTTAAGTACATTCATAATAATATGCCCATGTAACTGTTAGCAGACATCGGGAATGAGCAGACTGCCCGGGGAATGCGAGGATAATAATAAGGGCAAAGTACACAGACGGTGTATATTTCTTAGACAAGTTTTGACAGATAGGGTATTGACGGTTAGTGAAGTGGGGGGGGGGGGGGGGGGGGGAAATAGTTTAATAGCCATTAATTGGTGGTTACAGTAAACACAAAGAGAGAAATATATATCCGAGGACACACAAGACAATAGATAATTAGGCATTCTCTCTTCTGCTAGGATAATTAAATGTCAGAAAACCACGAACAACGTTTAGCCGTCTATGCTGGATTTTTTTTGTTTTTTTGTTTAGGACCGATGCACTGAAATCTTAACAATAAAGAACATTTCTTTAAAACAGTGCTCGTTAAGCTTGCAGTTTTATTTTATTTTTATTTATTTTTTTCGATTTTCTTTCAGCCGGTTGCATGTTAACACATTCAGGGCTTAGTACTGCTTCAAATCCGGAGTGAATAGCTTGCATGTTTGTTTGTTCTTGCATACGTTTGCTTTCGAAAGATGGTTTGAGGGCGAAGTTCTGCACAGAGCAGGTTACAGAATGGTCGGTGATGAATATATTCTCCTATATTTGTGGCCTTTTACACGGATTTCCCTTTGGATTTACTTACTTATTTATTAACTCAATGAAATCTTGGCTTCCCTTATATTTTTTTCTTGTTAATCGCAGAGTGAATTCTACTCATCTATATGTTCATGTACCGTTTAATGCCGGTGCTGTAACTTGGGGGAAGTGAACGCGTTTCACAGTTCCCCGACAAATCACATCGGGGGTTCGATACCAGGTGCAGAAGATTTGGAAGCAGTCCGCCATGATGAATTCGGTGGTATGGGCGTGGGTCGTTCAGAAAACAATGGCAACTAAACTGGTAACAACTAGCTAGTACATCACAAGCAGCTAAACAATGCTGGGGTAAATTCATAGCTAAAGTGATAGATACATCTAAAGTTATAGTTACATCTGCAGTTATAGATATATCTAAAGTGATAGATACATCTAAAGTTATAGTTACATCTGCAGTTATAGATATATCTAAAGTGATAGATACATCTAAAGTTATGGTTACATCTGCAGTTATAGATATATCTAAAGTGATAGATACATCTAAAGTTATAGCTACATCTGTAGTTATAGATATATCTAAAGTGATAGATACATCTAAAGTTATAGTTACATCTGCAGTTATAAATATATCTAAAGTGATAGATACATCTAAAGTTATAGATACATCTACAGTTATTGATATATCTAAAGTTATAGATACATCTTAAGATATAGATACATCTAAAGTTATCAGTACATCCACACTTATAGATACATCGAAAGTTATAGATATATGGACAGGCCATTTCTGATCATCATTACAATATGACTTTTCACCCGAAACCAAGTCCATCATCATCATCACTATCATGAAAAGCAGACAAGGAAGAAGAAGAAGAAGAAGAAGAAGAAGAAGAAGAAGAAGAAGAAGAAGAAGAAGAAGAAGAAGAAGAAGAAGAAGAAGAAGAAGAAGAAGAAGAAGAAGAAGAAGAAGAAGAAGAAGAAGAAGAAGAAGAAGAAGCAGCAGCAGCAGCAGAAGAAGAAGAAGAAGAAGATGAAGAAGAAGAAGAAGAAGAAGAAGAAGAAGAAGAAGAAGAAGAAGAAGAAGAAGAAGAAGAAGAAGAAGAAGAAGAAGAAGAAGAAGAAGAAGAAGAAGAAGAAGAAAAAGAGGGAGAGGAGGAGGAGGAGCGGAGGAGTTAAAAGCAAAGAGACAGACAGACGGAATATTGCTTGCAATAATTCATGCCATTAATAATGATTATTTTAAAGATAATGTGTGTGTGTTTGTGTGTGTGTGTGTGTGTGTGTGTGTGTGTGTGTGTGTGTGTGTGTGTGATTGCAACGTTCTTTAAAGGACACGCAACTAACTAATGTGTTATATATATAACGTCCAAAAAGAAAATGGATTGACGACATCAGAGACATTGTACAACCACACGGAATGACAACCGGGCGCTGGAACGCAAATTATTCCTCCCCACGACGCTTGACAGCAGAAGTGGAAGATGATGATGATATATATATATATAAGTTTGGCACCGTGCAGTCTTGACAGACCAAAGTATGTGAGTTGGAATTTGGCTAAAATTCCATCACAATGCCTGGGCAGAGCTTCAGAGAAGAGTGTGATGCCTAAACGACACTTCCTCTCTCTCGGCCTATTCTTGTGTATTCCAGAGGAATGGGTAACCAATACGTCTGGCACAAGGTAGGCTGCAGACGCTGGCGGCACAGCGTCGAATCCTCCGAGACCTCGCCACCACGAGCAGATGGCGAGTGATGGCCAGACCCTGACACCCACGGGACCCGGCTTAGAGGCGTTCAGCCAAGTCCCATAGGTGAGGGCCTCGTACGAGACCGGACCATAGGGGCGCGCACTACTGTCAATCACAAGTGTCCGGACCTGTGTAAAGCGTGCACTATCATCAGACTCTCCACCTGACTTTTAGCGGCCCCCGCAACCAGCGGGAATAGGCCCGCCAGAGCTACCACAGGAGACATCACTTGTCTGTTGCCAGCAATGTCTCCCAACCCTCCACGATGGACTGAATAAGTAAAGAAACGATAAAAGTAGTGGTATTTTAATTGCGCTTGCGCTCCCACCTATGCTACACCCTTCATGTGTCTTCACAAAGTCGGACTAGAGTCAAGCCCAACAGGGTCTTCTTTCCCCGCTGATTCTAATATACACACACACACACACACACACACACACACACACACACACACACACACTAGCTGACCCGGCCCGGCTTCGCCCAGACCCTGGCGGGGATCTATCTATCTATCTATCTATATATGTGGTCATATAGTGTCATATCTACATTTGTTTAGACCAGCACTCTGTGGGAGATGTGGTCACATAGTGCTAGATCTACATTTGTTAAGACCAGCATTCTGTGGGAGATACGGTTATATTGTGCTAGATCTACATTTGTTGAGACCTGCACTCAGTGGGAGATGTGATCGATATGTTTAGACCAGCACTCTGATGGTGATGTGGTCATATAATAATGCTAGATCTAAATTTGTTTAGACCAACACTCTGTGGGAGATGTGGTCAAAAAATGCTACATCTACATTTGTTTAGACCAGCACTCTGTGGGAGATGTGTTCATATGTTTCGACCAGCACTCTGAGGGTTATGTGGTCATATAATGCTAGATTTACATTTGTTTAGAACAGCACTATGTGGGAGATGTGGTCATCTAGTGCCATATCTACATTTGTTTAGACCAGCACTCTGTGCGAGATGTGGTCATATAGTGGCACATCTACATTTGTTTAGACCAGCACTCTGTGGGAGATGTGTTCATATGTTTTGACCAGCACTCTGAGGGTTATGTGGTCATATAATGCTAGATTTACATTTGTTTAGAACAGCACTATGTGGGAGTGTCACAAAATAAAACCGTGTGTTTAACCAGTTGCTTATTATAGAGGCTTTCTGATAAACCGGACTATCTGTTAACAACAAGGGTTTCAACTAATACAGAGAAAACATTCATAGTTGTGGCTGCACGTGTTCCAAAACAGGTCGGGCATAAATAACAGCTGTACTTGTACATCTGGTTGACGGATTGGCCACACTCGGAAGTGAGGGAGACGAATCCCGACATCGCTTTGACAAGTCATAAACAAGTCGGATGGAAAAACGGAAGTACTCAGCACGGAAGTAAACAGTCCATATGTCATATAGTTTCCGGACATCACGCAGATGGGCAGATTGCTACTGACAGCTTGTTGAGAAAAACTGTTGTTGGGATCATACAGTAACTCGTTAGTTTGTTGGGGGAGTCGAAACAAGTGATGACAACTTTGACAGTGACTAGGCCAGGGAGAATCGATTCTTGACAATAGATGATATGCAAAAATAACACCTGCAGGACGTCACCCATATCACGTGACCAATTTTAGGGGTTTGCCAGAAAACCATGATTGGAGATGGAGAGTTGATCAAAACCGTGGATTATGATGGACGTGTTTGTGGGAGAGCTCTACAGTGTTAGAATAATTTAACATTAACTAGCATGTGTCGTTATGGCAAAGTGTAGTAGCCATCCCGGGAATGAGGCGGTTTTGCATAAGGTAGTCAATATAGTCTATTAGTTCTAATTAATATAGACTGTAGCCTTGTTAAAACTATAGTGTGATGATTAGCACTGTTAGTGGAAAACTAGTTAGAGTAGAATAGTGATATTGGCTCTGCTAAGGTGAATAGAATACTGAGGTTGCACTCTGTATTGGTCTTTCCTTGTCATAGCCTGATTCGGCCCTAGGTGGGTAGCTAATCTGCTCTATGACATAGTTTAGTTAGCTAAAGATCATTAAGCAAGGCAATAGGCTTACACGCAGCCGATAGGATCAGTGACTAGTACTATCACCAGATGTGTTGTTTCTATCCTAGGTTCCCTACCAGATCCGAGGAAACTCAACAAGTTTTTAGGAAAGGTTCAAATCCCATTCGGAAGAACACCAGTGGAACAGTCAATAAAGTTTCGTACAGAACGTAACTAAAGCTAGAAGGAAGATGATTCACCAAAGAGGGGTGATGATTACTGATGCACCACACAGCATCAGACAGTAGTAACTAACTGAGAACATTAATTATAATAGTTACCTAGTGTGATATAATCTCGTGTAATAGAACACAAGACATGATACTTGAGGCTAGATAGACACGAGTGAGGATCAAGTACATTAACACTTAACATTAATAACTGTGTACACACTACAAAGGACTTGTGCATTTTTTTAGGAACGATAGGAACGGACATTGTGTAGGGTGCAACCGGTCCATGATTAACTGTTAATACCACCGGTGTCTATTTCGGATGATCATGAAATGGGATTACCAGAGGTCTACAGAGGCAAATCAGTATCCAGCAGGATGGTTTCGGCACTGGGTGAGATGTACATGTTCTGACGTAACGTGCTGTGGTCTATCCTTGCTGGGATCAGCTGACTGGGTTGTAGTCTGAGAGTCCGATTCTACACACTTTATAGAACACGTCACACATTGTCTTCGCATACACGTCTCATATACGTTACACTTTTCTTTTAATAAATTAATCTTTATTAATTTTTAGAAGCAAGAGTTGTTGAGTATGTTGCGTTGGAGAAGTATGAGAGGGGCATAGTACGACAGTGAGAGAGTGACAGGAAAAGGTGTCCACGGGCTGATGGAGTGTGTTGGACGGAAGCTGGTGGATTCTCCAGAATATTAAAAAGGAGGAAAATATTATAATGTGGGTGTCGGCTCTCTTCACTCCAGGGACGACACTGTAAAGGAGGACACGACAGGGAGATGTGGTCATCTCGTGTCATATCTACATTTGTTTAGACCAGTACTCTGTGCGAGATGTGGTTATATAGTGCAATATCTACATTTGTTTAGACCAGCACTCTATGCGAGATGTGGTTATATAGTGCCATATCTACATTTGTTTAGACCAGCACTCTATGCGAGATGTGGTTATATAGTGACATATCTACATGTGTTTAGGCTAATGCTTTGTGAGAGATTTGTTCATATGTTTAGACCAGCACTCTGAGGGTGATGTGGTCATATAGTGCCATATCTACATTTGTTTAGACCAGCACTCTGTGGGAGATGTGGTCATATAATGCTAGATCTACATTTGTTTAGACCAGCACTCTGTGGGTGCTGTGGTCAGTATCACGCCGATCGCCTTTACTTCCCATAATATTTCCTGGAACCCATTTTAGGCTGGGTCAACCTTGTGGCCCAGTTGATTTTTTGTTTTTGTTTTATCCGAATCCGTCTCGATGTTGATCCACTCCGATATCCACCACTTCGGCATGTTAGGGTGTCTATCCTCCACGCTACCGCGGCCCCAATACATACATCTGTCAAGACAAAGTAAATCTCACATACATATGTCCACAGTGAGTAAACCTTACAGACATCTGTCTAGAGAAAATAAACCTCACATATATATGTCTACGGTAAGTAAACCTCACAGACATCTGGCTTGAGAAAGTAAACCTCACAGACATCTGGCTTGAGAAAGTAAACCTCACAGATATCTGGCTAGAGTAAGTAAACCTCACAGATATCTGTCTAGAGAAAGTAAACTCACAGACATCTGGCTTGAGAAAGTAAACTCACAGACATCTGGCTTGAGAAAGTAAACTCACAGACATCTGGCTAGAGAAAGTAAACTCACAGACATCTGGCTTGAGAAAGTAAACTCACAGACATCTGGCTTGAGAAAGTAAACTTCACAGACATCTGTCTATAGTAAGTAAACCTTACATCCATCTGACTACAATAATTAAGCCTTATATACATGTCTTGAGTAAGTAAGCCGGGTTCCCTGGCGAAGATGTTAAGGACGCTGTTCGTAATCCTGTATACTCACGTACGAAACACAGTTGCGCGAGATTCGGCAGCGGATCGCGTTTCGCTGATTACATACGGAGGCATGTGAGCCCGTCAGTCAGAATGCAATGGCAAACTACTGAACAAAAAACTTGCCAAGACATCAACAGCAGCTGAATGCTGGTGTTGACTGCAATGTGCTGTAAAGGATATGCTGGAAGAGAAAGTAAGTAAACAGTAAATACATCTGTCTACAGTAAATAAACCTTACAGTCATCTGTCTAGAGTATGTAAGTCTTACAGAAATCTTGTCTGGAGTTAGAAAATCTTTCTAGAGTAATTATTAATTACCTTCTGTTTGTCCTTAATTATTTATCTTTTTGGGGTTCTCAAACAACTGTTTACTGTATGCTTTCTAGAGCTTGATAGTTTCTGTATCTGTCTGCACATATATCCTTTGTTTTCTCGTTTACTCTTACGGCTTTTTGTATTGCTTACGTAACCAAACATCTTTCAATGTCTTTCCCTGCGTATTCATTTTTATTTACCTTGATACTGCTTAATTTGTCCAGGATGAAAGACTTGGGAGTAAGAATTGGCACGGCCAGACACGAGAGGTACATCGGGAAAACGAGGTGCCTCGTTAACCAATACAGAACTGGCACTATTAGCCACCGGAAGCTGATGAATATGCTGGGGTGGGGGTGGGGGGGGGGGAGAGGAGGATCTGAACACCTATGGACCTGTGCGGAGTGCAATGAAGATGCCCCAATTGATAACTGATAACTGCTTAATTTGCCTCTTCTCTTCTTCTTCTTCTTCTTCTTCTTCTTCTTCTTCTTCTTCTCTTCTTCTTCTTCTTCTCTTCTTCTTCTCTTCTTCTTCTCTTCTTCTTCTTCTTCTGCGTTCATCAGGAGTTTTTTTTTTTCGGACGTGATTGCGTTGTGCCTGTTTACAGCAGAGCTGCGTTCTTGCGCCGTTAGATCGATACATCCGACTTCTGCGGGCATTTGTTGACCGGGTTAACCTTCCCGGTTTTTTTTTTTTTTTTTGGACGTTAGACTAATTTGCCTTCTAATATTAGAATTTATGCTGTCATCAATTTCGTCTTCTCTGTCTTCTTTATTTCTTTTAATGTATGTTGTATTGACTCCTTTGTTGTCTCCCATTGTTTCTATTAATTGTTAATCATTTCGGTAGCAGTGTATCTTTTCTGTATAGTACCCGTGCAGCTTTCACTCATTCCCTGATCTGAGTCAAGTATTGCCAGGTGTCGAGTTGTATTTCTTTGAGCTCTCTTTAATTTCTTTAATTTTATTCTCATGTTTCCAATGGTGCATGGCCACAGTTGCAGTCTGTCTGCTCCTGGTCTTGTTTTCACTGACAGTAAGCGGTTTCGAAATTGGTTGTTTATAAGTATGTAATCAACTTGATTGTGACTTTCCTGGGTTTCTCCATGTCTAGGGTGTTGCTGACAGGAGGTTTTTTCATTGTGTGCCCTGACCAATTCAACCAGTTTCTCTCATCTCTCATATCTCTCCACAAAGCAGTATCCACCAGTAGCATTTTCATCTCTGTCTTCTTTAACTTTTGTTTTGATATCTCCCAATACTATAGTTGTTAAACACATTTTTATTGTCTTATATCAATTTTAAGTTGTTTATAGCAATTATCACGTTCTTCTATTGTTCTGCCTGTAGTTGGTGCATAGATCTATACGCTATTAATATCTTTTATTTTGAGACTTAATCTGACTAACGGAACTTGATCTGATATGAACATATATTGTTTCCACTCTTTCTCACTACTTTTATGTGTGAGCCCGCCTGAGTAAATTATTCTATATTCTTCTTCTTTTGTTCGGAATGTTTGTTTTGGTGCACATAGCTGTATACTATTAATATCAACTATTTGCGAGTTAATCTGAACAACGGAACTCGATCCGATATTAACATATAATGTTTCCGCTATTTCTCACCGCTTTTATGCGTTTGCCCTCATATTTAAGATGGCGAAACATGACCGCCCATTCTTACCGGTGTGGCACATGATGCTGATCAACAGGCAAGCGTATAGCCACTAAGCTACCACAGTTCTCTCCTGCTGTTGTGCTGAAGCAAAGTCATAACATGGTTGATAGCAGTACGTCCCGGTTTGTCGTTTGGTCGTCATAATGTATGCCTTACACAACCTTCCGAATAATTCTACACGACATACAGACATGATTAATGCACTAGAACTGTCTTGTCTCATTTCAGCAACTGTCACTGTCTCCATTTATATCGCATACGTTACTTTAGAGAAGGGCGGCAAGAAGTGTATTACTGGTTACAAAACGTGTGTGAATGCAACTTTCTCTTATTTGATTGATCGAAATCACCACCCAACGTCATACATACTAGCAACACTGACCTTTTCGACTACAGTAAAACCATATTATTACTGAAAAGGCCAGACTGTCTGCTGCAAATGAACTATATTATCATTTTTATTTCTCTGCTGCGCAGTACTTCAGACTGTCTGGTACTGTTGGCTATAAACTAGTAGAAATCATCCATCAAATTTCGTATGGCTTATCTATTATGTAGCTCTGTATGAATGATGACTTCGGTTGTACCTGTTAAGCGTGGGTGAGAGGTGAAGTTTTTGATATTGAACCACAAGTGTTGTCTGAACTGGTCGGAGGTGGTTGTTTGTGTGTAGTTTGTCATTGATCAACATAATCATCAGCAGCACGTGCCATCTCTGTTTTAAAGGCCGGCTGTGTTGACTCTCCATTAACCTCTGCCCCAAGTCTTCCTGGCGCAGTCATAGAGGCCTCCGCATATCTATCTCTTGATGTTCTTTATCCATATATAACATTGTCTCCCTGTCCATCCGTTAATGCTGTCTACCATGGTGTAATATTATTGTTCAGTCCATGTCTTGATGTTGTCCACCTACATCTAACGTTGTTTTCTTCTTGTATATCTCTTGATGTTGTCCACCAACATGTAACATTATCTTCCTGTCTATATCTTGCTGCTGTCCACCAACATGTAACGTTATCTTCCTGTCTATATCTTGATGTTGTCCACCAACATGTAACATTATCTTCCTGTCTATAACTTGCTGCTGTCCACCAACATGTTTCCTTATCTTCCTGTCTATATCTTGATGTTGTCCACCAACATGTAACATTATCTTCCTGTCTATATCTTGCTGCTGTCCACCAACATGTAACGTTATCTTCCTGTCTATATCTTGCTGCTGTCCACCAACATGTTTCCTTATCTTCCTGTCTATATCTTGATGTTGTCCACCAACATGTAACATTATCTTCCTGTCTATATCTTGCTGCTGTCCACCAACATGTAACGTTATCTTCCTGTCTATATCTTGATGTTGTCCACCAACATGTAACATTATCTTCCTGTCTATAACTTGCTGCTGTCCACCAACATGTTTCCTTATCTTCCTGTCTATATCTTGATGTTGTCCACCAACATGTAACATTATCTTCCTGTCTATATCTTGCTGCTGTCCACCAACATGTAACGTTATCTTCCTGTCTATATCTTGATGTTGTCCACCAACATGTAACATTATCTTCCTGTCTATAACTTGCTGCTGTCCACCAACATGTTTCCTTATCTTCCTGTCTATATCTTGATGTTGTCCACCAACATGTAACATTATCTTCCTGTCTATATCTTGCTGCTGTCCACCAACATGTAACGTTATCTTCCTGTCTATATCTTGATGTTGTCCACCAACATGTAACATTATCTTCCTGTCTATAACTTGCTGCTGTCCACCAACATGTTTCCTTATCTTCCTGTCTATATCTTACTGTTGTCCACCAACATGTAACGTTATCTTCCTGTAATATATCATGCTGTTGGCCGCCAACATGTAACATTATTATATCATGCTGTTGTCCACCAACATGTAACGTTATCTTCCTGTCTATATCTTGCTGCTGTCCACCAACATGTAACGTTATCTTCCTGTCTATATCTTGCTGCTGTCCACCAACATGTAACGTTATCTTCCTGTAATATATCATGCTGTTGGCCGCCAACATGTAACATTATTATATCATGCTGCTGTCCACCAACATGTAACGTTATCTTCCTGTCTATATCTTGCTGCTGTCCACCAACATGTAACGTTATCTTCCTGTCTATATCTTGCTGCTGTCCACCAACATGTAACGTTATCTTCCTGTCTATATCTTGCTGCTGTCCACCAACATGTAACGTTATCTTCCTGTAATATATCATGCTGTTGGCCGCCAACATGTAACGTTATCTTCCTGTCTATATCTTGCTGCTGTCCACCAGCATGTAACGTTATCTTCCTGTCTATATCTTGCTGCTGTCCACCAACATGTAACGTTATCTTCCTGTAATATATCATGCTGTTGGCCGCCAACATGTAACATTATTATATCATGCTGCTGTCCACCAACATGTAACGTTATCTTCCTGTCTATATCTTGCTGCTGTCCACCAACATGTAACGTTATCTTCCTGTAATATATCATGCTGTTGGCCGCCAACATGTAACGTTATCTTCCTGTCTATATCTTGCTGCTGTCCACCAGCATGTAACGTTATCTTCCTGTCTATATCTTGCTGCTGTCCACCAACATGTAACGTTATCTTCCTGTAATATATCATGCTGTTGGCCGCCAACATGTAACATTATTATATCATGCTGGTGTTCACCAACAGTTAACCTTATCTTCCTGACTATTTCTTGCTGCTGTTCACCAACATCTAATGCTGTCTTCCCGTTTTCTGGCTTATATCCTTTAACAAGGATATAAATTGTCTGACCTTGATCTTATTCAGAAATGGTTCCGTCAGTCCTAGGTTTTTGTTTTATTCTGGGTTTTCCTGCGAGGATATTGCTCTTCGTCTATATAATCACATTTGGAAACCTTAAATTTTACTACTCTCACATTTTTATTCAAATTCCATGTACCTGTCCTGTTCAATGATAGGCACCGTGCCGTCTTGATAGACGATAGTTTGTACAATGGAGTTATACTTCTACATTGCACAATGCCTTGTGTTGCCAATGCAGCATGATCCCTCCCTCTCTCTCTCTCTCTCTCTCTCTCTCTCTCTCTCTCTCTCTCTCTCTCTCTCTCTCTGCTTGCATGCCTAGTTTACTCCAGAGGAAAGGTAGTACCAATACGTCTGGAACAAGACAAGCTGCAGAAGCTGCCGGATCAGCAAAGCAATTCTCTACCTTTCCGCCTTGCGGAACTTCCATCCGAGACCATTTTGCGACCAAGGCTTAAGAGCCTGATCTGTCTTGCCATGACATTTAGTCTTTTGGTTGCATTTGCTCACACTAGGGTAAGGCTTGTACCCTTCCAGTTGCGCTCCTTAGGACGTTGGCACAATGTGGGATGTCGGGTTTGGTGGCAAGATCCGGCGCTAACAGAAAGTAGGTAACGTCTGCTGTCAAACCGTAGCTCAGTCATATCTGACTAAGACCTGACAGCGCTGTACAATAATGAATAATAAAGCAACACTTGATCATTCGTAACTGTAATTCGTGTTTGTTTGTTTTTTTAAACTGTTTGGACGTGAGAAGCTGTGTCGTATTGGTGAATGCTGTTTGGTTGTATCCATTTCCTGAGTTATCTCTTCCTACTCATGACGCCACCTATCATTAAGTGTCCAGAGACAGGAACGTAACCTATTAGTTGAAGTGACTCCCCATTGATTGTTATTTTCACAATTTGCTTGATACTTTCTTTACTAATAGCTATAGTTTTTTGTTGTCTTTATTCAAAAGTTTGGGCCATTTTAAAAATGATAAGATATATCCATATGATCTTTGGTCCTCTGCTGGCGTTGTAACCCGAGCTTGTTAGGATGCAGGCATACAGCAGCGGCGGCTGTTGTGCACTCCACGGGAAACTGTATCAGGCCCTTAGTGACATTTTGCAGAACTCTTCTGTGGTGTACCCGGCCAGATATAAAGCGCCAGGGGCGTCACTAGGGGGGTGCGGGGGGTGCGGGCCGCACCGGGTGACACCATCAAGGGGTGACACCAAAATAAAAAAATTGCAAATTTGACAAAGCAGACATAGCAAAATAACAAAAATTTAACTTTGTCCGAGTTTGTCGAAGTTCTTTATTTATGTTTTACCTGAAGTATTGAAGTTATATTGTTCAATTTGTTTTCTTTCTTATGTCCTTATTAACTTTTTGACTTATTTTACAAACATTACTATATGCGATTATATATGGTACAGGAACACTCGGAAGAAGATCATGGTGAAAGTCTAGAGGGGTGACACCAAGAGTTTACCGCACTGGGTGACACCAACCCCAGTGACGCCACTGTAAAGCGCATACTACATTTTTATCTTAGCCAAACGTTCGGCTGTAATCTTTCTCGAAATGGATCATTGAAGATGGATAAACACAGACACACGTGAGACCGCCTCTGCAATACAAAGTTAAGAGATAGTATTTCACCAGATGCACGTGAAGGAAGGCTAACGCCCAACCTAACATATTACTGTGTCCCCGTGTCCATTTCAACTGAGTAGCCATCTTTAATTTGGACTCTACACAGATGGGACATTATTTCAGTCAGTCAGACGCACGGTCAGCATGTAATTATCTATTGTTTTACCCGACGTTTGAAAACATTATTACAACCAAAATGGTACTCCATAAACTAAAGTACCTTTCAGCCCTCCACCCCACCCCCTCCTCCCTTATTGGCCTGGAGATTCTGAGAAGTCATTACTTGGTCGGAAAATGATTTGTGAAAAGTCAAATTTTACCCCAAAGCAAAATGGCTGCATAAAAATTCAAATCCAAGTGAATCACGAGCAGGAAATAAAATATGTGGCCAATTCGCACTGAAGGCTGACTTCAGACGATTTCCAATTTCCCTTATTGCTGGCGGCTGAGTCTGAAAGCCTATTTATGTAACGTTTTTTGTTTTATTTTGTTCACCACATCCCCGTCCTTATTTTCAAATCCCAAACACCTTCCTCGGGCATGACTATTGCCTTCTTCTAGTCAATAAAATACTCCTTTACCTATTCTTGCTAAAGTAAGTCTGAACATTCCTGCAAATCGCGCGTCATTACTTAATATATCGCTTAATATACACTTAATATAGATATTGTCCTTGCAACTCCTTCCATATATTTGTGGGTGAGTTGTGCCTGCAGGGGTAGTATGCACGCCAGCATTAGGGCACTTCACACAGGCCATGAAATGTTACAAAATCAAAATCACAGTAGCTCTGGAACGGATGTGGAGTGTGGGGTCTTCGCATATGCAGCCTGGTGGGAATGAGGTGGTCAGTTATCTGTCTCGTATCATTCAGTTAGAATTACCGGAAATAACGTCTAGACGTCTATGACCACAGACATTCTCTTCTGACGGCGGCGTAGTGAGTTCATTCCAGACGCCAGTCTGTTGGGATTTTCATGTTGACTTCTCGTTCGAAAAGCAATGGCAAACTACTGAACACGAAATTGCCTGGTAGATCACAAACAGCCATTAGGGGCTGACTGAATGTGATAGCAATCTTCTCCACTGTCAATTTATGACTGTCAATTTATGACTGTCAATTTATGACTGTCAATTTATGACTGTCAATTTATGACTGTCAATTTTAGATTTCTCTTCTTGTCTTTGCGTTAACTGGCTTTGAACTTGAGCGTAGTCAACAGATGTGTCACTACTAGTTCCTGCTAATGGAAATGCACTGGACTAATGTGTGCTTGATGGTTAGCTTTTCTTGTTACCACTGTCACTGGCCGTCAGGTCATCACACTTCAACTTCTGAGTTACTTATAATGTGTGTCCCCAAGTCAAGGACGAGCTGCTCATATTTAAGTCCAACTGACAGACGTGTACAACGAACCCACAACAGCACAGCCAGAAATGAAAGTTTAAGAGAGCTAAGCCTATGAACCAGGCCGACCCCCGCCCGTTGTTCAGTTTGCTGGACTGGGTGGTACACAAGGCCGGCCTGGTACAGAGTGCTGCATAGACAGGGATTGATGCAGATCCGGCAGGCATATAAACATTATATCCACTGTGCTTGCTCGCATCCCCCACCCCTATTAAAATAACTGCAACAAATTGCTGCGTCGACCATCCTCTCCCTCGCCCCCCCCCCATCCTCCCTCCCCATCCCCCCTCCCACACAGCTTCCCAGAACACACATTCGCCCACCTTGAGGGTCACAACCTACAGGATGGTAACCACTGATGTGGTTCAGCAAGAGCAGACAACTACGACAGACATGTGTTTTGTGAACAAATCAAGGCACTACAACATAGACGGGACAGTTCATTTATTGGCCAGTAGTCCTTCATCGGGCCGGTCTCTCTGGCCGAGGAGTTACACCACTTTCTCCGTAATCCCGTTTATCACGCAGTCTCGTAGCGGACGAGAACTGGGAGCGGTTCGACCCCCGCTGGTGACTTGCGGGATACTGAGCCGGCCGCTCAGAAAGCAATGGCAAACTACTGAGCGTAATCTTGCCAAGAAATCAACAGACAGCTGAAAGATGCTGCCGTTGACAGCGATGTCCTGTAAAGGATATGCGAATTAAATTTTTTTTTTAAAACGTCCTTCATCTACAGCTGCGCGAGATTCGGCAGCGGATCGCGTCGCGCTAGTTACTTACGGAGGTATATGAGACGGTAATTCAGAAAGCAATGCAAACTGCTGAACATAACACTTGACATGACATCACCATCAACTGAAAAATACTGATGTTGACTGCAATGTCCTGTAAATAGGATATGGAAAAAAAAACAGTCCTTCACCTTCTCTTCTGTAACTGTACCTATTACTTATTCATTAATTATGTTGTAATTTCTCATTAACTTTCTTATATTTAAGTTTGTTTTGTACTTTACAAAGATGGCGACGACTGAAACGTCAGACGTTGAGTTATGTTGCATTTTTAATTATTTCATTGATGAAAGATAGATTTACGTCTTAGCCTTTCTAATACTATAACATTATTTTCATCAATTTCCCCTTACATTTATTATTTTGTTTACGTGAACTGAGGCTCTTGTCAAGCATGCCTATGTGTTTGTTTTTTATTGTGTGTGCTGGGGATGGGAAATTACATGGATCTTTCATTATATATAGTTATATATCCTGCCGTAGTCAAGATGTTCGATCATTTATTGACTAATTGAAAATCGGGAATTCTCGATGAGTAGTAAGTCAATAAGAAAATACACCGCATACTCAAATAATTACAGGGTCATAGACACACACATGCGCACACGGATATGTACACATGTGTACACGCATACACACACGCTCATGTCCACTAGGTTAAGAAGAAATGCAAAAGATCATGGTAGCAATGATTGGTAAATTTGATTCAAGGAACATCTCCATTGCACTGTGAAACTGTCCACTAGTTGACCAAACTCCATCTAAAAGACATAACAATAGAGGACTCTGTGCAAGGACTCTGTAGAACAAGTAACGATCCCAGTGTGGAGGAGTCTTTTCCAGAACTGTCTATACATACATCTTCTGTTGTTATTATTATCTTTCACAATTTTCAGCTTTTGCCACAGCTATGGCCACACAGTCCAGTAATGCAGCCCCAATGCGCATACCAGACCGCTAATTTCAAATGTCGGGTGTAGTACTCTGTTCAAGACGACGCCGTCTAGCAGTCTAGCCGAGACTAAAACCGTTCAACAATGCAGGGGAATTAAATCGTAAAATAGACATCGAAATATTTAATAGTTATTTCCCTTGATATAATTCTTTGGTCACTTAATATTAGTTAAAGTTAGTTGCAATTCCTTTAGTGGGCGTAGCAGTCAATTCCAGCATTTTTTTAGCTGTGATATCATGGCAAGTTTACATTGAGTAGTTTGCAACTGATTTCTGAACGACCGCCATTATCACAAACAGCCACAGTAAGGCGGTCTGCTGTAAAATCGCCTGCAGTTGTGTTTCGAACGCGGTATGCGGGATTATCAACTGCGTTCTTTACACCTTCGCTACGGAGCGGACTCCCTTAATATTATTTTTAGCAAATTGATGGAGGTGGGTGGACAGACAGACAGACAGACAGACAGACAGACAGACAGACAGACAGACAGACAGACAGACAGACAGACAGACAGAGGAAGGGACAGACAGAGGGAGGGACAGACAGACAGACAGACAGAGAGACAGAGGGAAGGACAGACAGAGGGAAGGACAGACAGACAGACCGACAGACAGACAGGCAGACCGACAGACAGACAGACAGACAGACGGACAGGTAATTGACACTATGCAAAGATAGGTTTACGTAATTAAATTCTTTTATTGCCAAGCTAGAGAAGGGTGACGGCCTACCATCCATCCATCCATCATGTGCCATGCCGGTAAGCGTGGGCGGTCATGTTTTGCCATCTCACTCGATCACCAGAGTCGTGGATCAACTCAGTGTTTCTGTCTCGACCATGCCACGAGGCCAAGCCATCCAGGTATTTGATTCTAGGTCTTCCTCTTGGTCTGTTCCCTTCGATCTTACCAGTTGTCACCAAAGTTCTCCAATCATTTCTTCTCATAACATGCCCAAAAATTTTGACTGTCTGCGTCTAATATCTCTAATCAGTTTACGATCTTCGTTTGTTTCTTGAAGGACTTGTTCATTGGTCTTTCTGGCTGTCCATGGTATCCTTTGCATTTTCCTCAGAAACCACATTTCTACAGCCATCAGATGTTTTTCAGCCTGAATGTGCATTGTCCAAGGTTCACATCCATATATATGTACAGGTTCTATGTAGCATCTCAACACTCTTTTTCTCGTTTCAATTGACATCTTTTTATTGGTCAGTATGTTTTTCATCTTGCTAAAGGCTACTTTTGCCATGGCGATTCTTGTTCTAATCTCTACGGCCTACACATTCTCAAAAAAAAAAAAAAACACTAATCATAAACGGTGACCCTCAACTTCCAATAGAAATGTACAAATAATTGACTTTACACAGTACTACAGGCACACGTAGCTGACTCACTTATGATGATGATGTGACAACGTGCATACTTCTGGGGGCCGCGTTGACGTAGAGGTTAGCACGTTCGCATCTCAGTCAAATGGTCATAGGTTCGAATCCGCATCCAGGTGGATTTTTTTCAAAATTGAATTGAGCTTCCTGATCGACGCAGTCTTAAATTGGTCCAGGAAATGTCTTGGGAAGTGAAGGCGGCCGGTGAGATACTGACCACACCAGCCCTAAGTGACGACTGGTCTATAAAATATATGTCTAGCGCCATATACCGAATATGTCTCAGACGTGTAAAAGGGTCTAATTTACTGACAAATGTCCCCCGTGTTCATGTTTCCCCACATGGTAAACACATATCACAACATCTTCGTCGTGAGACAACTCACTAGTCCAGGATCATTCATTGTTCCAGGATCATTCTTTATTCCAGGATCATTTATTGTTCCAGGACCATTCATTATTCTAGGACTATTCACGATTCCGAGACCATTCACTATTCCAAGACCATTCGCTGTTGAGTTGAGTTGAGTTGAGTTGAGCTAAGAACCTACATCACTGCACTCAGGACATTCCTATACGCACCCCGTCCCCTCGTTCAACAGCCAGCAAAGAGTCACACTACTAATCGTTCCCACCGCTATTTGATTGAAAGTTCTCATGCCTTCCCTCTCGGTTTTGAGAATCTTCCAGAACCTCTGCCGATCCCCCGCAATCTCATTCTTTCCCCATACGGATTCTCAACCTGTTCCCCCACCTTCTCTACCTGGGCCCACAGGGGCACGACCACCTCTGTCTTGTCCATAGGTAATCTACCACCAAGAGGTGCATTCTTTATCAACTTATCAGCCTGTGTCGCACTCCCGCATGACCAGGGCAAAAATGTCATACAATTCTCACAATCTGTGACCCCTGAAGCTAGGTGAGCCATTCCTCACGAAACATCCCGTTCTCCACATTACTAATTAAACTCCTTGAGTCCGTACTGAATGCAATGTGTGTTCCAGTCGTCTCTTTTAACCAACGGAATGCCGCTGTGACAGCTTGCACCTCCATTCTCATGCTGGAGTTCGTAGTCTCATATGCCAGGCTCTCCTTTTTCAAGAATCATTTATTAGCCTTCGCAATGAAACCTCAATCACTACGTTTGTTTCTCACCACTGACCCATCGGTGTAGAAGACTATGTCGACTTGATGTGTGTTACTCTGATCAGTTGTTGTACCTCAATCTCTGTACGGCCTACCGTCTATTCTCTGCTCTGCACTCACGACCCAGTGTTATTATTATATTGAGCCAGTCCGACACGTCTTCCAGCACTTTAACCAACTCTTTTTTACGATTGATGGTCTCTAGATCACAAACCTGACTTGAGTGAGTGAGAGAGAGAGAGAGAGAGAGAGAGAGAGAGAGAGAGAGAGAGAGAGAGTGTGTGTGTGTGCGTGCGTGTGCGCGCGCGCGTGCCATTCAGGACCTAGCTAGTCTTAGTCTATGACCCTTTACCATATCCATGGCTGCATGCAGTGGGTGATCCCTATCTGCAGCAACTCTCAGGTACCATTTTGCTTGAAGGACCATATGTCTATCCGACATTGTTGGTTGGCCAGGAAATGCTTCGTGCATATAATTGGTGAGCCCTTTGTGAACCCCAGGATCACCACCTCGACCGCATTCTGTATGCGTTCCAACGTTTAATCTGCCTCTTTGATACTGTCAGCAGCCCCAACCCATACTCAATGACAGAAATAATTAATTGCTGAAAGAGCCTGTAAAGCAGGGGTGGCCATCCTTTTCAGCAGGCGGGCCAAATTTCAGAAATAATATTTCCAGCCGGGCCACACACCTAATTTTTTTTTTTAAAGTGTTAATTAAAATAAACAAGCAAGCGTGCTACAGCTTCGACCACATCGTCGTTTCCCACTCCGCGGGCCGCAATATAACTCCCGGTGGGCCGCATGCGGCCCGCGGGCCTCGTGTTGGCCACCCCTTCTGTAAAGCATCTTCTGCTCTATCCCGGTTGCTGCCATCGCCCTCAATGCATTAAACCCCTTACCAGTCTTCACCACCAAATCCTCCATTCACTATTCCAGGACATTTTACTATTCCAGGACAATTTACTACTCCAGGTCAATTCACCAGTCCAGTAAACCCCAGGGTGATTCGTTAGTCCAGGTATAACTGCCTCGGGTTCCTGATTTGATCAAATCCACCGACGACGGAATTCACAACGGCTACTTACACACACAAACACACACGAAAATACACACACATCTCTCTCACACACACGCGCGCGCGCACACGCACGCTCTCTCTCTCTCTCTCTCTCTCTCTCTCTCTCTCTCTCTCTCTCTCTCTCTCTCTTGCATGTTTGCCACTTCACGACTTATACATATTTTCTTAAACACACGAAGTGTATTTACTGAAGGTCCTCGTTGAAACAACTATGCTATAGTGCTAGAATGTCTAAAATATTAATTTCAAAACGACAATACGAATAACACTGCAGATGACAGTTAATGAAAGTCCAGCTTTATTGAGACATGCGACTTCTAGAACAACAAACAAACAACAATGTAATCATTCAATCTGGCGGGAGGACAGTATATAAACAAACACCAATGTAGTCATTCAATCTGGCGGAAGGACAGTATGTCATGTGCCAGTGAGACCATATCCGTGAAGCTCTCGTATTTGACTGGCATCTTGTTGTTACGATGTTCTGCCTGGCCATACGTCACAGATTACAATTCTTCCTTTCCTTGTGATTTGACAAAGTTCACTGGTGCCCCGCCGAAAAAAGAGTCTGGGAACTTCAGGCCTGTACACTGTTTTCCTTTAAACTCGAAGAACAGCCTAGCAAAAGGAATAGGCTTCTTGCCGTGAACTGGTGTGGTCAGATGTTTGTAAGCACCGTCCACGAATAGCCTGAAGACGTTCCCTCCTTCTGGAAGCAGCTCTCCAGTGACCCCGCTCATGTGGAATGTCAAGGCCTTGCTATTGCTCGCTGACTTCCGAATAGTGAGGTCTCCCAATAGAGGGTTTGAGAAAAAACCTTGGTATTCGGTCAAGGCAAAATCTGGCTGCTCGGGTTTAAAGTCCATCTCTGGAAACTCTGGAATCTTGATCCATGGTTCAGGAAAACTACAGGCTGTTGTCTCATTGATCCATGGTTCAAATCCCAACAACAGGTCTGTTGTGTAATACATGATTGACTGGAAAGAAAGTATATGTCCGATTACATTTGTGGCACTTTTACTTACGCTTTTTATTTACGTGTTCGTGTCTGCATCTTTTAAAATTTCTGTATACGAAATGTAAGAAATGCACTATGGAAATAAACATATCTAAGACAGCAACTTCGAAGATGGTCAGACCGTCTAGTCCACCTAACATTCATATTAAATACTGACAGATCAAACAGGCACCCAGAGTCGTCAAATACATGGGTAGTATCTTCACAGAAGCTGGGGGACTTGACACTGAGATCACAGATGCCAAAAAGCTCACGCGGTGATTTATCAGTTCTCACCAGTGCTCACAAACTTGAATATCCACATGGACACCTGAAGACAACTGATGAGCAACACAGTAATACCACCTCTGTGTTATCAACGTCAGGTCTGGTCACTAACGAAGGTACACGAGAGTAAGATCACAACGTGTGTTAAGAGATGCCTGAGAGCAGCTATAAATGTAACCAGGAGAGACAGACTTAGAAATTATGATATCGGGAAAATGGTGGGAGTAGAACTATCTGGTGATTAAAAATTCAAACAGAAAATTAAGTGGTTCGGTCATCAGAATGGAGCCTGTAAAGTTACCTGTATATGACCACAGTAGTAGACGAATTGGTTACAGAGCATGAGCAAGACCAGCGAGTAGATGGATCGACAATACTAACATCTTACAACGACACAAGCAGACATAAGCCAGCACAGCATTCCTGGCACTTGGACATAAACTACAGCTATAAAGAACTCCTATTGGCAAGGTCTTAAACAGGATCAAGGAATACATCAATGATTTCATTGGTTCGAGAGTGAATAGATAACAGTATGCGAGACTCACCACCTGATTTTTCTTCGTACATAAAGCTATTTCTTAAATACGAGGGTCGTTCAGAAAATAATGCACCACATTGTTTTTTATAAGCTAATAATGACGATAGACACGTGACATTTTGCACACTTCAAGTATGGCATGCGCCAATTGTGTGCACCAAATGTCAACCCAGCCGGCCAAATAATATGGCTGTCCTAAACCGTTGAAATTGAGCGTGTTGGCAACTGTCGCTATTAGCAGTGAATTGTGATAGAATTTATCGTTTTAGAGAAGGAAACTCTTGTGAATATTCACAAGCATCTGTGTGATGTATATGGAAGTTTTGGAGTCGACTGCTGATGGGGAGAACTTTTTGCTAAGCTCGTTACATTTGACGAAACCTGGCACATCATTTCGAACCTGAGACAAAAATATAGTCAATGGAGTGGCGTCATCCGCAATCGCCCCAAAGAAAGAAATTCAAGATAAGTCCTTCAGCTAGAAAGGTCATGATCACTGTCTTTTTGGGACATTGAAGGTGTTATTCCTGTGGGTGTTATGCCAAGAGGAGAGACAATCAGTTCTCAAGATTACATTAACAGATTGAAAAAAACTCAATCAACGTTTTCGCAGAGTTCGGCCACACAAGAATACAGCAGACCTGCTTCTCCTTCACGACAATACGCGCCCTCACACAAGTCTGGCAACACGGGAAGCAGTAACCAAATTGGGTTGGACAGTACTACCCCATCCACCCTATAGTCCCAATTTGACACCCTCTGATTTTCATCTATGTGGTCCACATAAAGATGCACTCTATGGGAAAAGGTTTGAAAATGATGATAGAGTGAAGTTATTCATGCAGCGATGAAACGGCTTCATGATCAAGACAAAATTTGGTACGGGAAAGGAATAAGTACACTTGCTTCACGTTGGCATAGGGCCGTACAAGTTGATGGAGATTACATTGAACAACACGATATATTCATATATAATGTGTATACATTGCATGCTTTTTGAATAAACAGCTCCTGAGATAAACGATGTGGTGCATTACGTTCTGAACCCCCTTCGTACAAAGTACTACTCACACTCACACACACTCACAAACACACACACTCTCTTTCTCACACACACACACGCGTGCGTGCGTGTGTGAGCGTGCGTGTGTGTGCGTGTGTGTGTGTGTGTGTGTGTGTGCGTGCGTGTGTGTGTGTGTGTGTGAGAGAGAGAGAGAGAGAGAGAGAGAGAGAGAGAGAGAGAGAGAGAGAGAGAGAGAGAGAGAGAGAGAGAGAGAGAGAAAGCGCCAGCGAACACACCTGTTTTGAATGAGATGTTAGTTTTGATGTTAAATTTCTCTTACAATGTAAAGTTCTTAACAAATGTTTATATTCTAGGGCTATGTAATTGTTCTCTGTGATTCATTTAAACACAAACACATACCCTTATATGCCTATGTTCCCATCTTTGTTCGTAGACCGACTCAAGTTTCAGTTCCTACAAGTTTTGTTACTGATTCGATAAAATGTTGCAGAATACACGATCGGTTTCATATTGACAGATTGACAATTACAAATGTATACGTCGACACTAATCAATGATAATTATGCATTATGGGCGCACTCAGCACCTACTATACAGGTGTTTCTGGAGTGCCGGGAAATGAGATGGTATATGCCATGACTTCAAGGGCACCTATGATGGGCTTAACAGACTAGATAAGTTAGGAATTCTCCAGTCTGGACTAAAAAGTTACATTGTGGCACGGCATTAGATGCACACACTTGTTCGAGGCAGTTGAGTTGTGGATTAGCCTGCATTCTAAGCGGAGTCGTATTAAACAACTACCCAGCACAGTACAGTCAAGGACTCTTGTGAATGATACAGTACAGTCAAGGACTCTTGTGAACGATGCAGTACAGTCAAGGACTCTTGTACCCGGTACAGTACAGTCAAGGACTCTTGTACCCGATACAGTACAGTCAAGGACTCGTGTACCCGATACAGTAAAGTCAAGGACTCTTGTACCCGATACAGTACAGTCAATGACTCTTGTACCCGATACAGTACAGTCAATGACTCTTGTACCCGATACAGTACAGCCAAGGACTCTTGTGCCCGATACAGTACAGTCAAGGACTCTTGTACCCGACACTGTACAGTCAAGGACTCTTGTACCCGATACAGTACAGTCAATGACTCTTGTACCCGATACAGTACAGTCAATGACTCTTGTACCCGATACAGTACAGTCAAGGACTCTTGTACCCGATACAGTACAGTCAAGGACTCTTGTACATGTCTTACTGTGCTGTGGGCATGTGTTGCTAGACCCACATATTTATAGATTATCGGCATCCAGTTGGGTGATGTGGTCAGTGTCACGCCTTTCCTGATACCCATTGTAGGCTGGGTCCACTTGAGAGTCCAGGTCAAATTTAGACATTCCAATACATCCCTGCGCGGATCTAACCCATAACCAGTGGGTTGGCAGGCCCTTACACTAGCGCGGCTACCCCAAGAACAGCTCGAGATATGAGTAATCAGTGTGCTACTGGAAGGATTAGTCTCCAGACAATGGGGATATGAGAGCAGTGATGGGGTATCCTGACACCGAGGACTCTACGAGCAGTGACGGGGCATCCTGACACCGAGGGCTCTGCAAACTGTGACGGAGCATCTGTGTTTATGGGTCAACCAACAATCAATGACAACAGCCACTGAAACACAAAGTTAGCATATGTCCAACTGTACCTGTAATGTTGCAAGCGGCATTTCTGAATGTTTCTGTCCGTTAATGGAAAGGAAGATACCAACATTTCTCTCAGGGATGAGCCACATTAGGGAGCTGAAGCCATGGGTGGTACTGCCAGCCCATGGAATCTGGAATCCTGTGAAAGTATGTAATCAGTAAATTCATTGTTTAGACACTGGCTAGGAGGCTGATATCCATGTATTCCTGCTTTAAGGCTAAGATGCACATGAAAGATGATCCCATACGGGATGCTGTCTTGGGAACGTGAATTCCCAGGACTACAGGAGGGTGTATACTATGTCACGGCATTCGGAGTGGCATTTATCCGTTCTCCTCCAATTAGACAAATTGTTCTCAACCGTGGGGAATCCCCCCCCCCCGCCCCACCTAGGGGGGGGGGGGGGGGGGAGGGGTTGTAGGGTTTCCATGGGGGAGGGGGGGGGGGAGAATTAAGATTATTTCAAGATTGCGTTAATACAAGAACCGATTACTTGATATTGTTTTCCCCTCCATACTTTACGGTTCTGAACGTCCGGCCTTTCTGAAATTCGTTGTATAACGTTAGTAGAGCCACAGATCACGTTTTATGCAGATGTCTAGGCTTGTTATTAAATTTAGCTTCCATTTTTATGTATACTGTGTAGGGCCTGGTGGGAGGGGGGGGGGGTAATTTATAGGGAGGAAATACGAAGGGAGGACGGGGGAATGCCATTCTCAACATATGGTGAAGCATGATGCATATGGAGGCATGTGCCAAAAATGGTTGAGAACCACTGTATTAAACTGTTTCATTACAAGAGTGTTCCGTTTTTTAAAAAAAGCACGCATCGACGCCACTGTAGTAGTAAGCTTCACATCAAAAGTTAAATAATACGAGTATTTGACTTAAGTGTTATGATAGAAGAAGCTAACATTTCACTTTACAGACAGAGCTTGAGAAGGATAATATTTCACTTAACTTTTACAACTAGGGAAGTAATTTTTCACTTTACTGACACAGATTGAGGAGTATAATATTTCACTTAACTTTTATCATCAGGAAAAGTTAACATTTCACTTTACCGAAATAGGAAAACTTTCGGCAATCATGTTTTCTGGTTGTTTGTGCTAATTTGATGTCAGTAACCACGAGAGCTATGCTTGATAAGTTTTAGTAATATTGGACACAGACAATAGGATTATGTTACTGTAGTGGATGGTACCCTGTCTTGGCATCACTGCGATTAGCCTCAACTTCCAGCTGTCAGGGTTTTAAAGTCCCCAAAAGACTCTGATATCTTATCAGATATATCTATGTAAAGAAATGAGATATAAGGAAAGGAACTGGTTGGCTTTCCACATAGTGCTATGAACTAACGTATGTGAAATCCAATAACTAATACTTTCACTTTAGTGTCTACCATGTGGGTAATATTATGGCGACGTTAATTATCATCACGTTGTTCGGCATGTTATCTGGTTTTCAAACTTCGCTGATGTCTGTCCTCTGTTGTACGTTCCATTGTCGCATAGATCGTCAGTGACAGGTCCTCGCACGTCTGGGCACAAGTTTTCCTTGGTGAACCTCACGTCATTAAGAGATTCCCACACCTCTGAGCAACAGTTTGATCCTAGGTGAACCTCACGTCATTGAGAAGTTTCCACACCTCTGAGCAACAATTTATTCCTTGGTGAAACTCACGTCATTGACAGGTTTCCACACTTCTGAGCAATAGTTTAATCTCTGATGAACCTCACCATTTCTCAAACATTTTGTCTCCTATGTTTTTTCTGAAATGGATCTTCAACTTATTCATTATGGTCATGTCACAACTGAATTCTCTTCAATATTTAATATTTGCTTTGAGTCATATTCTATGTATGTTTCTATCCCTCAGAAATAGTACAATTTGTATGTATCTGAGGGGAGAATGCTCTGTGCATGTTTTCGATAGCACCACATGCACAACACCCGCAGCCTCTTCTCACAATTGTTGTTGATGGTAAACACTTCTTGCTCGAGGGTGCTTCAGACTGTGTTTTAAAAGACGTAAAGGATCTCTTTTCACGCCATGGGGAATACTGGATGTCTTGTATAGGAAGTAAAGCAATGCAGTACTTTTTTTTAAATGCTTTAATGCTAATGGGTATTACCATATAGCTATGCCCAACAATTACGTCACAGAAAATAGATGTATATCCTAGAAGCGAAAACCGCACAGAGAAACTAGGAGACTAGTTGTCAACAGAGAGAAACGCCATTCTGACGTCACCGAACAACAGACAGACTTTGTTGGAGTTTGGAATGGCAGGCGGTGCATGACGCTATCTGGACATTCAAACTGGCGAACCAATAGTTTTACATGTACAAAGTGGCTGGAATATGAGTTACAGAGAGAAAAGACATACATTGTAACACGCTCATATGAGATGACGCTGAGAATGAATTAACCGACTGCCGAGGAAATTAGTTAACATTCAGAAGCGGCGAGAAATGGACCTTGAGGATAGACAGAAGGTGAATTGAAAGACATGTCACGTAACTCGGAAACAATCATTTAAAAGGTTTGTGTGAGCTAACATTAATATTACTGTCAATAATATAAGTACCGACCGTCCTGGTAGTCCACCAGGCAGGGTACACGTTACAGAATATTTGATGATATGCAAAGCCAATGAGCTATGTACAAATTAAACAGCGATTGATTCGATTACACTCATGTCTGCATTTCGACCTTATTTATTCTTCTGGTCAAAACCAAAGCGCTGTTCAAGTTAATTGATAACGAGCTACAGTTACATTATTTACAGTTACAGTTCAAATTATGAATAACAGTGTTTTGGCAGGTATGTAGTGCTGGTTCCCTATTTGTATAGAACCATCGGCACTGGATGGGCGACGAGTCAATACATCAACAGCCGCCTTTACATCCAAGACATTTTTTGGTTTCCATTTTCACTGGGTCGACCTCGGACCCTGGTCAATTTTATAAATCAGTCTTCATGGGATTCGTAGACATGACCACAAGATCGGCTGGCGAGTGTTCTAGCCACAGCATTAACCTTGCTTCTCTTTGGACCACGTAGGGAGTATTATTGCTCGTATTTTTTTTATTTGATTACATTTTACATTCAAACAGTAACATTCCCTCTAACCTCGATATACGTTCGTGAAAAAGCCCATTCCGTAGCCGACATTGTAGTCCGGAACTGGCCAAATGTAGCTGCTTCTGTCGATACCAGCACGATAGACAATAGGCAGCAGGGTTCTCTGGGACCATCAACTCCTCCAGGAGAGGGCCTGGCATGCGAGCTTGTGACAGCATGAGTGGATCGCCCAGGAAGAACTTCAGACCCTTGACCATGTCCTCGGCATTGGTGAACATGGTCGCCGCTGGGGCCAAGGGACCGATACTGAAATAGAAAGGATGATAGTGAGATAACTGTTGTGTAATCCCGGGGTAGGGATTTCCCCCGGGACTCTAATAGTTAGTTAAGCAGACAGGCATACACATACACGCATACAAAGAGAGAGAGAGAGGGTGATGCGGTGACAGAGACAGGGAGAGAAAGAGGGAGAGAGGGAATGAACGAAATAACGAACGAACTTTATTTTCAAAAGGTCACAAATTGGGCACGCATGCCCGTCTTACATTCGGCCTTTCTTTTTATTATTTTAAATTTTTGTAATTACACTTGGCGAGCGGGAACACTTCGGGAACGAGAGGGCGAGAGAGAGAGCGAGACAAAGAGAGAAACATCTGACATATCACTAGGATTCTGACCCATTCATCTCCTTTCCCAATATTTTCGAGCATACATACTTCCGTATTGTGTCCTCTGCCTGAGCCATCCGTGATGTTTCTATCAGCCTGTGGCTCTTAGTTGTGTCCAGGGCTTCATGCAGGAGATGTTCCTTGTCTGCGGCCACTGAGAGACTTAGTCTGCTGCACTATGATCAAGCATTCGTTGGCAAAGCTAGGGTGTATCTCATACACACTATCGGTGTGCCCACTGTGCAACCCAGGATCACGCACATGGCTTCATTCTGTATGCGCTCTGGTTTCATCAGCTGACTCTTCGACACTGCAGTTCTAGTGCATACTCAGTTACTGAGATAAGCAGGTGTTGATAGAGTAATCAACATTCTTTGCTCCACGCCCATTGCTGTCATAATCTTTTGGTGTACCTAGTTCCTTTTTAGATCTGATACCAACTCCTACCACATGAGTAGTGTATAGGTACATTATCCAGTGCTTTTGAGGATCTTATATAAATCAACCATTTATCGATCCTGATCCTCAAAGGGCGATAACTCTTTTCCCCCTCAAAAAGGTAGGCGTGGTCTAGTGACTCATCAGAGGTGGCGTGGTCTAGTGACTCATCATAGGTGACGTGGTCTAGTGACTCATCATAGGTGGCGTGCGTGGTCAAGTAATTATAGTGTACGACATAAAAATACGACATAAAACATCAATAAAGAAAACAAACAACTCAAGTAAGGTATATAATAATTTTTAATAAAACATATATAGAAAAGAAGAAGGAAAAAAAAAAAAAAAACATAGTCAAGTGACCCCTTAAATTATAGGTAAGGGTGTGCGATGACGTGCTCAAGTGGTGGTCAAGAGGTGGTCAAGAGGTGGTCAAGCGGTCAAGAGGTGGTCAAGTGACCCCTTAAATTGTATGGGATGGTACGTGTAGTGACGTGGTGATGATCAAGAGGTGGTCAAGTGGTGGTCAGGGTGTGGTCAAGTGGTGGTCAAGATGTGGTCAAGTGGTCGAGTGACCACTTAAATTGTCGGGGAAAGTAGGTGTAGTGATATGGTGATGATTAAAGGGTGGTAAATTAGTGGTCAAGCAGTGGTCAAGCAGTGGTCAAGTGAGGAAAATTTTAGTGGAAAGTAGTTGTAATGATATGGTGATGATTAAAGGGTGGTAAATTAGTGGTCAAGCAGTGGTCAAGCAGTGGTCAAGCAGTGGTCAAGTGATCAAGTGACCACTTAAATTGTCGGGGAAAGTAGTTGTAATGATATGGTGATGATTAAAGGGTGGTAAATTAGTGGTCAAGAGGTGGTCAAGCGGTGGTCAAGGGGTGGTCAAGTGGTTAAATGACCCCTTAAATTGTTGGGGAGAGTACGTGTAGTGACGTGGTGATGATTAAAGGGTGGTAAATTAGTGGTCAAGCAGTGGTCAAGTGAGGAAAATTTTAGTGGAAAGTAGTTGTAATGATATGGTGATGATTAAAGGGTGGTAAATTAGTGGTCAAGCAGTGGTCAAGCAGTGGTCAAGCAGTGGTCAAGTGGTCGAGTGACCACTTAAATTGTCGGGGAAAGTAGTTGTAATGATATGGTGATGATTAAAGGGTGGTAAATTAGTGGTCAAGAGGTGGTCAAGCGGTGGTCAAGGGGTGGTCAAGTGGTTAAATGACCCCTTAAATTGTCAGGGAAAGTGAGTGTAGTAAGTTGGTGATGATCGTGAGGTGGTCAAGTAGTGGTCAAGAGGTGGTCAAGGGGTGGTCAAGTGGTTAAATGACCCCCCTAAATTGTATGGGAGGGTACAGTTAGTGATGTGGTGATGATCAAGAGGTGGTCAAGTAGTGGTCAAGGAGTGGTCAAGGGGTGGTCAAGTGGTCAAGTTACCCCTTAAATTGATGGGAAGAGTACGTGTAGTGACACGAAGATGATCAAAATGTAGTCAAGTAGTCGTCAAGTGGTGGTCAAGTCGTCGAGTGACCACATAAATTGTAGAGGAGAGTAGGTGTAGTGACATGGTGATGATCAAGAGTTGGTCAAGTTGTTAGGTCTAGAGGTTGGGGTGTCTCAGTCATGAAGTATCAAACTGTCTGCTCTGGGAAGGATGTCGCTGATCAGGGCGAGTAGGTTCTAATACGTTTATCGCTATTGTCTATAACTGGCGTGGTTGTATAGTAATAATAGTAGAGTTGTTTCGTAGTAATGTTAGTCATCATTATCAAGGGGCATGTTAGGTGATATTTATAACGGTAGTAGTAGTACCAGTAGTAGCAATACCAACAATAGTACTAATTATCATCATCATCATGTGTCTTACCAACGGACGTACCACCCACACATTGCGATCTCCAACACCATTGAACAATTCCGGTGTTGACTCACAATACAGAAATCCCCAATTAACGGCATTACCTTCATGTAATGGTGGTACTCATAGTACCAATAGCACCAGTAGTAATAGTCACCAACATCAGCAAGAGACTTATCGCCTGACATTGGTCAGTATGACACTCCATAAACTATGATCTCCGACACCATGGAAACAAATAGTAATAATATTGGTAGTAGTAGTGGTAGTAGTAGTAGTAGTAGTAGTAGTAGTAGTAGTAGTAGTAGTAGTAGTAGTAGTAGTAGTAGTAGTAGTAGTAGTAGTAGTAGTAGTAGTAGCGGCGGTGGTGGTGGTGGTGGTGGTGGTGGTGGTGGTGGTGGTGGTGGTGGTGGTGGTGGTGGTGGTGTGGTGGTGGTGGTGGTGGTGGTGGTAGTGGTAATAGTAGGAGTAGTAGAATAGCGAGGGTGCTTGTTGTTTCACTAAGTATTTGTATATCGTATGTAGTATAAAGCTAGTTTGTGTTGTATGCCATGTAAGGTGTTACTGAAATATCTGTATTTTATAGTTCTAAGAGGTGATGACGTCATAACCCACCACTCTATCATCTTATTGATAGTGTCTCCAGTGCCACGAAAAAGGCTCACTGTGAGATATCGATCATTTCTCAAAGCGACAGCATCCGGGGTGCATGCCCATTACGAGCAAACATCGATACGCCACTTAAAAGGCAACGACAAGGCAAAATGGCGTCGAATACAGTGTAACGTACAAAACTTATGAGGTCATCGGTTGTCCATTCCATCATGGTCGACAAATAGGAGCTCACTAACTTCACAATAGGCTCACTCAAATAAACATATAGGATGATAAGGCACCGACCCAAATGTGAAAAATGACGGCCAAATACAGAAATAGTTCGTCCACATGTATGCAAACTAGGAAAATTTGTTAGTCGAACGGGACATATATTGACCAAGTAGGGAAATTTGAGAGCCATAAGTGAAAAAATATAATCCAAAGAGAGGAATATCTCATTCCAACTTATAAAAAGAAGGAAAATTCTCAACCAAATGAGAAAAAGTTAGACCAAGTATAGTAACATCGCAACCAAACTTATGAAAAGTAGGAAACTTTGTTAGCCAAAGCGAAAAAACCTAGGTCAAGTAGGAAAATCTGTTAGCCAAATGTAAAAAATGTCGGCCAAATACAGAAATAGTTCGTCCACGCGTATGCAAACTAGGAAAATTTGTTAGTCGAATAGGATAAAATATTGCCCAAGTAGGGAAATTTGAGAGCCATAAGTGAAAAAATATAATCCAAAGAGATGAATATCTTGTTCCAACTTATAAAAAGAATGATAATTCTCAACCAAATGAGAAAAAGTTAGACCAAGTATAGTAACATCGCAACCAAACTTATGAAAACTAGGAAACTTTGTTAGCCAAAGCGAAAAAACCTAGGTCAAGTAGGAAAATCTGTTAGACAAATGTAAAAAATGTCGGCCAAATACAGAAATACCTAGTCCGCACGTATGCAAACAAGGAAAGGTTGTTAGCCAGATAGGAAAAATATTGCCCAAGTAGGAAAATTTGATAGTCAAATGTAAAAAAAAAAAACAAAATCACCCAAAGAGAGGAATATCTCGGCCAGACTTATAAAAAGTAGGAGAACTATGCGCCAAATGGGAAAAAGTTAGGCCAAATACAGAAATATTTCAACAAAACATATAAAAAATAGGAAAATTGATAACCAAACGGGAAATATATTGACCAACTAGGGAAATGTGTTACTCAAAGAGGAAAAATAATGACCAACTAACGAAATACATCGCTCAAACTTATAAAAACTACGAAACTTTGTTAGCCAAATGGAAGAAACCTTGGTCAAGTAGGAAAAATCTGTTAACCAATTGTGAAAAATGTCGGCCAAATGCAGAAATAGTTCGGCCACACGTATGCAAACAAGGAAAGGTTGTTAGCCAGA
This sequence comes from Cepaea nemoralis, assembly GCA_014155875.1. Taxonomy (NCBI): domain Eukaryota; kingdom Metazoa; phylum Mollusca; class Gastropoda; order Stylommatophora; family Helicidae; genus Cepaea; species Cepaea nemoralis. Next base: position 212,400 of record JACEFZ010010267.1, on the reverse strand, counting down.
TAGGAAAAGTATTAACCAAGTAAGAAAATGTGATAGCCAAAGGTGAAAAAATATCAGACAAAGAGAGAAATATCTCATCCAAACTTATAAAAAGAAGGAAAATTCTCAACCAAAGGAGAAAAAGTTAGACCAAATATAGTAACATCTCAACCAAACTTATGAAAAGTAGGAAACTTTGTTAGCCAACGAGAATAAAAACCTAGGTCAAGTAGGAAAATCTGTTAGCCAAATGTAAAAAATGTCGGCCAAATACAGAAATACCTAGTCCGCACTTATTAAAATTAGAAAAAATTTGTTAGCCAAATAATAAAAATATTGCCCAAGTAGGAAAATTTGATAGCCAAATGTAAAAAAATATCACCCAAAGAGAGGAATATCTCGGCCAGAGTTATAAAAAGTAGGAGAACTATTTGCCAAATGGGGAAAAGTTAGGCCAAATACAGAAATATCTCAAACAAACATATAAAAAATAGGAAAATTGATAACCAAACGGGAACTATATTGACCAACTAGGGACATGTGTTACTCAAAGAGGAAAAATAATGACCAAGTAACGAAATACATCGCTCAAACTTATGAAAACTAGGAAACTTTGTTAGCCAAAGTGAAAAAAAAAAACACCTTGGTCAAGTAGGAAAATCTGTTAGCCAAATGTGAAAAATGTCGGACAAACGCAGAAATAGTTCGGTCACACATATGCAAACTAGGAAAAGTTGTTAGCCAGATAGGAAAAGTATTGGCCAAGTAGGAAAATTTGAAAGCCAAATGTGAAAAAAGATCACCCAAAGAGAGAAATATTGCGAACAATGTCCGCCAAATACAGAAATTTCTCAACCAAACTCATGAAAAGTAGGAACAACTTGTTACCCTAATAGAAAAAAATATTGGTCAAGTAAAGAAATAGCGTGGTCAAACCTATAAAAACATACCAACATTTGTTAACACAACTTGGCCACTTGTTCTTACAAACTTGCTCGCTGGCTCAAACAATCTGTCCTCTTGCTATTACAATCGGTCGACCTATCCTATCAACTCACACACTTACCATAACAACTGTCCCTTTTCCCCAACAACGTGTCCACCGACTCTCTCATATTATCGACTCGCCCTATCAACTTACCCACTGACTCTAACAACTTCCCCACAGGGGCTCACAAAATTTCCACTTGTTATTACAAATTGTCGACAGTCTCGCCCAAATTACCACTTACTCTTACAAACTGTCCCAACTGCGCTCACAAAGGTGTCCACTTGTGATTTCACGGCCTCCTCATCACATAGATAAGTAGCCCTTATAAAATACAAATGTATCCCACAAGTCATACAGAAGTGTCCCCCATATTGTCATTAAAAAAAAATATTTGTGTGTGTAGGTAAGTTCATGTCTTTGGCAGTTCATATTTTGTAAATTCATTTCTTCACCATAAGATTTGTGTAAGTTCACACCCTCAGCATAAATTTTGTTGTGTAAGTTCATGTCTTCGACAGTTCATGTTTTGCTAAGGCCTAGTTTTAGTGAAAAGGCAGAAGTCTATTGGCTAGAATTTCAACCTGAGTGGTCAATTACTAACACTGCCTGTGGACAGCTATTCTTACCCATGCGCTAAAGTTGAGAAAATGAACTTCCGTTGAATGGAAGCTACCGCAGACTTGACTTATTAAACCCCTCTGGAAGAAGTAGCGGCAGCTTAACCAGGAAAAGATCGAATTAGTTATCCCCCTTAGTCTGGGAATTATGAAAATATATGCTCACACAAGCGATATTACTCATGACGTCATATAAACAAAAATATAAAGGATAACAATTGTGGCTCTGCCTCATTTGTTATCGTTTATATTTTTGTTTATATGACGTCATGAGTAATATCGCTTGTGTGAGCATATATTTCATAATTCCCAGACTAAGGGGGATAACTAATTCGATCTTTTCCTGGTTAAGCTGCCGCTACTTCTTCCAGAGGGGTTTAATAAGTCAAGTCTGCGGTAGCTTCCATTCAACGGAAGTTCATTTTCTCAACTTTAGCGCATGGGTAAGAATAGCTGTCCACAGGCAGTGTTAGTAATTGACCACTCAGGTTGAAATTCTAGCCAATAGACTTCTGCCTTTTCACTAAAACTAGGCCTTAGCAAAACATGAACTGTCGAAGACATGAACTTACACAACAAAATTTATGCTGAGGGTGTGAACTTACACAAATCTTATGGTGAAGAAATGAATTTACAAAATATGAACTGCCAAAGACATGAACTTACCTACACACACAAATATTTTTTTTAATGACAATATGGGGGACACTTCTGTATGACTTGTGGGATACATTTGTATTTTATAAGGGCTACTTATCTATGTGATGAGGAGGCCGTGAAATCACAAGTGGACACCTTTGTGAGCGCAGTTGGGACAGTTTGTAAGAGTAAGTGGTAATTTGGGCGAGACTGTCGACAATTTGTAATAACAAGTGGAAATTTTGTGAGCCCCTGTGGGGAAGTTGTTAGAGTCAGTGGGTAAGTTGATAGGGCGAGTCGATAATATGAGAGAGTCGGTGGACACGTTGTTGGGGAAAAGGGACAGTTGTTATGGTAAGTGTGTGAGTTGATAGGATAGGTCGACCGATTGTAATAGCAAGAGGACAGATTGTTTGAGCCAGCGAGCAAGTTTGTAAGAACAAGTGGCCAAGTTGTGTTAACAAATGTTGGTATGTTTTTATAGGTTTGACCACGCTATTTCTTTACTTGACCAATATTTTTTCTATTAGGGTAACAAGTTGTTCCTACTTTTCATGAGTTTGGTTGAGAAATTTCTGTATTTGGCCGGACATTGTTCGCAATATTTCTCTCTTTGGGTGATCTTTTTTCACATTTGGCTTTCAAATTTTCCTACTTGGCCAATACTTTTCCTATCTGGCTAACAACTTTTCCTAGTTTGCATATGTGTGACCGAACTATTTCTGCGTTTGTCCGACATTTTTCACATTTGGCTAACAGATTTTCCTACTTGACCAAGGTGTTTTTTTTTTTCACTTTGGCTAACAAAGTTTCCTAGTTTTCATAAGTTTGAGCGATGTATTTCGTTACTTGGTCATTATTTTTCCTCTTTGAGTAACACATGTCCCTAGTTGGTCAATATAGTTCCCGTTTGGTTATCAATTTTCCTATTTTTTATATGTTTGTTTGAGATATTTCTGTATTTGGCCTAACTTTTTCCCATTTGGCAAATAGTTCTCCTACTTTTTATAACTCTGGCCGAGATATTCCTCTCTTTGGGTGATATTTTTTTACATTTGGCTATCAAATTTTCCTACTTGGGCAATATTTTTATTATTTGGCTAACAAATTTTTTCTAATTTTAATAAGTGCGGACTAGGTATTTCTGTATTTGGCCGACATTTTTTACATTTGGCTAACAGATTTTCCTACTTGACCTAGGTTTTTATTCTCGTTGGCTAACAAAGTTTCCTACTTTTCATAAGTTTGGTTGAGATGTTACTATATTTGGTCTAACTTTTTCTCCTTTGGTTGAGAATTTTCCTTCTTTTTATAAGTTTGGATGAGATATTTCTCTCTTTGTCTGATATTTTTTCACCTTTGGCTATCACATTTTCTTACTTGGTTAATACTTTTCCTATCTGGCTAACAACCTTTCCTTGTTTGCATACGTGTGGCCGAACTATTTCTGCATTTGGCCGACATTTTTCACAATTGGTTAACAGATTTTTCCTACTTGACCAAGGTTTCTTCCATTTGGCTAACAAAGTTTCGTAGTTTTTATAAGTTTGAGCGATGTATTTCGTTAGTTGGTCATTATTTTTCCTCTTTGAGTAACACATTTCCCTAGTTGGTCAATATATTTCCCGTTTGGTTATCAATTTTCCTATTTTTTATATGTTTTGTTGAAATATTTCTGTATTTGGCCTAACTTTTTCCCATTTGGCGCATAGTTCTCCTACTTTTTATAAGTCTGGCCGAGATATTCCTCTCTTTGGGTGATTTTTTTTTTTTTTTTTTACATTTGACTATCAAATTTTCCTACTTGGGCAATATTTTTCCTATCTGGCTAACAACCTTTCCTTGTTTGCATACGTGCGGACTAGGTATTTCTGTATTTGGCCGACATTTTTTACATTTGTCTAACAGATTTTCCTACTTGACCTAGGTTTTTTCGCTTTGGCTAACAAAGTTTCCTAGTTTTCATAAGTTTGGTTGCGATGTTACTATACTTGGTCTAACTTTTTCTCATTTGGTTGAGAATTATCATTCTTTTTATAAGTTGGAACAAGATATTCATCTCTTTGGATTATATTTTTTCACTTATGGCTCTCAAATTTCCCTACTTGGGCAATATTTTATCCTATTCGACTAACAAATTTTCCTAGTTTGCATACGCGTGGACGAACTATTTCTGTATTTGGCCGACATTTTTTACATTTGGCTAACAGATTTTCCTACTTGACCTAGGTTTTTTCGCTTTGGCTAACAAAGTTTCCTACTTTTCATAAGTTTGGTTGCGATGTTACTATACTTGGTCTAACTTTTTCTCATTTGGTTGAGAATTTTCCTTCTTTTTATAAGTTGGAATGAGATATTCCTCTCTTTGGATTATATTTTTTCACTTATGGCTCTCAAATTTCCCTACTTGGTCAATATATGTCCCGTTCGACTAACAAATTTTCCTAGTTTGCATACATGTGGACGAACTATTTCTGTATTTGGCCGTCATTTTTCACATTTGGGTCGGTGCCTTATCATCCTATATGTTTATTTGAGTGAGCCTATTGTGAAGTTAGTGAGCTCCTATTTGTCGACCATGATGGAATGGACAACCGATGACCTCATAAGTTTTGTACGTTACACTGTATTCGACGCCATTTTGCCTTGTCGTTGCCTTTTAAGTGGCGTATCGATGTTTGCTCGTAATGGGCATGCACCCCGGATGCTGTCGCTTTGAGAAATGATCGATATCTCACAGTGAGCCTTTTTCGTGGCACTGGAGACACTATCAATAAGATGATAGAGTGGTGGGTTATGACGTCATCACCTCTTAGAACTATAAAATACAGATATTTCAGTAACACCTTACATGGCATACAACACAAACTAGCTTTATACTACATACGATATACAAATACTTAGTGAAACAACAAGCACCCTCGCTATTCTACTACTCCTACTATTACCACACCACCACCACCACCACCACCACCACCACCACCACCACCACCACCACCACCACCACCACCGCCGCCGCTACTACTACTACTACTACTACTACTACTACTACTACTACTACTACTACTACTACTACTACTACTACTACCACTACTACTACCAATATTATTACTATTTGTTTCCATGGTGTCGGAGATCATAGTTTATGGAGTGTCATACTGACCAATGTCAGGCGATAAGTCTCTTGCTGATGTTGGTGACTATTACTACTGGTGCTATTGGTACTATGAGTACCACCATTACATGAAGGTAATGCCGTTAATTGGGGATTTCTGTATTGTGAGTCAACACCGGAATTGTTCAATGGTGTTGGAGATCGCAATGTGTGGGTGGTACGTCCGTTGGTAAGACACATGATGATGATGATAATTAGTACTATTGTTGGTATTGCTACTACTGGTACTACTACTACCGTTATAAATATCACCTAACATGCCCCTTGATAATGATGACTAACATTACTACGAAACAACTCTACTATTATTACTATACAACCACGCCAGTTATAGACAATAGCGATAAACGTATTAGAACCTACTCGCCCTGATCAGCGACATCCTTCCCAGAGCAGACAGTTTGATACTTCATGACTGAGACACCCCAACCTCTAGACCTAACAACTTGACCAACTCTTGATCATCACCATGTCACTACACCTACTCTCCTCTACAATTTATGTGGTCACTCGACGACTTGACCACCACTTGACGACTACTTGACTACATTTTGATCATCTTCGTGTCACTACACGTACTCTTCCCATCAATTTAAGGGGTAACTTGACCACTTGACCACCCCTTGACCACTCCTTGACCACTACTTGACCACCTCTTGATCATCACCACATCACTAACTGTACCCTCCCATACAATTTAGGGGGGTCATTTAACCACTTGACCACCCCTTGACCACCTCTTGACCACTACTTGACCACCTCACGATCATCACCAACTTACTACACTCACTTTCCCTGACAATTTAAGGGGTCATTTAACCACTTGACCACCCCTTGACCACCGCTTGACCACCTCTTGACCACTAATTTACCACCCTTTAATCATCACCATATCATTACAACTACTTTCCCCGACAATTTAAGTGGTCACTCGACCACTTGACCACTGCTTGACCACTGCTTGACCACTGCTTGACCACTAATTTACCACCCTTTAATCATCACCATATCATTACAACTACTTTCCACTAAAATTTTCCTCACTTGACCACTGCTTGACCACTGCTTGACCACTAATTTACCACCCTTTAATCATCACCACGTCACTACACGTACTCTCCCCAACAATTTAAGGGGTCATTTAACCACTTGACCACCCCTTGACCACCGCTTGACCACCTCTTGACCACTAATTTACCACCCTTTAATCATCACCATATCATTACAACTACTTTCCCCGACAATTTAAGTGGTCACTTGACCACTTGACCACTGCTTGACCACTGCTTGACCACTGCTTGACCACTAATTTACCACCCTTTAATCATCACCATATCATTACAACTACTTTCCACTAAAATTTTCCTCACTTGACCACTGCTTGACCACTGCTTGACCACTAATTTACCACCCTTTAATCATCACCATATCACTACACCTACTTTCCCCGACAATTTAAGTGGTCACTCGACCACTTGACCACATCTTGACCACCACTTGACCACACCCTGACCACCACTTGACCACCTCTTGATCATCACCACGTCACTACACGTACCATCCCATACAATTTAAGGGGTCACTTGACCACCTCTTGACCGCTTGACCACCTCTTGACCACCTCTTGACCACCACTTGAGCACGTCATCGCACACCCTTACCTATAATTTAAGGGGTCACTTGACTATGTTTTTTTTTTTTTTTCCTTCTTCTTTTCTATATATGTTTTATTAAAAATTATTATATACCTTACTTGAGTTGTTTGTTTTCTTTATTGATGTTTTATGTCGTATTTTTATGTCGTACACTATAATTACTTGACCACGCACGCCACCTATGATGAGTCACTAGACCACGTCACCTATGATGAGTCACTAGACCACGCCACCTCTGATGAGTCACTAGACCACGCCTACCTTTTTGAGGGGGAAAAGAGTTATCGCCCTTTGAGGATCAGGATCGATAAATGGTTGATTTATATAAGATCCTCAAAAGCACTGGATAATGTACCTATACACTACTCACATGATCCTTGAAGGACAAGCTTCTTTTACAAGTAATTTTCAGGTAACGTAGACTACTTTCTCTGTTAATATTCCTGCGATGTATTGTGAGAGACGAATGGAGACAGATTGTATTTGCAGCAAAGAACCTCAATGGCTCGGAATGCTGAAGAAGAAGAAGAAGAAGAAGTATTGTGAGATTTATTAGACTTAAAAATCCTATTATGTAGAGAGCACCATCTATGCACCTATCGATCACTTTGTTTATTGCAACTCTTATACAATTTGAATCCTGTCTCTCCCTTGCCTATAAGCAAGGACATCATTTTTAAATATCAATATTTCTGCAATTCCAGGTGCCGCAATGTTTGCAATCTTTCTTGTGCAAACATTAAGTAGCACAGGTGAGATTACAGATCCTTGTGGTAATCCCGGGGTGATAATGCACACCTCGAGGACCAAGGCAACCCTACGAGAGTGCAGGGTAGCTGCTATCCAGTTCACCATTCAGGGAGTAACACCCATCTCCATAAGAGTGTCCATCAAGAGATCATATCTGGCTCTGTCGTATGCGTCCCCAAGATCCACTGCTACTGCCATTGTTTTCTGTCTAATCTGGAATCCATCAAAGCATCAAAAGCAAATAGTGCTGCGTTTGACAGTTGTCTTTCTTTGTTCAGCAACTCCCCAGTCTTCTTTGGAGTAGCTTGTCCCTGTCCAAGTATTCCAGCAACTTAACGGCAACTATCTTCTGTAACACCTGGCCAAATGTATTTATTCTGAAAGGTGAGAATCCTATAGCCATTGAGCCCTGAATGGTCCTTGTCGTTCTTGGGACGTGGGATTAGATAGCTGTGCACCCACTTTTGGGGCACTAATGCGCAAATGAAAAGTAGCCATTTATTTGAGCTACTTTAAAGTTGGATTTTCGTTTATATGAGCTACTTGAATATTGTAGAAGGGAAGCAGAGGTTCTGATTGCAAGCAACGATGTTTATACAGACCACTCTCACTCATCCTTTCCACGCTGGTTATCCTGAGCGTCTCTTCTAAAGGAATATCAGCCATGATCTCAGCTGTGAAAAAGCCGGTCAAGGACTCAAACTTAACATTAGACACAGCATGACCCAAGCAGATGATAGACAATCAACACCCACGTGATGCACTCAGCGTTCTCTTTGTTTTCCTTACACTCTCTCACCCATTTCTGTCGTTCTTGTGCTGTGCTTTGGCATCTTGAAATCCATCGTCAAGATATAAGCTCATTGCTGATTGAGTTCGTGTTTGTCTCGATGCAGTTTCCTGATATGCGTCTGTGATGTGATAGAGCCAACCCATTTTGTAGGCCTGAGAGCAAGAGGGTACAGGTGGTCCTCACTTTGGCAAGCGACTAGCCCAGGTGCCGAACCCGCGTCCGTGGACCGTGAACATGATAGTATCGCGCACTTGTCAATCAACTTCGCTAGCACCCCCGCCTAATTGCATTAATCACACTAATTGACCGATATGTGTGCCTACCAGCATTACACCCTGCCCTCGGAATGCTGTGGGTTATGCACCTCGTTCGACGTTCTCAGGGCATGTTTACCTTTTTTCTAAAATCCTTTTGCCGTTTAGCCGCTCTCTCAGTACCGCTATATCGTAAAGAACGACTGTGCAACCGCACGGCCTTCTTACCATCGATCCCATAATTGGAGAAGCCACATGTCTGCTTGCGCTGAGACGAAGTCATCCCTCTTCCAGTGCTATGACTGTTGTGTTTGTAGACTGGGTGCCCTTATTTCTACTGCGGATAGGGCCCCTCGTCTCATTGTGTCATCAGCGACTGCTATCGCAACTTGACTGTGGTGGTGCGTGTTCGGACATTTCATTACCCCGGTGTCTAATGCGGTGTAAGGTGTCCTATAGTCAGCAATGTTCAGGGCTAACATGCTAGGTTCTTACTTGACAGCATGTCTGGTTGGGTCGACACGAGACAGCGAAAGTTCATTGTCATTATTGACTGAGTTATGAAGGTTCTGATTTACCTCCCCTCTGAAGGCAGAGCCACGGACCATTTTCCTGCATTTAGCTGATCTGTTCGGTTGTTCCATTGCCGGCATGAGGGTTTCTCTCAACAGACCACAAGCCGTATCGTAGGACTTTCTTAAGTCAGGTCAGCTGATGTTGGTAGGACATCGTATAGCGATCTGACTGTGAAACGTGGTGTCAAGGGTGTCATGTGCCACACGTCGCGCCATGTCAGAGACCTTTGTAAGGTCCCTTAACGCGATACCTGCTGGTCATGCTGAAGCTTTTGCTCCGCTCTATGCACTCTCTTCTCGTCCACTTCATGGATTTTCTGGACCACCGTGTCTCTACCTTCCCTAACCGACGCTGTGTGCCACCACCATAACACCAGTGCCACCATAACACCAGTGCCACCATAACACCAGTGCCACCAGTAACAGCGCCTATTGGACTGGGTGCATCTTACTACTTCCTTCAATATCAGCGACTCTTGAGAATAATCAATAGAGATGCTAACCTTCTACTTCCTTTCCATTCTTAGCACCTCTGGAAGTCTGGAAGTCGCGGACAGTTTGTGATTTGGCGACTGCCTAAGTCTGGCTTTTACAGTGTTAAAATCCTCTGTCGTGGACTTGAAGAGCAACATGAGCTTTGCCTTCATGGATTACATCGAGGCTTTCGACATCTGGTAACGTTACGGCCACTTCCCCGAGACACTATTAATCGTCCTCAGCTGTCTCTACTGCCGTGAGAGATACGCAAATGTCACGGATCTTCGGAATCTACTCTCCATTGTGGTGCAGGTTGGTAGTGTCGTTGCTAATTGCCTTCAGCAGTGACGTCTAGCGCTCCCCACTCAGTTGTGGACAGTCCGCTGTATACAGAATGACCTAGCGTTTTCCTAAGTAGATAGGAAATCACTAGACTCCCCACCATTATAATTTCATTAGTGGTAGAAGCAAATACTCCCCAACATTATAATGTCATGCAATGGTAGAAGCAAATACTTTTCAACAATGTAAATCCATGAAATGATAGAAGTAAATATCTGCCTACATTATACAGGGTATATTTTTAATGACTGTGGAGTTTTTGAAAATATTGCTGTTCCAAGTTTTGTATTTACCTTTTATGTTGCATGAACTCCATTGAGGGTGAATACAAAACTTGGAACGGCAATATTTTCAAAAACACACAGTCATTAAAAATACACCCTATACTGTTTTTACAAGACAGAAGCGAATACTTACCTTTTCAACGTGGCATCAAATTAAAGGAGCACAGCACAACAGCTGAAGAATCAACAACACATGTGACTATAAATACTGATGTATGATCATCCCTAAATTCCCCACAACTTACTCAAATACTTTCGGATCTGTCTCCACGAGCAAACCGCTTTCCGAGACGTATGATCTGGAGAAATCCGGGCTAGACCTGTCGTCTGTTGCCACAGTTGTGGACGTCATGAGCAGTTTGTCCAGGAGATGGACGCGCATCAGCTTCTCCCAGGTGCTGCTGGTGACCTTCTCCCCGACGTAGGCAGCCAGGGTGATGGCAAACTGGTTGAACCGGAAGTCGTCTCTAAAGTCAGCTTGCACGGGAATTTCCTTTAGATTTCTGGGGACAAGTGACGTTCTTAATGTTAAATGCCTCTCTCTCTCTCTCTCTCTCTCTCTCTCTCTCTCTCTCTCTCTCTCTCTCTCTCTCTCTCTCTCTCTCTCTCTCTCTCCTCTGTGTGTGTGTGTTTGTGAGAGGAGGGCGAGTGTGTGTGTGTGTGTGTGTGTGTGTGTGTGTGTGTGTGTGTGTGTGTGTGTGTGTGAGTGTGTGTGTGGAAATACAAAAAAATCTAACTATGGGAATAATGGAGCAATCCATCAGGTGCCGTCTCTGCAATGAAGGTTGGCTACAGTGGATCTCCATCACTCTCTTTCACCTTGTTGTACACTCTGGCACACTGTTGTTCGTCCATCTCCTGATGATATCTTCCCATTTGTATCGTTGTCTACCTCTTGTTAACCTGCCTTTCATTCTTTTTCCAGTTGTTTCTTTTACTAGGACTGTGTCTTTTATTGTGGCCGAATTGTTTCACTTGTGTCTTTGTATTTCTTTAATAAGCTCTTTTCTTCCATAGAATCTCTTTGAGACAGTGGTTCTCAACCTGTGGGGAATTATCCCTCCCCCCTCCCCCCCCCGGGGTGGGGGGGGGGATTTTAGGGTCTCCAGGAGGGGGGGGGGGGATTAAGATTATTTCAAGATCGCGTTAATACAAGAACCGATTACTTGATATTGTTTTTCCCTCCATACTTTACGGTTCTGTACTTCTCGCCCTTCTGATATTCGTTTTATATCGTAAGTAGACCTGCAGATCACATTGTATGTAGATGTCTAGACTTGTTGTAGTATGTGATTTTAAACTTAGCTTTCATTTTTACGTACACAGTGTAGGTTTGGGGGAGGGGAATTTATAGGGAGGATATACGGAAAAAGGGAGGGGGGGGGGGGTGCTGACATTCTGAACATATGATGAAAGGGTGCATGGGTTTTTAAAAAAATGGTTAAGAAACCACTGCTTTAAGAGACCTCTGTAATTGTTTGTTCTTGTTTATATAAAATGCGGACATATTCTTCTGTATTTCCAGGGGGGGGGGGGGGGGGGGGCTGGCTTTACGTAGTATTCGTCTAGCTGTCATCCGCACGTATGTCACATATTTCTAATGTACGATGTACTCGTATGTTGTGTAACTGATGTTGCCAGTGAGCTGCATCTCTGATGCAATATTTGCAACACTGGTGTTCTTGTCATTGTGGTCTGTCTGCTTCACAGATCTCTTCAGGAATCATGGAATGCCTCGCCCTTCTAGTCAGTTGTCAAAGGAGGACAATTTTCATTATATAACATGCTAAAGGCTTGCGAACGCTGTTCGTGTGCCGGCTACCAGGCGTTCGAAGCTCAGCTGCGACCGAATTGTGCAGCAGACCGTGTCGCGTTGTGTTATAACGTGCTGGTATGGGGGCCGGTCGTTCAGAAAGCAATGGCAAACTACTGAACGTAACACTTGCCTAGTACATCAACGGCAGCTGAAAAATGCTGGTGTTGACTGCAACGTCCCGTGAGGGATACGCAACAAACTAAAAAAAATGAGGTAGAGGGCTGCTTTCTACTCATTTAAATATGCAACTACCAGAAATTACCCCTTCGATCTTAGTTGCTATTCATTATAGTTAGCTTCTTCTCATCCTCTTTGGGCTCTAGAAACAACCTCCTTGCTTGCTGCCGTTTATCCCCCCCCCCCCCCCAACTCACCCATATTTCCTCTATATGTTTGTTCCATCTCTGAATTCCCATCATGCTTAAAAGCCTCACATGACTTTCTGATGTTGTCAATGCTTAAGTTAGAGCGAGGCCTGGGCTCGTCGCTTGTCACAGTAAGGGAACGACTGACCTCCCCTGCCTCCTTGCTATAGGCCTATAGCATGTGATGGTGCTATTGTATCACAGACCCATAACAGGAAATTGTTATGTGACATTTTGTCTAACATGAGACACCAGGATATAAGAAGGTAGATGGTCACTTCCATGATCACCTAATACCTACCACAGAGTTTCTGGTCTTGCCGTCTGAGCGGCCATTGCAAGAGCAATGGCTGTATCTGCGCTCCTGGCCTCATTGCCGTCTTTGCAGGCCCTTCATTGTGACTACATACATAGTCTGAAGACATAAAAGCTCCCTCAAGGGCATATCCCTGCCTGTTTATCCCAGATCTATCCCATCCTAGCGCGTGTGCATTAAAATGTATGAAAGCGAATGCTGGACAATGGGCATTGAAATGATGGAGACAGTGGAGGTGTGGTTTTTATACGATTATTAAAAAATGTTGTTTACAGAGTAGAAAACACTCAGGTATTGGGAACTACACGAATTAAAAGATCACCCATCAAAACTATTACAGATAAGATAAATGAAATGTATGAATATATCAATCGATGATGTGACTAGACAAATTAGCCTTATGTGGGGACATGCTAGAGAAGAGACGCAGAGAAAGTCAGAGAAAGATGTGTACAGAAAGCTTCAACAGTTGTACAACAAATAAAGATATAAGTAACACCAACATCATACAAATATGTATTGACGGAGAGGACTGGAAAGTCGTGATGATGCCTGCTCCAATCTAAGTACTTCAAGAAGAAGAAGAACAACAAGAAGAACAAGAAGAACAAGAACAAGGAGGGGCAAGAGAAGACAAATTAACATTAAACATTGAAGTTACAGAAGTATAAAACTCAGATAAACACATCAGTGATGATATCTTTACCTTACATGAGAATTAGTTATAGGCATCAGAAGAAATTAGTCAGACTACATCTTCACAAAGAGAAAGTTGAATGGAAAGAGAGTCATGGGGAGACCGAGACAGAAGATGCATAGTGTTTGACATTATGGCCTCGGGGAAAATGAGTAAAGAAATTATTGGTAGTAAACAAGACAGAAGGCTGTGGGCAGGCATGATAACCAACGGCACACAGCATGGACTATAAAACGAACAGCAACAACAACAAGTCATGAAAGTGTATACTACCTCTTACAGATACAATGTGGAAGTATTATATAAGATTGTGTAGTACCTCTATTGCTGTGTATCTATTCAAAACATAGAGCGAAGACCATTACTCAAAATTTGTAAAATGCGAAGGCAACAACATGAGGAATCCACGTAAGAAACGCACACAAAAGAAGCCATTGCAAACAGTGCGTAATTAATAAATAGCAATGAGGTTATCAATCATTGTGAAATATTTGCAGCCGAATATATTTGGCCACACATACAGGTCTGTCAGCTTGTGCGTTAATTCTGCCTGTTGTTTGTGCCTTGTGTGGGCTTATAAACAGCCGTGAAGTCAGCCCAGACCGCCGGCTGTTCTCTGTCAGAAATAATGTGTTTCTGGGGCTAAAAAAGATAAGCACGCTCATGTTGGAGGTTGCATGTTTATATCTGCTTCAACTGTTAATTGTAATTGTATCCTACCAGACGTCACTGGTGTGGAGGAGGATGAGGAGAAGGAGGAGAAGAACTTGAGTAGAAGAGCAACAGCGAAGATTACAAACAGTATAAGAACAAGGAGAACAACAATACGAACAAGATAAACGCAAACAAAATAGAGAAGAGACCTTGGCCTCTAAGATTATAAAAGTGAAGAATAAGAATGTCAAGAACAAAAGAAAACAAAAACAAGACTAACGGGAATAACAAGAAATAGAACAGCAAGAACAAAATCAATGAGAGCAAAAGCAGTAAGAACACAAACAACGAGAACAAGAACAAAATCAAGAAGAATAAATACATAAAGAACCAGAACAACAAAAAAAGTTTAACAAGAGCAACGAGAACCAACAAAAAGCACACAAAAACAGACAACATCACAATAAACGCAAGAGCAACAATAAAAATAAACAACAAGAATAAGAACAACAATAGACAGCAAGAATAAAAATAAGAATAAATAAGAACAATAAGTACTACAAAACTACCAACAACAATAGACACTAAGAATAAACACAACAATAAATTGCAATAAGAAAAATAGCCATAAAGAATAAGAATAAGAAAACGAAACAACACCAACAAAGAAGCAATTTCACTTTCACCACTAGCATGACTGTATACTATAAAGATACAATTGCTGTATTTATCACATTAATGGAAACAGCAACAGCGCGGTCTTCTCTACTGTAATACTGGTACAAGTATGGTAGCTTAGGGGTTAGTGCATCGCAGTTTCACTTCTCTACTGTAATACTGGTACAAGTATGGTAGCTTAGGGATTAGTGCCACGCAGTTTCACTTCTCTACTGTAATACTGGTACAAGTATGGTAGCTTAGGGTAGGGGTTAGTGCCACACAGTTTCACAATTGTTCGACATACGGAGTCGTGGCTTCGAGATAAACTACGAGGAAATTTGAAGCAGATCGCTTTGCATTGATTTCAATGAGGCTTCGGTCGATTAAAAAACAATGGCAAACTACTGAACGAACATTACTTCGTAAATCACAAACAGCCAATAAATGCTGGAGTTGATTGCAACATCCTGTACAGAACATGCAGCGTAACTTACGTGTACTGCCTTGGGAATGGCACGAGCCAATATGCAATAGCCAGTATGAAATAGGTTGACCAGTTTCCTGTCACCTTGGTTTTCTGTACAGAGTAATTTCTGGTATAAGATTTTCTCGGTGGAAACAGTTGCTTCTACAAAGCCTCTTGAAAGCCATCTTGAACCTAGCTAGCTAATACACTCTTAGACTCTACTGGTCTTTTTTTGTTTGTTTTTGTGATTCCTGTCTTCGTTGTTGTTGTTGTTGTTGTTGTTGTTGTTGTTGTTGTTGTTGTTGTTGTTGTTGTTGTTGTTGGTGTTGTTGCACTTTCGCTAAATGTCACGTCGTGGTATGTTAATCAATTATTTGCCGTCTTCATAATGATGGTTGGCTTACATTGTCTTCCACTGTTGACTTTTGGATACACATCATGAGGCTCTAATCTCTGTAATGGTGGCCTTTGCGCTCTCTGAAGACGCCTTGTGTGTGTCACACAGTCTATTATTTCACTCTACAATCCATTGATCTGTACCGGTTATTCCATCTTGTTCACGGTCCAAGTCCTCCACTATTAGATACAAACATGTCCTTATAGAATCGCTCTCATTCATGCGATTTAGACTATCAGTGAAGACTGCTGCCCGTGGAGTGGCCGACGCCAAACATAATAGATATTGATGGAGTTATACATGAGCTAGCTATACTTAGGTAAGCCGTATCTGTTCCTCGACTACCATCACTACCACATACTTCAGGGTACCGATGTTTGGAGACTTCCATCAGCCGTTGTGTGCTGTTCCATATAAAATGCATCATGTTTCTACAGCTTGAGTCAGTGACATTGTCCAGATATCTGCAAGATCTAAATCTCAAAGATATGATGTTCTGGTGATGGTGCGTGAAAGACTGCCACACCATGCTGTGTTGTACTTGCCTTTTGTCTAGGCCACGTTACATGATAAGCGCTGTTTTCGAAGTTGGAATATTGTGCTCTGGTCTTTTCTGTTTAACTTGTTAATCATGTGTTTGAGATTATAATGGGCATATTAATGCATACTGGTCGCCTGTGTCTCTGGTGGTCTATCTGCTCAACCCGTTTCTTTATTCATTGTTTCTATTAAATGCCCTGTTGTTTTAGACTGGCTGTTGTGCACTGCTGTCTTTATCGTAATTACTTCTTTGCTAGTTTGTCTGTCTAGCCATTACCACATGTGTATGAATAAATGCATGTTGCATCGTGAGATGTGATGACCTGATCAAAAGTCAATATCTAATCTATTTAAACAATAGGAATACCTGATCACTTGGCTCCTGGACATCGCTTGGGGCAGCCCGGTCATTCCAGCAATACTGCCTGGTGGGACAGTAAGAGCGGGATCAGGTGAACGTATTCACGATGAAGACATGGCATAAGAGACAGCAGGTAAGATACACGGTACACACACTTTCTGAAACATTGCTCTAAGAAATGTGTGTGTGTGTGTGTGTGAGCGTGTGTGTGTGTGTGTGTGTGTGTGTGTGTGTGTGTGTGTGAGCGTGTGTGTGTGTGAGCGTGTGTGTGTGTGTGTGTGTGTGTGTGCGTGTGTGTGTGAGAGAGAGAGAGTGTGTGTGTGTGTGTATGTGTGTGTGTGTGAGCGTGTGTGTGTGTGTGTGAGTGTGTGAGTGTGTGTGTGTGTGTGTGTGAGCGTGTGTGTGTGTGTTTGTATTTGTGTTGGTGTACGGATACAATGGTTCTTTCACATACAGAGTAGGTAACGATGTAGTTTTATATCTTATCAATGGTTCAGCAGCAAAGAATGTTCCGCACACAAAAGCTAATTGTATTTATCAACTCCAGTGTGAGTGCCAAGCAACCTACATAGGTATAACGGAACTAGAATTAGCAAGTCTAGTAACCGAACACATATACCAGTGTGGGGTAGAAAAGAGAGTTAATTGGTGTTCGGGAATCAGTGTGCACTCAGCAGGTCATAAAACGCCGAAGTTCGCCATCATGGAACATTTACTTATTAGCAATCATATTAAACAGTAATCAAAGAACAGACGTTTCTTGTACACCGTTTGACGAACAATAATTGATTACTCAAATATATCGAGGCATTATTAATTGGGCAATTCTAACCGTTTCTTTGCAAACAGAAAGACTTCATTTTGAAGCTGAAATTACATTTAAGATAACATGTGAAAGATTCGAACATCATCAGTTACTGTGTTTTCAGGATTTCAGCCAAAGTGTAATTCATTTATTCACTTCATATTATACACGAGATGCAGGGAAATTTCTTCTTCTTCTTCTTCTTCGTTCATCCGGAGTTTTTTTTTTCGGACGTGATTGCGTTGTGCCTGTTTACAGCAGAGCTGCGTTCTTGCGCCGTTAGGCCGACACATCCGACTTCTGCGGGCATTTGTTGACCGGGTTAACCTTCCCGGGGGTTTCTTAGGACGTTAGACTCTCACTGTTGTGGTGTCATCTCCCATCCCAGCTGGCCCATATAGAACAGCCAAAGGCATCCTGGTCGGCCCTCAAGGGAAGGCAGGGGCAGACCATGGGCATTCCTCGCCATCCAAGGAGGCTTCCATAATTGCAGAGCCATCACACAGCGCTCTGGTACTGGGCTCACCCAAGGAATCGTCACGTCCTGCACATGGCTGCTTAGCCTCATTTCCGTATATTGGGCCTTCCGTTCACCATAGGCTGTTCCTCCGGAAACCAGAAGAATGCAGTCTGCAGATGACATCCACACAGTGAGCTTTCGATTCAGACTTTCCACGTAATGGATTTGCTATCCAAGCAATATTCCATTTCGTGCCACTAGGACACTTTTTCCACCTTTTATGAAGCCCACACAGTGAGCTTTCGATTCGGACTTTTCACGTAATGGATTTGCTATCCAAGCAATATTCCATTTTGTGTCACTGGGACACTTTTTCCACCATTTACGAAGCCCACACAGTGAGCTTTTGATTCAGACTTTCCATGTAATGGATGTGCTATCCAAGCAATATTCCATTTCATGCCTCTGGGACGCTTTTGTAACCGACATACCTGTGGTATGAAGTGTGGCAGTCTAAATACATCTTCATGCACCTTTAGATGTCAACCTGAATGTAGTTAAAGTAAGCTGTAGTCAACTTGAGCTTGTTGATATCTCCATAGAGCTTGTCCTCAAATGAAGCAGGCGTGGGCCAAAATATCTTTCTCTGTTCTGCATATATTGGGCACTCCTGCAGCAAATGTTTAGCTGTCATTTTACCAGTTCCACAATTACATTCATCGGTATCTCCTATCTTTAGTTTATTGAACAAGTGGTGTTTCAGCCTGTTATGTCCTGTGCGGAGTCTGAAGATTGCTACTTGTTCTCTTCGGTCGAGTTTGTAATATGCATCATCCTTCTGGTGGCCTGGATGCTCTGATTCCCATTTGGTTCTATACGTGCTTTTTATAAACCTTTTTGCTTCATTATATGTTATGTCTATGCAAGGCTGTGGTAATCGTCCACCCTCTTTTGCTAGTCTGTCAGCCTCTTCATTTTCAGGTATACTGCAATGTGATGGGATCCACTGTATTACATGGTTTTTGGATTTCTGGCATAGACCATGGAGTGCTGCTCTTAGGTCAGCTAGTTCTGTGCTGTTTTTGCTCTTCAGTATTGAGACAGCTGACTTTGCATCTGTGAAGATAGCTATTTGCTTCTCTTTATTTTCCTCCATCAGGAGCATTTCTGCTGCAGTTTTCAGAGCCTCTACCTCCGCTTTGAAGTTACTTGAAAATTTTCCAGTTGCCATTGAATGTGTTTTTTTCACTCCATTTTTTAAATTTAGGAGAATTCCTCCTCCTCCATTCTCTATTGAATTTTTGGCTGATCCATCTGTATATGCATGGGTCCAATTCCTGCTTGGGTAATGTTCTTTTATGTAGTTTAGGGTTATTTCTCTTCTTTCGGTTTCATGCTGTGTGTTCTTTTTCTCAATACCAGGAATGTTCTCTATCATCTCAGGCAGTTGCTGCTGTCTCCAAGCTGGGAACTTGTCTGCACTGTAAATGGGTCTCACTGTTGACATGTTAAGTATGGGATCTGCCCTAATCTTTCGTTTTGCAGTTTCTACAAAAGTTGCTACGCTTCAGTCTTCCCTTCCCAAAACCACTAAACCTTTTATACATAGGGTGGTCTGTCAATCTTCTAAATTTTTCAGCTTGTTGCTGGGCTCTGCTATCTCTTCTATCCTGCATTGGTTGCAAACAAGTGATCTTTTCTAATTCATTAATAGACGTTGTCTTCAGGCTTCCAGTTATGATTCGCATTCCTTGATTTTGGACTCTACTTATTTTGTTAAAGTTTGACTTAGCTGCTGTTGCCCAAGCTGCAATGCCATATCCCAGTACTGGCCTCACCCGTCCAGTATATAACTTCTTGAGAACTTTCTCATCTGCTCCCCACGTTGTACCAGCAAGCTTTTTCATGATTGCCATTCTTTGCCTTGCTCTTGTTCGATTTTTCTCAACCTGTGTTTTCCATGTCAGGCGACGATCAAATGTGACTCCTAGATAGTTTGGATTTTCTTCATGGCGCAATATTTTTCCATTCAATACCAGCTTAGGTTGCTGAGTTTTAGTTGAGATGGAGAACACTGTGCATGTTGTTTTCTCCTCACTTATCTTCACTAGCCATGATTTTGACCAGTCCTCTAGCGCTAATAGGGCTTGCTGTATTCTGCTGTTAGCTGTACTAATATATTCTTCAGATGTCCATATGGCTAGGTCATCTGCAAAGGATGATGTGTGTACTCTGGCTGGAAAATTGTATGTGATGTCATTTATATATGCTAGGAATAATGTTGGTGAAAGAACTCCTCCTTGGGGACACCTTGCTCCAACAGCATCATTTTGCTGGTTTGTCCTTGTACTTTTGTTCTGGCAGTTCTGTTCTCAAGGTAGTGGCTGATCCAATTGTACATTTTCCCACAAACATGCATTTTTTTGCAGTTTTACTTTCAGTCCTTCCTTCCATACTTTATCAAATGCTTTTTCTAAATCTACCCAGACCGCTAGTGTGTGCTTTTTCTCTTGGAAGGCATCCTCTATTTCCTGAGCTATATAGGTTATTTGATCTTCAGTGGATCTGTACTTTCTTAATCCTGCTTGGTGTGGTGTTAAGAGTTGGTTTTCTTCCAGATGCCATGTTAGCCTGCCATTGATAATGCGTTCTATTAATTTTCCTACACAGCTAAGTAGACTGATAGGTCGATAGCCATTTGGTTCTTCCAGGTCTTTTCCTTTCTTTGGGACTGGTATTAGTATAGCTTCCTTCCATGCCTGTGGGACTATTCCCCTCTTCCAGCTGTAATTTAGGACTGCTAGTAGTTTCTTCTTTCCCTTGGTGCCTAGTCCTATTAGCATTTCATTTGTGATTCCATCCTTTCCTGGTGATGTCTTCTTTTTTAGGGTATTCATTGCCTGTTCCATTTCTTCCATTGTTAGATTTGCAATCATATATTCTGCTGCTGTCTCTGTATTTCTATGATGTATCTGTTTATCTTTGATTGCTTTCTTCTGTTCGGTTGTAATATCAATGTGGTTTGCACTGGCATAGTGTTCCATTAGTGCATTTGCAGCCTTTTTTCCTGTAAGCAAGGCATTTCCTTGTTTAATTGTTATTTGTTTGTTTCTAGGTCCTTCATTATTCATGGCTTTCACTAGTATCCATAGTTTGTTTCCATCCCTGTCAAAATTCAGGTTTTCTGTTTTTTTCCTCCAACAATCTCTTGTTGTTTGATTTACTGTTCTTTTATATTTTGCTGAGATGGCTTTGAGAGAGATGTTCGCTTCAGTTGTTTGTTCTCTCTCTGCGGTCTTCCTAGCATCTTCAACTTTGTCCTCCAAAATTTGTAGTTCTTCAGTCCAGTATGGTTTGTAATTGTTCCTCCCTCCTCTTGGAATAGACTCAGTGGCCGCCTGTATTATTGCTCTGTTTAGACTTTCCACCATTTGCTTCATGTTGCCATATCGTGTATTTATGTTTTCACAATATTTGTCTGTTAGTATGGCAAATCTGTCCCAATCTGCTCGTTTGTAATTCCAGCGGGGCAAAGGCTTTTGCTCCTGTGGAACATACTCCATATTCATTACAAGTTTGATTGGTCTGTGGTCACTACCTGCTAATTGGTCAAGCACGTGGCGATCGATTTTGTGGAGGATGTCTCCTGTGCAGAAAGCTAAGTCTGGAGTAGAAGTGGTAATCCATCTTCTGGAGTAGAAGCTCGGTGTGTCATCCACTTTGTTGAGTAGATGGAGATTTGAGTCTATTTCCCAGTCCTCCAATTCATCTCCTCTTTTGTCAGTATCTGGGTATCCCCATCTTTCTGAACGGCTATTAAAGTCTCCGACAACAATGCAATTTGTGTCAGTTATTTTCATGTTTGAGAGTGTAAGATCCTTATCTGCCGGGCTATACAGATTGTAAATTCTTATTTTCACGTCCTTTATCATTATATCAACACCTATAATTTCCGTTTGGTTGTCAGAGATCACAGATACTTCGCTGCAAGGTATTGTATTTCGTGTAAGTATTACAACTCCTCCTTTGTGTCCTTCGCGGTCGAAACGTGTGGCCTGATATCCCTCGACTGAAAATGTGCGATTGGCGTTGAGGTGTGTCTCTTGAATGCAAGCCACATCTATTCTATCTTTATGAAGACGCTGTGTTAGGGAGGCTTTCTTGTTATAAACTCCTTCGGCATTCCACTGTAGTATGTTGAGTGTCCGGGGTGTTTGGTCAATAGCTCTTAACCTACTCCTCTGTGCCTTGACTCCACAGCACAGGGGAAGGTGACCACCAGTAGTCATGGGTGGACCCCCTCGAGGCAGGGGGCCCGGCACTATCACCGCCTGATGGGACTTCACGGGATTAGCTCCATAACGATTAATTTTAATTTGTGACATCATGAATTAAGTTACGTTGCACTGCTTTGTCAAGCCTGTGGCTCAGTACATCCGATTTCGACAAGCATTTGTTCGGGGTGATTTCCCTAGCCTTTGACTGTCCCCAGTCTACCTACAAGGCAGCAGGTTTGTGTGTCACTTGGTCTGGTCCCTCTCCCTTGACCTGTCCGACATGGGTGACCCTACCAGTAGCTGTGCTACCGTCGGCATAGCTCTTGGGGTCATTGGAACACACAAGCCCCTCTACCTCGACAAGGTGGACACTCGGTAGAGGGGAGGAATAGATTGATTTGAATATAATGAATGTCATTAAAGGGACATAATCCTCATATTTAATACAAAGAAATGTTGACCATTAACGCCTATTATAAAAGCAATGTCAGTTGGCAATCTTGTCTTCTGTGTGGCCGTGTCTAGTGTTCGACTAACTCTACTGAACTATATATTTTTTTAAACAAAACAGATTGCATATGCCACTGCAATATAATCGCCAATGTGCTAACTTATTAGCCCACCCGTCCGGAATGTGATACCCAACAGTGGAAGGACGTGATTCGTGATTCCGAAATGCGCAGTTCTGGGATTAATTCAGCATTGTAGTGTGGTTAGCAGATATCTTTCTCTACATGAACACTATAGGCAGGAAACCGCTCACTCAATCTCACAATGCAGTGGAGAATTGATACGGAAGCATAACTTCACAGATGTACTATAAGAGAGCATAAAACTTTACATATCTACATCAGTAAGTTCCTTGAAGTGGCCTTTCTCTGGTAAGACAACAGAAATAAACAGCAGGTCTGGCCTGCCGCTGTAGCCTACCTGTAGACAGACCCGTTCTGTGCATGAGGGCGTCCCTCAGAGTAATCATCTCAGTCAGTCTCTGGCTGGATAGCTGCAGCTCTGGGCCGATTAACTGTGCTATAGGCATGTCAAACTGTATGCTAGACAGAACAGATGTACTGCATATTATAGACAATATTAACTGTGCTATAGGCATGTCAAACTGTATGCTAGACAGAAGAGATGTACTGCATATAATAGACAATATTAACTGTGCTATAGGCATGTCAAACTGTATGCTAGACAGAAGAGATGTACTGCATATAATAGACAATATTAACTGTGCTATAGGCATGTCAAACTGTATGCTAGTGTGACAGTGCTACACAGAAGGTTATAACAGTGATCGTACAGCACCACACAAGTCTTCGCGTTGTTACAAAGATACTTTATTATCTGGATCGTGCTATCTCAGCATACATGATGTAGACTCTCTTCTTGATGTTGACATTCTCTCCCATTAGCCCCAAGTCAAGTGACGTGTGTGTTTTCCTAGATACACTTCTTCATTCGTGCACACACGTTCACTATGGTTTTCCCCCTAGTCAAGGAATGCGCAGCATTCCTTAACTCCTTACTCCTAAGCTACTCTGTTACAATACCTCCCCTTCTTCAAAGAGAATTTTTCCTTGAAAAAATCTCAACCCCAACTCTACATTTCTATACCTCCTATCTCATCATAGCCAACTGCTAACCAGAGACCATAATATCGAAACTCTCTACAAAACTCGTTATAAAGTTCTCTAGAAAACTTTCTACAAAACTCTCCATAAAATTCCCCACAATACAAAAGTCTCCATAAGCGAACCGCTTTTAACTTTAATACGTCCATCTAAATTATGATTGACAAAACTGAAGATATTCTCCTTATCCTTTATTCCCCCCTGATTCACATTCTCACACTCTCAGTATTTTAGGATAGACAGAAAAAAAATAGCTAGTTAGATTTGTGTAGGTGCGCACCTGAAATTAATAAAAGTAAGGAAAAAGTAAGAAAGTAAGAAGTAATCACCTTTCTCTTCCCATACATTCTCAAAACTTTATCAAAAAATAAAGTTTCAAAATTTATCTTCAGTTTCCGTCAATAATAATTGTTATTATCAAAAAAATATGTTAATCCAAAACTGCTAGCCTTTGTATTACTCAGATCATCAATTTTCCGTTTACCATTCCTTCAACAACAAAAAACTTCCTAACCATTATTATACTGTTAAGTACAGTCTTCTTCTTCCAATATGCCGTTATTTAAATGCCAAATTTCAACCTGGCATTCCCCCCATATTCTCCCATTAAACGCTGTTCAACCCAGCTCCTATTATAAACCGTGTATATACATTGCATACCCCACATGTAATACAACATACCCCTCCAATATAATAGAGTCAGTTCACTAAACACTACTTTAATTCATCTTCTAACTGAACTTCAAAGTAATAATCATTTTAAACACACTTAAGGTAACTCAATCAACCCAAAACATCGTAAAAATAACCATCTAAGTTAACTTATTTTTCACATTTCATAAAACACAATTGAAGTCCCAACAATTGAGCAAAGCATTTCAATCCCCATCATATTTATCCCCACACATTAATCAATGTACACATACAAATTTCAATACCATATTCTGAGTACCCAATAATAATTTTCCGCTTTAGCAAAACTCCATCAAGTACCTTTGTAAACACAAAAATATCAGTGTCCAACTTCTTCTTCTATCCTGCCATCTGCAGAACCTTGTATCACTCTAATCATCTATCACTTCTCCATTTCTTTAATAACCTCAAATTTTTTTCTATAATTGCAATATCTATCATCAATGTCGCTATCCTCTCGAGGAGAGCTATCTTCTTTCATATCAGCTTCTTCATCAGTTTCTGACTTTTCATCCATCTCTTGTTCCCCATCTGTATATCCATTACTAGCAACCGCTAATCTCTTCCTTTCTAAATCCAATCTAATTTTCCTGTCTTGCCGTCTCAACAAATTTTCAAATAGTGGCATCTCTTCCTCACTCGAAGAATTCGCTCTAAGTTTCCTTTGCCTCTTAATTTCTTTTTCTTTCTGTCTATCCAACTTTCTTTTTACTGCCTGTCTTGTATTCATAAATGGAGGTTCAATATTTTCCCTAACTGACTCTTCACTCATATAATCGTCATACACGTTATTTTCCTCTGTCATGACTGTTTTTGGTATCGTTTCTTCTTGTTCAGCTGTATTAGATGCTGTTGTTACTTGTTTTCCATTCTCTATAGGTCTTGGATATACCGATTGTCTGACAATCTGTCCACCCGACAATATTTCTTCGGAACAATAATTATTATTATTATTCTCTGCATCCCTTTCCTCATTATCCCGCCTTAAGTGTTCTACATGTGAACGTGCAACATGCCCTGAAATTTGATTCTTAATAGGTATACGACACTGGACCTTTTTTTTCTAAAATATAGTATCCCGGGACCCAATGAGCATCAAACTTAGAGTTTTTTCTATGTTTTTTATAATATACCCTATCACCTACGTTAAACTCTTGTAAGTGTGCATTTTTATTTGCGTATTTCTTCTGTCTTTCTCTAGCCTTAATTATATTATTTCTTAAACGTACATGTGCTTTATGCATCTCTTGCAACCTTGTTTCTTGAAAATCTTCCCCCAGATATTTTCTCCTAGGCTTTAATAAATTATCAATTGGCAATATTGGTTCTCTTCCATGTACTAAGTAAAATGGTGAGAAACCTGTTCCTTCATTTTCGTGTGTACGTATCGCCGCTAATGCTATCCCCAAATAAAGATCCCAATCCATATCGTGTTCTTCTACATTTTTCGCTAGAATATTGTATAGTGTTCTGTGTTGTCTCTCATTTTTGGCATTGGAAGTTGGTCTGTAATATGAAGTCTTAATGTGTTTTATATTCCAATCTTTTACCAATTTCTCAAACTTTTTATTTACAAACTCTTTCCCATTGTCTGTAAGTATTATTTGTGGACACCCAAACCTTGGTATAAATTCTTGTAACAGCATATTTATAACTGAATCAGCACTCTTGTCTGGAATTGGATAAACTTCTGGCCAAAGACTATATGAATCAACTATATGTAGTAAGTATACATTTCCCGATAATGTTTTTGGATGAGGACCTGAAATATCCAAACTTACTTTCTGCATTGGAAATTGAGGAATATCGGTATCTTGTAAAGGACATTTAATTATCTTCATGTTTCTTAACCTACACTTTTCACATGCTTCAACATATTCATATACGCTTTTGAATAAATTCGGCCAATAATATTTACTGCTAATAGCCTTCACTAACTTATCTCGTCCAAAATGACCATTATTATCGTGGTATGCCTTTAAAACTTCTTGTTCTAAATGTTTCGGAATATATTTTCTTACTCCTTCACCTTTTTCACTGATATAATATAATTGATTGTCTTCTTGTAACTCTACAAACTTTCTTTTAAAACTATTTTCCCCTGTTTCTTTCAATTTCTTTTTTATCTGTACTACTTTCGGATCTAATTCCTGTTCTGTTTTCATATCAAACTGTTCTAAATGTGGGTCTTCTGTTCTAGATTCCGACTCTTGTTCTGATGGTAAACTCTCAAATTCTTCCCTATTTATTATGGCAGAATCTAATATATTTACTTGCCAGTTTCGATCGTCTACCTCTGGTTCAACTTCATCTTCCGTGTTTCCTGATGACTGTGGGTACGGGATTCTAGACAAAAGATCGGCGCACGTATTATGTTTCCCTGACACATATTCAACCTTAGCATTATACCCCTTGTAAATTCAATGCCCACGTTTGTATTTTCCTATTTTGTATTGGTGCTTCTAATATCGACTTTAATGGCATGTGGTCAGTTCTAATAATGAAATTGGCGTTATGTAGGTAGTAATTTAATTTTTGAAGAGCGTAGTGTATAGCATATGCTTCTTTCTCAATAATCGGCCATTTCTTTTGAGTCTTGCTGAGTTTATGAGACAAGAAATAGATTGGTCTTTCATTCTTAACCCCTGGTATTCCAGATTCTTCTCCTTCATATGGTTGAACTAAACATGCTCCTATTGCATTGTCTGAAGCATCTGTGTATAGTATTAGCTGTTTATTCAGGTCTGGATGTGTTAATAATGGTACCACTGTTAAGCTATCTTTTAAAAGTTCAAACGCTTTTTGACACTCATCATCCCACTTAAATCTAGCGTATTTTCCCGTTAAATTCGTAATAGGTATTGCTATCCTAGAAAAGGCTGGAACAAACCGCCGATAATATGTACACGTTCCTATAAAAGCTCTCACTTCCTTAACGTTAGTGGGAGGAGGTAACTCTTTAATAACTTTTATTTTTTCCATGTCTGGTTTAATACCTTCCCTATTTATTATATAGCCTAAATATTTTGTTTCTGTCTTTAAAAACTGGCACTTACTAAGCTTTAATTTAACGTCATGCCTTCTTAATCTGTCAAATACTAGTCTAACATGTTTTAAATGATTCTCTACATCTCCTTTCGTAAAAATCAATACGTCATCAATATATGCCAGGGCAAAACTTTGCATACCATCTAGTACTTCATTTATTAAGAACATATAGTGAGACGGTGCATTTTTGAGACCGAATGGCATACGTAAAAATGTGTACGAACCCATATGAGTACAAAAGGCACTTTTATTTTGCGCGTCTACTGACATCGGAATACACCAAAATCCTGCCCTTGCGTCCAGCGTTGTGAAATATGTAGAACCATTAAGTAGCCCCAAAATATCATCAATTACTGGCAGTGGGTACGCTACATTCTTAGTAATTTTATTTAACGCCCTGTAGTCACAACAGAACCTGTTCGAACCATCAGATTTGGCCACTATTACCACCGGAGATGACCATTCTGATTTTGATCTTGTTATTATGCCTGCTTTCAACATATCTTCTATTGCCTTTTCTACGACTTCTCTATTTCTTAACGGAGTTCTGTATGGTTTTAAACTAATTGGTGGATGATCTCCCGTGTCTATTTCCATCGTAACTGTTTGTGTCTTACCCAATTCTAAATCATTTATCGCAAACACATCTTGATTTTGTTTTATAAGTTGTTCTAACACTTCCTTATTTTCTGGCGAAGTTTTTAATTGTGCTAACAATTCTTTTTCTCTTGTTACTTTGTCTAGTGAATGTATTTGTGCTGTATTTCTTCTATATGGATGGATCAATTCATCCATTCTTACGTTCCCTTTTCTTCTGTATCCGCGTCTATTATTACTTCTTTCATTAGAGATTTCTGAATAACTTATTCCTACCATATTTACTCTATCTGTTGCCAATATGTCACTAACGCTGTCATGTTCTAGCTTAGCTATTACACATCCTCGGTATAATTTAATTTCTCTACCTATGTTATTAATAACCATTACTGGAAATGTTAAACTTTTATCTAATTCTATTATTCCATCCGGAACTTCTAAACCTGGCTCATCAATTATTTCATTTTGCAATTCTGTGATTCTGACTATGTTTCCTGCTACATAATACGGATTTCTCTTCAGTCTTGCTTGTATCAAATTAACTGACTGTGGTTTTAAATTCATGGTTGTTTTGACTCTAACTAGTGTCGACACATGCATATCTTCCTCTAGATCTACGTAAACATCTTGGAATTTTAATTTATGCAAATCAAATAAAAGTCTCACTCCATTTTTCAATAAAAAATCTCGTCCCAATATCATATTTCTATTTAAATCTTTAACCACATGGAACATATGCCTAACATTTATCCCTCCTAATTTCAAATTTATCATCGTTTGTCCTAACACTTCTAATTTTTGTCCCGTTACCGAATGAAGATTCTCTTGAATTCTAAATATTTTACAATTTTTTAACATTCGATATAAAAATGCTTCTTTAATCACGCTAACTTGTGCTCCCGAATCAACTAATGTTCTAACTTTATATTTTCCTATCTGTACTATACATGAGCTAGGATCTACCACATTTAATGACAATCGTTTTACCTCGGCTTGTTTTTTATTTCTAAATGTTCTATTATACTCATCCTTTGGGTTTTTAATATATTGATGCCCTTTTTGGATCTTACTATCTTCCCTCCTACTGCCGATCCTATTCAGTAAGCGGGATGCCAATTTCCCTGATTTCCTGACCTTCTAAAATTTCTCTGTATTTCTCCAGAATTCCAATTTGCTGGTCTGCCATTTGCCATTCTATTCTGTACACTCGTCTGAACACCTCTACTATTTTGCGTATTCGATGGGCCACTTCTGTTACCACAAAAGCGAAAAATGTGCCCACGTTGGTGACATCCCCAACAAACCACATTCGAGTTATTTGTGTTACCTTCCATGTTTCTTACAGTATTTCTCACTTGTCCTCTTCTATCTTGATTATATACATTCTCGTTTCTTTGCACCATCTGTATTTCTCCTCGTCTTCCTCTCCATCCATGTCTATACTGTCCTATTTCCATAGGTTCTTCAATTCTATCTTCCGAACTACTACCTAACTCTCGTCCTACCCTTAGCCTAAACCTCCTCCTCAAGCTTTCCTCTTGTATAGCGATATCTACCGCTTGTGACAATCTTGCAGGATTCTCTCTTAATAATTTAAATTTCAATCCATCTGACCTAATCCCATCAACAAAAATCCCCACCAACATCCGTTCCACCTCTTCTGCTCGTACATTCTGTCCTAAAAATGACTCTTCAGCTAAGTTGATTAACCTGTCACTGTATAGCTGAACACTTTCTGTGCTGTTTTGTCTAGTCTGTCGCAATACTGAGAATGCGTGTTGTGGATCAGTAATTTCAGCATATTTTCTTGCGAGATCATCTTTAAATTCTTCCCAGGTTTCACCTCCTGCTGCTTCTAACTTTCTTCTAATATGGTCAGAAACTGGACTTGTACTTGTTCTGTATGCCAAGTTCTTTTTCTCTCCATCTGTAGCATTTACTAAATATGCATGTTTTTCAATAGAAATAATCCATTTCTTAAACTGATTTGCTTGACCACTAAATCTTTCAACATCAGTGCTTATATTCTGTTGTCTTAACACCGCATCCAACCTTGATATTGCCCCGCCAACTCCAGTGAGTACCTGTGAAAAATCTTGGGATTCCATCCTAAAAATTATAATTATCAAGCAATATACAAATTTTTCAACAATATTGATTTCAAACCCAGCAACAATACATAATCTGTTAATTACTCTAATATTATCTAATTATCTTAACTAAATCCTCCAATCGAAGATCCTGACGAAGAAATATTCCTGTTTCAATCCTGAATTCTGACAAAATAATTTAAATGACCTCCTGATTCGGAATTACCTACACCACATAAAAGAACAACGAAGAGCCTCTGGATTTCTTTCCTTACTAATTTAATCGAAGTCGAATTCAGATCTTTCTAATTATTTCCTGACGTTGATCACGCTCGATATCAGGCTCGCAACAAGACTTTGATTACTTGCTCGATTACTGTAGATTCCCTTCCAGTAAGGTCACCTTCACTCAAGCGACAATTGCTCACGACTTCAGCAAAAAAAATTCACTTTCCAGCAGCAATCTGTGATTTTCATATATATCAAACGTAATCCAGTCAATAACAATTGGACTTAAAGCTGACGCTATCCAGTCTCTTACTTTCATGTGGAACTCTCGCCATGGTCAGTTTAAAATTACTTTATTCAAACCCCGAGTTGAGACAAGTTTCATTTATGCCTTCTTTTACTTGAAGTGACTGTATAAAGTATTACAGACCTTGATTTCATAATTATGGAATTTGTACCATAACCTTGAGTTCACCTTCAACAATCCCACGGGTTAAAACTCATAATTTGTACTGATTTTTGATGCAGAACGGCATTACTTGATCTCAATATAGCATTTTGCGTTGATCAATTCTCCAGTTAATTTCATAATTATGCAATAACATCAGTCTTTCAAAAAAATAAGTATCAATCAAACCTTTTCTTTAGCGCTGACCTTGAAATTGGTTCTCCTTCTTAATCAGGAATTTAGCTACCAACAGTCGGCTTTCATCTGTTGTGTTTCACTATAATTACTTCTCCAGACACGCCAGACATAACCATTTTCTATGGCGGTACTCTCTCTCCGCGACCTCCCATGTTTGATAATTTCACGGCACCAAATCAACCCTGTGTGACAGTGCTACACAGAAGGTTATAACAGTGATCGTACAGCACCACACAAGTCTTCGCGTTGTTACAAAGATACTTTATTATCTGGATCGTGCTATCTCAGCATACATGATGTAGACTCTCTTCTTGATGTTGACATTCTCTCCCATTAGCCCCAAGTCAAGTGACGTGTGTGTTTTCCTAGATACACTTCTTCATTCGTGCACACACGTTCACTATGGTTTTCCCCCTAGTCAAGGAATGCGCAGCATTCCTTAACTCCTTACTCCTAAGCTACTCTGTTACACTAGACAGAAGAGATGTACTGCATATAATAGACAATATTAACTGTGCTATAGGCATGTCAAACTGTATGCTAGACAGAAGAGATGTACTGCATATAATAGACAATATTAACTGTGCTATAGGCATGTCAAACTGTATGCTAGACAGAAGACATGTACTGCATATAATAGACAATATTAACTGTGCTATAGGCATGTCAAACTGTATGCTAGACAGAAGACATGTACTGCATATAATAGACAATATTAACTGTGCTATAGGCATGTCAAACTGTATGCTAGACAGAAGAGATGTACTGCATATAATAGACAATATTAACTGTGCTATAGGCATGTCAAACTGTATGCTAGACAGAAGAGATGTACTGCATATAATAGACAATATTAACTGTGCTATAGGCATGTCAAACTGTATGCTAGACAGAAGAGATGTACTGCATATAATAGACAATATTAACTGTGCTATAGGCATGTCAAACTGTATGCTAGACAGAAGAGATGTACTGCATATAATAGACAATATTAACTGTGCTATAGGCATGTCAAACTGTATGCTAGACAGAAGACATGTACTGCATATAATAGACAATATTAACTGTGCTATAGGCATGTCAAACTGTATGCTAGACAGAAGAGATGTACTGCATATAATAGACAATATTAACTGTGCTATAGGCATGTCAAACTGTATGCTAGACAGAAGACATGTACTGCATATAATAGACAATATTAACTGTGCTATAGGCATGTCAAACTGTATGCTAGACAGAAGAGATGTACTGCATATAATAGACAATATTAACTGTGCTATAGGCATGTCAAACTGTATGCTAGACAGAAGACATGTACTGCATATAATAGACAATATTAACTGTGCTATAGGCATGTCAAACTGTATGCTAGACAGAAGACATGTACTGCATATAATAGACAATATTAACTGTGCTATAGGCATGTCAAACTGTATGCTAGACAGAAGAGATGTACTGCATATAATAGACAATATTAACTGTGCTATAGGCATGTCAAACTGTATGCTAGACAGAAGAGATGTACTGCATATAATAGACAATATTAACTGTGCTATAGGCATGTCAAACTGTATGCTAGACAGAAGACATGTACTGTATATAATAGACAATATTAACTGTGCTATAGGCATGTCAAACTGTATGCTAGACAGAAGACATGTACTGCATATAATAGACAATATTAACTGTGCTATAGGCATGTCAAACTGTATGCTAGACAGAAGAGATGTACTGCATATAATAGACAATATTAACTGTGCGATAGGCATGTCAAACTGTATGCTAGACAGAAGAGATGTACTGCATATAATAGACAATATTAACTGTGCTATAGGCATGTCAAACTGTATGCTAGACAGAAGAGATGTACTGCATATAATAGACAATATTAACTGTGCTATAGGCATGTCAAACTGTATGCTAGACAGAAGAGATGTACTGCATATAATAGACAATATTAACTGTGCTATAGGCATGTCAAACTGTATGCTAGACAGAAGACATGTACTGTATATAATAGACAATATTAACTGTGCTATAGGCATGTCAAACTGTATGCTAGACAGAAGACATGTACTGCATATAATAGACAATATTAACTGTGCTATAGGCATGTCAAACTGTATGCTAGACAGAAGAGATGTACTGCATATAATAGACAATATTAACTGTGCGATAGGCATGTCAAACTGTATGCTAGACAGAAGAGATGTACTGCATATAATAGACAATATTAACTGTGCGATAGGCATGTCAAACTGTATGCTAGACAGAAGAGATGTACTGCATATAATAGACAATATTAACTGTGCTATAGGCATGTCAAACTGTATGCTAGACAGAAGAGATGTACTGCATATAATAGACAATATTAACTGTGCGATAGGCATGTCAAACTGTATGCTAGACAGAAGAGATGTACTGCATATAATAGACAATATTAACTGTGCTATAGGCATGTCAAACTGTATGCTAGACAGAAGAGATGTACTGCATATAATAGACAATATTAACTGTGCTATAGGCATGTCAAACTGTATGCTAGACAGAAGAGATGTACTGCATATAATAGACAATATTAACTGTGCTATAGGCATGTCAAACTGTATGCTAGACAGAAGAGATGTACTGCATATAATAGACAATATTAACTGTGCTATAGGCATGTCAAACTGTATGCTAGACAGAAGAGATGTACTGCATATAATAGACAATATTAACTGTGCGATAGGCATGTCAAACTGTATGCTAGACAGAAGAGATGTACTGCATATAATAGACAATATTAACTGTGCTATAGGCATGTCAAACTGTATGCTAGACAGAAGAGATGTACTGCATATAATAGACAATATTAACTGTGCGATAGGCATGTCAAACTGTATGCTAGACAGAAGACATGTACTGCATATAATAGACAATATTAACTGTGCGATAGGCATGTCAAACTGTATGCTAGACAGAAGAGATGTACTGCATATAATAGACAATATTAACTGTGCGATAGGCATGTCAAACTGTATGCTAGACAGAAGAGATGTACTGCATATAATAGACAATATTAACTGTGCGATAGGCATGTCAAACTGTATGCTAGACAGAAGAGATGTACTGCATATAATAGACAATATTAACTGTGCGATAGGCATGTCAAACTGTATGCTAGACAGAAGAGATGTACTGCATATAATAGACAATATTAACTGTGCTATAGGCATGTCAAACTGTATGTTAGACAGAAGAGATGTACTGCATATAATAGACAATATTAACCATGAGTCTGGTGATCAGTTCTATTGGTACTTACTTATTTGTTACACCTTACTCATATAGACCATGTGTGGCTTTGACTGTCATTTTTTGTCAAAAGCTTTCTGTCTCGTTTGCTGCCAAACATTTCCGATGTATTTGCTTCTCCAAGTCATGATATCCAGCTGTTGAACATCTTCTCGCAAAGGTTTCCCCTGTCTCTCTTCCACTGGAACTTTTCTATTAACATGACATGTTTCTTTTTCAGTTTACCCCTTCTCGAGTTGTGGATTGTCAACTTTTCATATGCATAGCCAGTTGTCTTTGTGAGTCAGCGCCTTTCAATGTTGATAAAACGATAAAACTGTGTCACGATGAAGCTGCGTCACACTGACGTCGTGTACGACATGTCGTTTCAGATCAGAGACCTTTGCAAGACTCCTTCCTAGGACACCCACTGGCGGTCTTCGTTTAGACTGTTGCATGGACGGTTTCACTCTTTTGTCATCTTTGGGTTCACGAATATCCTCAACTACCATATCTCTACTTGCCTCGTCTAGGACCGCTTAAGGACGTTTACCTGTCCGAAACCCTGCTTGTTGGACTTTGTAGATATTATCACTTCATTTAATCTCAAGGATTCCGGGGCAGAATCGTTAGCGCTGATAATCTTCTACTTCCTTCCTGATTCTATCGCAGGCTGGAAATCACGGTCAGTATGATCCACTGACTCGTGCAGAATCTTCGCGTGCCTGACTTTTCCAGCTTTAAGTTCCTTCTTGGCGAACTGGAAGTGTTTGACGAGTGTTGCCTTCCTACTGTAGAGAGCAATGTCCCACAGATCTGTACACGTTGGTTAGAGCTAGCCATAATTACATTGGGGTTTGACGAATCTACCTAAATCATGGTGGCATTTGACGCATCCCCGAATCTCGGGGATTCCCTCTTTCTGTACTGTTTTGTGAATGTACTTATTTTCCATTAAGTACGCTCTGGCTCTGCTAGCCTTGGCCGAAAATAATATTTTATCCCTAACGTTGCTAAGAAAGATTCACCTGAAGTAGGTCCTACTGGGCGAGGTTTGCTCTTTGGGGATGTAGATTCCGTTAATTATTTATCCACTTCATGATTATGCACTAGTGTCTCAGGGCGGGTGTCAAAGTCCGGTGGATTCTTTTCGGGATGTTCGGATACTGTGCATACTCTGTATACGGGAAATATTTGGGATCCTGTGCTGACTAACTGCGGGTTTCCTTACCACTACCTATATCTCCACCACAGTGGTTGAAACTAGTCGTTGGTTTCTCCGGCTACGACAATCCTTTCATCTCCCTCAGTGGGGGATTTCTCTCTGGCCATTTGAATATGATTTTATCAGATGCTTCTCTAGGCCTTCTTTCTCTGTGCCCTGGATGCTAGTTTGTAGCTTTTGAAACAAATAGCTTGCAGTCTGGAATTTTTCTTTAAATATCTTCTCTGGTGACTTTCGAGTGCTCTTCATATTTCTAAAGAAGTGATCAGCTCGACAGAAGACACTTCACTTTAAGGTGAAGTCACGTCACACACAAGCCCTCTTACTTATTCTCACTGGTGGTCATGAACTTTTCTCCAAGCTTCGTTCTTCTACGTTCTCACTTCCTCAGTTAGCTCCTGTCGACTGCTTCTCAGTAAGCTGGTGACTTTCCTCCTCTGTGGGAGTACACGATTTCTCCTCATCTCCCTAGTTTCATGTCCAGCAGCCTATGTTTGAGCTAAGTTTCCAACACTTGTGACAATGTTCTGTCGACTCTTCTCTAGGTCGCCTTTTTGCTAGCGGACGGAAACTTGATCTTCTCCCTTTGACCATGGTAAGGGTTCCCAATTGCATCTCACAGACGATCAGTATGACTATTCTCAGCTCTGTTGGGTTGTCCGTGGACTTATCTGTTGAAACATGGTGGGCTTCATGTGGCGCACCTCTTTTTTGCTCTCTGTCTGTGACAAACGCTTGTTCGGTCTCAATTATTGGGACCAGCCTCCATGCTTTCTTCCCCTAAACACACACACACACACACACACACACACACACACACACACACACATACACATACACACACACACACACACACACACATACACATACACAAATACGCCCATTATACCCCCACCCCCTATCATAATCCTCAGAATACAATCATCAGCTGCTGTATCAAGGGGCCTAGACGATCATGCTTCTTTACAGCTGCTGAATACAGCCATGCACTAGCTGATATCTGTCGAGTCATGATATGTGACTGTAGAGATTGCTACCATTTTGCCGCACTCTATCTCTGTTTTCATTCATCTGATTAATAATGACAATATGTTCCAGTTTTTTGTTTCCTTTTTGTGAAGTGATTGTTCAATAAATGTCAGTTTTTGTCTTTCCAACTTTCAAAGTATTTACATTTCTCATTTTAGCTGTCAGTGATATTTGTACAATTCTTCTGTAAAATTAAACTTGTGTGGGTTCAATCGATTTTCTTGCTGCTTTACAAACTGCCCAGCATTCGAAGCCGTATATTCTTCTTTTTTTCTGTCTTCTGTTCGTTCAATGGGATTTAGCCAATATTTTTAATTTTGTTTCAAACACAGACTGCACTGTTAACTTCAGGTCGTCAAGGCCATGCATATATTGAACTTGGCCCCGTGTTCTATTTTCGGGAACAATAAATAAAATAAAGTAAACGGCCTTTTCACTTGCCTTGAAGCGTGTTGGGTATATGGTGCACACCCCATGTGTTATAGGCCAATCGGTACTCCAAGTGTTGTGAATATCACGCCGACTGCCTTTGTTTCCCAAAGTAAATCCCTGGCAACCATTTTTGTCTTGATCGACCTGGAAACCCAGATGAATGTGAAAGCTCTGCCTCTGTGGGGACTCTAACCCATGACTACTGCGCCGACAGACAAGTCCTCTAGCCACTGCACTATCGTGACTCCCCGGGAAACAGTGCCTGACATGAATGGTCTGTCTAGATCTGTAGAGTCCACAGCCTGGTACAAACTGGAACTCAGTATTTTCCGTATGGACAGGCGTTTCTGTCCGGTTTGCCTTTCCTAGTAATAACCGTTCTCATATGTCTTCCTCTTCTTTGTCCATCCAGTGAAGGACGCTAGGTTGAGTCTATTTACAGCGGAGCTACATATTTGAGTTTATCAACCGATGCATTCGGCTTCTGCTTGCATTTTTTACCTGGTCTATCGTCTCCTATCCTCTTCTCAAATTGTAAAATATGTTTCTGTGAGTGGGTTTGCTCATGTTGAAATATTGTCAGGACGGTGGCCATTTCAACTGACTCTTGTAGATAGTCAACTACAGGGGGATTTTCACCAGCGCAGCCTGCACACTGGACCTCCAGATTGTGGCCCATATTCGAGTAGACTATGTTTCAGATCCCCAGAGACCCCCGGAGACCGGAAGATACGGGCTAATGTGACATCAGAGTATAGAAATTGTTCATCGACTGGATGAACCACCACCTATCAACCTGTCACATTGCCAAGACTAAGCGACGTTGTCTCGAGTCTTCAGTCTCATTGCTATACAGCACGTTGTGGGCTTTGTGTGGGCATTTGTGTTCGCTCGCGGTAAACTGAAGCTACTACTTCCAGTGCACTGGGCTCATTTTTGCGTGTGGATTATCTTTCCCAGTTACCAGTGTTCTTGGCCATCAGGCGAACCCACACCGACTTCTGAGGTACTTGTAATTTACGTCCTCGGGTCAAGAACGAGAAGTCAACATTTTAATCCAACCGACCAGCGTAGGGGTTTAACCCGCTATTCGGCATCAGTACACCGGAAGTTTAAAACAAGCGCTCTTATCCATTCGACCAGGCTGACCTGCGTTGTGGGCTGTGAACTCCTGCCATGTTTGTTTATAATAACATAATGATGAGAAAGGTCACCTATTCTAGGCAGTGGAGATATTTACACTGTGATGATACGACCTGGAGTTCTTACCTGCCCTCTGATCTCTGACTCAGCTGTGCCAGGAGCGTGGCGGTGAAGGCTTGGGTGATTGTGCCCAGGTAGAACAGCGTCTGGGAGGTGACCGCATCATTGGTCACCTTGTTGGACACACCTAATGGAAACATTCTGTGCTCCTTACCTGTATTCGGGAAACAAAAGTCCGCAGAGATTAGTCATTTATGAATGGGTTTATATCGGAATATAGTCGTGTTTATAATATGCGTAGAAAAGATGTTAGTTAGTCACGGTTCCACTTCACCGCAACGGGTCGTCCCCATTATGCTCCGTTTCTGTGCCAGTGAATATCACACGAAATGCTCCTCACTGCCCTATGCAAAAAGTGGAATAGACAGGAGTCTCAACAAGCCAACAGCCCGCATAGGTGCACTGTGCATAACGCCGCCGTCAGAATGCCAATACAAAAGTCCTCCACGGAAAATACAGTTCACCGTCGATGAAAGCGGCAGTCACTAGAAAACCAGCAGCTACACATTACTGCATTAAAAGTCCAGAGGATCGACTTCATTGCCCCGGCATTGCCCCATATAGTTCGGTCCCCTTCGGCATGGTGGCCTGCTGAAAGCATCGCACAAAGCACGAACACCGTAGCTCCAGCTACTCCCCAGGAGTCTCCGAGAAAAATGCACTCGTGAACCGAAAAGGCAATCCAGTCAATTCCAAGCGATAGGCCGATCGCCATTGTTCCGAACATGCAGTTCAAGCTACAACAACCGCGGATAGATGTAAAATAATCCAAACGAAATTCACAGCTCACATTGTCGCGCCACACACTCAACGCAGTAGCAGGGCGACGGAACCATGCACTACCAGTCTAACATGAGGAAAATGCGACTGTGAATCATAGCCAGAAGCATAAACACTCCAGAGGCTTAACTGTTCAAATTCCTACACGCCAAGTTGGGGACCAGAAGAGTAGAAAAGAACAGTATGCCAGCAATTTTATATATTGCATATAGTACATTGAAAATGCTACAGCAATGAGATAATAATAGACTGAGAATTTCTTATGAATTAATACTTAAAGAGAAGGAACTAATCAGAATAAGTAACTGTGTACGGTAAGAGAACAAGTGAATGTAAATGAGAAATAACTATACTGTAAAAGTGAAAAAGGCTAGTTAACATAGTCTATTATAATATACTCTTAAGGAAAGACTATGACAAGATGACATCTTTAGGATTTCACATTTAATGAAATACTTGGGTTCTGTCTCTCAATAGATTAATAACAAATGCATTGTTTTTCTCATCTTGTTCAAGTGGTCACGTGACTGACATACAATTTATTGATCAAATAGGCAATAAATATGCAACATCAAAGTATTTTAAACTTGTTTGAAATAAGCCAATGTATTTAAGTGTTTGGATACTTAGGTAACAAAGATGGGAGCATTATTAAATAAGTTACAAGTAGAATAACCTGGGAAAGGGAGGGGGGCAGCATTTTAGCAGGTGCAGTGAGTCGTCAATCAAAGTAAGACAGAGAGTACCAAGAGCTCTGTCAAGCCAACCCTGATGTACGGAGGAGAATCATGGACAATCAGCTGCTTAGAGAGTAATTATGTGGAAGCTCTGGAGATGTGGTTTCATAGAAGAAGGACGAGAAGACCGTGGGCAGGTACAACGCGTAATGAACATGTTAGGAATGAGGTTAACTCACAAATAGAACTAGTAATGAGGTTAACTCACAAATAGAACTAGGAATGAGGTTAACTCACACATAGAACTAGTAATGAGGTTAACTCACAAATAGAACTAGGAATGAGGTTAACTCACACATAGAACTAGTAATGAGGTTAACTCACAAATAGAACTAGGAATGAGGTTAACTCACACATAGAACTAGTAATGAGGTTAACTCACAAATAGAACTAGGAATGAGGTTAACTCACACATAGAACTAGTAATGAGGTTAACTCACAAATAGAACTAGGAATGAGGTTAACTCACACATAGAACTAGTAATGAGGTTAACTCACAAATAGAACGGGTGACCAGCAACACAAGAAGACAATTCACTTTATTGTAATGAGGTTAACTCAGAAATAGAGCGAGTTACCAGCAACACAGGAAGACAATTCACTTTATTGTAATGAGGTTAACTCACAAATAAAGCGAGTTACCAGCAACACAGGAAGACAATTCACTTTATTGGGCACATCGTGAGAAGGGGAAAGCAAGAGTACATCGTCACAACAGGGACTTTTTAAGAAAAAAAGGGAGCGGGGGCAGGGGGAGACGAAGACATAAAATACTAGACAGTTTAATATCTTGACATGGAGGCACATATGCAGCAGAAATAATTTGCCGCACACGAGACAGAAGGCTGTGGAGAGAAATGATGACACGGCATGGACTAAAAGAATAAGAAGGAGAGGCTTTGCATTGTTACAACTAACCCTTGACAATAGTCATTGTTAGTCCAGGAATTTGACGACACTCCAGCACGTTCTTCAGCAAGCTGACCAGTTGCGCTTCATGGCTTGAGCTCAGAACTTCGGCATCGGCATTCTGTAGTTGCTTCAGCATTAGCACAGCCATTATAATGACGGGAAGGCACCGTTCGAGCCCCATATCTGCAGTAAGAGAAATGAGACAGTCTAACTGTATGCATGGTTATATACATGAATGTGATCATGTTAAACTTAGTTGCTTTTCCTTTACAAGACGTTTGCAGTCAACACCAGAATTTTTTTTTTTTTTTTGATGTCTTTGCAAATTTACCATTGCTTTCTATGCGACTGGCACTCACACCATTTCGAAAAAAAACCAGCGCAACGCGGTTTGCTGCCATATCGCGCGTAGCTGTGTTTGGAACGCGGGTATGCGGGATCACGAACCGCGTCTGTAAAATCGGTGCCAGAAAATGCCATCAGACCTAAAGGCGACCGCCGTGAAATTAACGACATCACTGATACTCTATAAACAAATGGGGTTTCCACCATACACCAATACGCCTGAAAGAGTGTGAAAGACATCAATATGTTACAAGATGATGGTTCTAATCTTGCCGAGTGTTGATTTTTAACAATTGTATGAGCTTCGGTCGTAACAAAACAATTACAAACTACTGAACGTAAACTAGTAAATCATAAATAGCCAAACAATGCTGGGTTTGATTGCGAGTCATGTAAAAGACATGCAACTAAACATTTTCCGTGTTTACCTGAACCTAAAATGTCTTAGATTAGTCTTTCTGCACTGACAACCCTGTATGTTACCCAGCTGAACGTGTGTAGAAGTCTAGAGGTATGGATAATACTAATTGGGGGAGGGAGGGAGGGAGGGAGAAAGAGAGAGAGAGAGAGAGAGAGAGAGAGAGATATGAGAGAGAGAGAGAGAGAGAGAGAGAGAGAGAGAGAGAGAGAGAGAGAGGGGGGGGGGGGACAGGGGAAGGATGTTTAAGACTTAAATAAATGAATCTCTCAAAATCATGGAAAGTCGTCAAAATCGGGTGGTTTGAGATTACAAGGACAGTAACTCTTTAACCTGATATTTCTCTCAAATTATTTAAAGTTATATCCCTTGATTCACCTAAACAGTTTTGCGTTCAGTAAAGCACACAAACAAGTAAATGTCCCTTGTGCACACCTAAGGCATACTGAACATATGCAACTAGACCCACTGTTGTAGACCTGGCGACATTCAAGGGCTGCTGTGGTCCGCATCACACCGGCCGTCTTTACTTCCCAAGACATCTCCTGCTACCCATTTTAGGCTGAGTTGACCTGGGAACCCAGCTCAGATTGTTTGTTTACTTCCAAACCACTTTGAATGCACCGAACGCAAGACCACGGGTGCTGCAGGCGAGCCTCTGGCCGCCACGTTACCTCGGCTCCCATGTATAAACCACACTATTATGCAATCACTCTCGTATTCGAGGTCTATAGCTGGCTGAAATGCCGTTATGAGCGGGGGTGCTTTGATTACGATGAGTTCTACATGTTAAGCCTATGTTAGATTACTGTCAGCGGTTGTAGCCTACTGTTATTGACAGCCCACTAACTCGTCAATACACGTTCTTTCAATCCATAACTTGGCAGGCATTTGTCTGTTTGATTATAAACAACTCTGGGACAGTGCCTTACTTTATAACACGGGTCCCAGACATTTGTCTGTTTGATCATAAACTACTCTGGGACAGTGCCTTACTTTATAACACGGGTCCCAGACATTTGTCTGTTTGATCATAAACGACTCTGGGACAGTGCCTTACTTTATAACACGGGTCCCAGGCATTTGTCTGTTTGATCATAAACAACTCTGGGACAGTGCCTTACTTTATAACACGGGTCCCAGACATTTGACTGGACCGATAACGATGACAAAGAAGGAGGATGAGAGCTGCTCACTTACGCTATTATTTCACGACCTGGTGTATTAGAGTCTCCCTGGTCTAGGAGTTACACGACTTTCCCCGTAATCCCTATACTCTCGTGAGTAACGTGGCGTGCGTGAGAATCGGTAGCGGTTCTCTCCGTGTCGGTAACTTAGGGGTATGTGAGCCGGTCGCTCAGAAAGTAATGGCAAACTACTGAGCTTAATCTTGCCAAGAAATCAACAATCAGCTGAAAGATGCTGGTGTTGACAGCGATGTCCTGTAAAGGATATGCGAACAACAAAATTGTGTATTAGAAGACCTATTATTTTATTTAGTGGGTGGTTGCCATTACATCGTAAACACTGACATATATTAGTAGTAACATAACAGTATGTACGCTCATTTCCGCTTGCCTGGGTCCTACTTGGTTCATCATTTACTGCCCAGCTCGGGTATGATTGTACGCAGCTGATTGTGACTATATAATGCACACAGGAACACACGAACTGTATAACTGCGGTGTGCATGTGTGTCAGTATTTACCTTGTATATTCCTACCTTGATTGTTGTATAAAGCTGATGGATATTCAAAGTTCTATATCATTACCTACATCCATGTTAGATGACCTTGATCTGACGTCAGCATGTCTGCCTTGTCCATGATGAGTCTTCCAACTACTGGTGCTTTCGAAACCATCCGACCAGCTCGCTCGTGACATCACACTCAGACATGTGCCGGACAGAATGTCCGTGTACGTCTGGTATCCACTCATATCTTTCTTTTATTTAACTTTTCCTAACATGGACTGAGAATCAGACACCACCATAGTTCTGGTGGCTCGAGTGCCTATTATCCACCTCAAAACATCATTGATCGCAGTTACCTCCATCCTCATACTTGTTCCATTTTCCTCAGTAACGATCTTCCTCTAGACTGGCTGAGAATCGCCAGCCAGATTTCACCCCATGCTTCACAGAACCATCTGTGCACG
This sequence comes from Cepaea nemoralis, assembly GCA_014155875.1. Lineage (NCBI taxonomy): Eukaryota > Metazoa > Mollusca > Gastropoda > Stylommatophora > Helicidae > Cepaea > Cepaea nemoralis. Next base: position 168,545 of record JACEFZ010010267.1, on the reverse strand, counting down.
CGACTGCGTCATAAGTTAAAATGACAATGCAGAAAATGTTACAGACTTTTACTGTCCCAGCTCCATTATCAACAAGAATGAGAATGTGACTACCCAAAAGAAGTCAGACGGAGACCTACCATAGCCATGAGGGTGGAAAACAGTACTTTATGGCAGAACGCAAGGTAAACAGATTAGTGGAAACCTCTTGGATGAAAGCATGCATCTTTCCTTTGGCAATATGTGGATGCCAGTCATGGGCCATTTCGAAATTACTAAAGAAGTAAATCAAGGCTTTTCAATTTCAAATCCTTAGAATATCGTGGATCAAGAAGACAAATAGGTGTTGACATTTTTACAAGTCTGAACATCGAAGAAAACTGGCAGACACAGTGTCATGTCTCGGGTACTTTGGGCACATCAAATGTCACAACGGCTTGGAAAGAACAGTGATGGAGGGTAAACCAGCATAGAGAAAGACACGGGGCATTGAAGACACAGTGGAAATGACAATGGAAGAGATTTCAGCGAATGGAAAGGGATATAGAATCTTTTCCTTGGGTCGTGAAAAGAGCGACCTTCTGCAGGAGACCAGCCACATGATGAACAATGAAAGGCATGGTTCCTGGGAGATTGGCCGGGTACAGACCAACGCGGCGGTAGACACACGACAATACAGGCCACCTGGGCAGGACAATACTCGAGGCTGAAGATATAGCAGCGGATCGAGAGCCCTTCCAGCAGGTTGTGATGAGAACAGTGTTCTGTAAGAGATCGGCTAAACGATGACGATCACCGTATCTACCCCGGGGTTGGTTACAGAATTAAAGACTTTTATATTCGAACCCTGTCGTGATATCCATAGTGGAGTTTCCTTTATATTTTTATAGCTCAAATTATTAAGATTATTGTCTCATGTACCTTCCACATGTATTTTTGAGATAAATCCTGATGACTGACAAGCTCTAACCCACAGTGGAATACTTACTGATCAGCATCGAGTTACAAACGTGTTTATTATTATTCTCCCAGTTACCACGTTTACGACAACATAATACCGGCGATGATACCCGAGACATCAGCTCGTGAGCTATTATTCAGTTTCCTATAAGGATTTCCCCGAGGGCGACACTGGAAACATTGCTGACAACACTGGCAAGGCTTGTGTCAATGTGTTCGTTTGGAATTTATTGCTTAGTCTACGGTTGTCAGTCGGCGTATTACCATGGGAAAGGACTTCGTCTTTTCCTATTCTTGATCCAAAAACTATACACATTTCAGCTGTAGGGATTACATTAAAATAAATCATTCTAAAGACATTACAGTTACGTGGTTGATAATGAAAATATGCATGCTGTTATTCTAGATGGCGACAAAAGACTCAATCATATGAAATGTCACGGAAAGGTGCGCAATCGCCCATGAGTATCCCTTATTTATACTTTTCTGTGTTTGGGTTTTTATGTACTAATTTTACTTATTCTGTAGATCATTGTGTGCTGTTCCTGAATAAGATCACAAAGATCGACACGTCGAATTCGTTGTGTTGTTTTTAGCTTGTTTTTACATATTTCCGTAACGTGTAAATTATTATATTGCATCACTATTACTGCTTGTTTCCTATCCATCTCCTTACTGTAGTTAATGTTCACCAGGTTTTCGTTCCTTGTAAGATATGTACACTATATCTGTGTTTGCTCTCTCTCTCTCTCTCTCTCTCTCTCTCTCTCTCTCTCTCTCTCTCTCTCTCTCTCTCTCGCTCGCTCGCTCTCTCTCTCTCTCACTCTCTCTCTCTCTCTCACTCTCTCTCTCGCTCTCTCTCTCTCGCTCTCTCTCTCTCCCTCTTTCTCTCTATCTATGTATCTATCTTTCTTGCAAGAGCCACACTACCTAACTGTTTCATTTTACATTGCCATATATTCTGCCGCAGTGTCAAGTGATCGTTGACATAGACAGTGATGGGATGGTGTGACACTGTTGCATGTGTGTCAAGTGATCGTTGACATAGACGATGCTTGCTTGCTTGCTTGTGTTCGTTGGCTTGAGCTCCAACGCGAAGTCCTGTATGTCGGATGAAGGCATCCTGTTGTCCAACATCAGTGTGATGTCATACAGGACCTGAGGTTTGCGTGAGTATCCGTTGTCCCATGTCTGGCTTATTGGTGTGCAGACTGGTGGTTCCTCGCCGTACAGGCAGACACTCTCCGACTTCGGAGGAATCGGCGATCCTATTGACTTCAGCCAGGACCCCGAAGGGACCTGTTGCCCAGGACGCTCGACGAGGACGCGTCAATAGGTCTTGGCCAGTATATAACCCGGCCCTGGTGCCTTGGAAACACCTCTGCGTCCCGACATAGACGATGATGGGGTGTGTGTCAAGTGATCGTTGACGTAGACGATGATGGGGTGTGTGTCAAGTGATCGTTAACGTCGACGGTGATGGGATGGTGTGACACTGTTGAATGTGTGTCAAGTGATCGTTGACATAGATGGTGATGGGATGTGTGTCAAGTGATCGTTGACGTAGACGGTGATGGGATGGTGTGACACTGTTGAATGTGTGTCAAGTGATCGTTGACATAGATGGTGATGGGATGTGTGTCAAGTGATCGTTGACGTAGACGGTGATGGGATGGTGTGACACTGTTGAATGTGTGTCAAGTGATCGTTGACATAGACGGTGATGAGATGTGTGTCAAGTGATCGTTGACATAGACGGTGATGGGATGGTGTGACACTGTTGCATGTGTGTCAAGTGATCGTTGACGTAGACGGTGATGAGATGTGTGTCAAGTGATCGTTGACGTAGACGGTGATGAGATGTGTGTCAAGTGATCGTTGACGTAGACGGTGATGAGATGTGTGTCAAGTGATCGTTGACATAGACGATGATGGGATGGTGTGACACTGTTGCATGTGTGTCAAGTGATCGTTGACGTAGACGGTGATGGGATGTGTGTCAAGTGATCGTTGACGTAGACGGTGATGGGATGGTGTGACACTGTTGCATGTGTGTCAAGTGATCGTTGACGTAGACGGTGATGGGATGGTGTGACACTGTTGCATGTGTGTCAAGTGATCGTTGACATAGAGGTGATGGGATGGTGTGACACTGTTGCATGTGTGTCAAGTGATCGTTGACATACATGGTGATGGGATGGTGTGACACTGTTGCATGTGTGTCAAGTGATCGTTGACGTAGACGGTGATGGGATGGTGTGACACTGTTGCATGTGTGTCAAGTGATCGTTGACGTAGACGGTGATGGGATGGTGTGACACTGTTGCATGTGTGTCAAGTGATCGTTGACATAGATGGTGATGGGATGGTGTGACACTGTTGCATGTGTGTCAAGTGATCGTTGACATAGATGGTGATGGGATGGTGTGACACTGTTGCATGTGTGTCAAGTGATCGTTGACATAGACGATGATGGGATGGTGCGACACTGTTGCATGTGTGTCAAGTGATCGTTGACATAGACGATGATGGGGTGTGTGTCAAGTGATCGTTGGCGTAGATGGTGATGGAATGTGTGTCAAGTGATCGTTGACGTAGACGGTGATGGGATGGTGTGGCACTGTTGCATGTGTGTCAAGTGATCGTTGACATAGACGATGATGGGGTGTGTGTCAAGTGATCGTTGGCGTAGATGGTGATGGGATGTGTGTCAAGTGATCGTTGACATAGATGGTGATGGGATGTGTGTCAAGTGATCGTTGACATAGATGGTGATGGGATGGTGTGACACTTTTGCATGTGTGTCAAGTGATCGTTGACATAGACGGTGATGGGATGTGTGTCAAGTGATCGTTGACATAGATGGTGATGGGGTGTGTGTCAAGTGATCGTTGACGTAGATGGTGATGGGATGGTGTGACACTGTTGCATGTGTGTCAAGTGATCGTTGACATAGATGGTGATGGGATGGTGTGACACTGTTGCATGTGTGTCAAGTGATCGTTGACATAGATGGTGATGGGATGGTGTGACACTGTTGCATGTGTGTCAAGTGATCGTTGACATAGACGATGATGGGATGGTGTGACACTGTTGCATGTGTGTCAAGTGATCGTTGACATAGATGGTGATGGGATGGTGTGACACTGTTGCATGTGTGTCAAGTGATCGTTGACATAGATGGTGATGGGATGGTGTGACACTGTTGCATGTGTGTCAAGTGATCGTTGACATAGACGATGATGGGATGGTGTGACACTGTTGCATGTGTGTCAAGTGATCGTTGACATAGACGATGATGGGATGGTGTGACACTGTTGCATGTGTGTCAAGTGATCGTTGACATAGACGATGATGGGATGTATGTCAAGTGATCGTTGACATAGATGGTGATGGGATGGTGTGACACTGTTGCATGTGTGTCAAGTGATCGTTGACATAGACGATGATGGGGTGTGTGTCAAGTGATCGTTGGCGTAGATGGTGATGGGATGGTGTGACACTGTTGCATGTGTGTCAAGTGATCGTTGACATAGATGGTGATGGGATGTGTGTAAAGTGATCGTTGACATAGATGGTGATAAGATGTGTGTCAAGTGATCGTTGACATAGATGGTGATGAGATGTGTGTCAAGTGATCGTTGACATAGATGGTGATGAGATGTGTGTCAAGTGATCGTTGACATAGATGGTGATGAGATGTGTGTCAAGTGATCGTTGACATAGATGGTGATGAGATGTGTGTCAAGTGATCGTTGACATAGATGGTGATGAGATGTGTGTCAAGTGATCGTTGACATAGATGGTGATGAGATGGTGTAACCGATGCTCTTCCTCGTCATCATGCCTGTTCACAACATCTGACATCCGTTTAACGAGGCTGTGTTGCAAAACTATGGACGGATCCACTAAAGCAGTGCAACCATGAACCCAGCAGAGACAGACATTGGGAATCTTACTTCGCCGGATTTCTAACTAAACAATACACATACATAGGCGTGTGAATAATAACAAACATAACAGTAAGAAGACAACGACAACTTAATAACAGATAGCTCCATAGAAGTTGCAAGTTACTAGCGACGTCAAACATCAGGTCACAATTATGTCAGATTGTTCCACCGGCTTGCCTAGAGCATACAAACAATGAATATGCATCACTACTGCGGTTTGGTGAGATTTCATTGCACAGAGTTGTTATCCCATATGGCTCAGTGTCTTTCCGCAGCGAACTGCATAAAGTGTCGCACAAAGCACGAACTCCGTAGCTCCAGCAACGACCCTCTGGAATCTCCGAAAAATGCACTCATGAACCGAAGGGCGCGGCCCGGAATCGAACGCACAACCTTCGGAGCCTAGGTCAGGCGACTTGACCACTTGGCCACGGAGTCTCCCAGTTGCCGATGTAACACAAATGTACAGACAGACAGACAGACACACACACACACACACACACACACACACACACACACACACACACACACACACACACACAACGTTGACACTACGAGCTCTTAATATGGAGGTTAGCCAGGCTGGATACATAAGAGCGCTCATTCTCAAATATCCGGTGTTTCAGCCCCTACACAGGTCAGTTGGACTAAAATACTGACTTCTCGTCCTTGGCTTGGTGACTAACTTACAAGTACCTCTGAAGTCGGAGTGGGTTAGCCTGATGGCGAGGGGCATTTGTAACAGAGAAAGCTAATCCACACGGAAACATCAGTCAGTGCACCAAAAGTACTAGCACTTGTGTGGACTACGCTTGAGTTCAAAGCGTGCCAACGAAAACAAAAACAATGAAAATATCAGGGTTTGGTGTCTACGTCATAGGATCATATTGGAGCCACAATGTTGGGTCATAGGATCATATTGGAGCCACGATGCTGGGTCCATACGCATTGTCCAAACTTCAGTGGGTGACCTTTGCTCGGCACTGCCCTAATCACTCCTCAAACATGCTACTGGTATACATTATACTGAACACGGCAGTAGCACAGTGGCTGGTAGGCTTACCTGTCCGTCAGTGATCATGTATTCGAATCACCATGGAGACGAGTGTTGTTGACCTGGCGTCCAGGTCGAGGCTGCATACAGTGTATACAGACACTGCCAGGAATGTCAAGGCCGTGACATGATGTTGACCTACATTTGTCTATACAAATATGGGGCCAGTACCACACACCCAGTACGTGGTCAAAGGGTGTCAAAGGGTCAGTTAATGTTTGTTCAACTTACCCAATATATGAAGCTGGGTCGGCCCCGGAACCATGTACTCACATACAACTTCACCTGGGAGAGGGGCCGGGGATTTGACTTCAAAACCTTCTCACCAGCTGGCAGGTGCATTAGTTCCCACTGTACCGGTATCATCATCATCAAGTGTCTTGTCTATGGCGGATGCTTCTCCACATCATGCAGTCTTCAATACTGCTAGTAAGATTTCTCTCTTTCTGTCTTGCCCTGTCTTTCTTTCCACAAATGATTCCCATTGTCGCAACATGTTCCGGTTTTTTTCTCTTCTCATAATGTGGGCGAAAAATATCCACTGTCTCTTTCTGAAGTTTTGCGATGAATTGTCTTTGTGTCTTAGCTCCTTTCAAAACATTTAAATTACTCCTTTTGGCTGCGAGATCAATTTCCAACATTGCTTTATAAAACAATATCTGTGAGCCTCAAGGCATTCCTTTGCTTGTTTACTAATTGTCCAAAATTCACAGTCACGTGTTAAAACAGGAACAATTTAACATGCTAGTATTCGTTTTCCAACCTCCTGTGGCCGAGATTTATGACATAAGATGCACTTTACCTATCAATGCAGTTCTTGCTTGTTCAATTTTGTTTTTCATATATGTGATACACCTTTTGTCTGATGTTATCCATGTGCCTAGATATTTCAATATCTGCACTCGATCCAAACTAATACCATTAACTGTAACTGTACATTTAGTCTTGATACACTTCATTGATATTACAATCACTTCTGCCTTCCTATTATTCAAGCTGCAGCACGTTTGCCTCACTTTCTACAATTACTGTATCTATCATTTCCTGTAGTTCTTTCTGACTTGTTGTTACCAAGACAGTGTTAAAAGCATACCATAAGTTATTTATATTATAACCACCAGCTGAGATTCCTGACATTTTTCTATAGATCTCATTATATAAAAGAAAAGGACCCATTTATTTGCCGCCTTCATATAACAAGTTCTTAAAAGTCGACAGGGTCGACTTCATTTGCATCGGGTTTTATCCCATATGGCTCGGTCTCTTTCCGCATCATGGAAAGCGTCGCACAAAGCACGAACTCCGAAGCTCCTGCGACGACCCCAGGATTCTCCGGGGGAAAATGCACTCGTGAACCGAAGGACACGGCCCGGAATCGAACCTACAACCTTCGGAGCCCGAGTCAGACGGCTTAACCATTTCGCCACGGAGGCTCCAAGTTTGCCTTCCTGTGGGCCTACCACCATACATACGCCTTTATGTGTGTGGTGGCAGGCCCATATTGTATACAACAATCGGTTCCCGATGATGATTCATGCGTGTGGTGGCAGATCCATATTGTATACAATCGGCTCCCGATGATGATTCATGTGTGTCATGGTAGGCCCATATTTTATACAACAATCGGCGCCGGATGATGATTCATCTGGTCATGCCCGCCGCCTTTACTTCCTGATACATTTAGGCTGGACTGACCTTGGATCCCATGTCAATTTGTTTGTTTTTTTGTTTTTTTCGACTCGGGGATTCGGACACAAGACCTCTGGATCGGCAGACAAGTATAGTATCTACTGCACCACCGCGGCTCCATCTCAGTGCTTGCTGACTGTATAATTAGACCACATTAGGGGATAGTACACATGCTTCTGTGACAGCCTTGTTGGTGCACTGAAATGCTTGTCAATGATTGCTGTTTCTTACAGTTGCTTCCTGGTGCTATCATTTGTCCTTCATTATTAGCAAACCCTTGTCATCAGTGTTTGATTACTCTAGTAGTTTGATTGTTTCCTTATGTATCACGCTGTTAAACGCTTTTGTTTAGTCAATGAATATTAGTACATGAATGTTTTCCCTTCTATAGCTCCTTCTAATCGTGTCCGGAAAATGTATACGGCATTGTTTGTGTTCTTTCATTCCACAAATCCTCATTGTTCATCGCTAATTTCTGGTTTAATCTTGTTTCTTACTCCGATCATGTTTATTCCTTATAGCATCTTAGTCACATGACTCATAGGATATGGTAACTCTAATTTCTAAAGCACCCGGTTTCTTTGGCAGAGCTATAAATGCGTCTTTTAATAAGTATTTGGAATGTACCGACAATTATATATGTAATTGAGAAACCGTTGTGTTTTTTTTTTCGCTTCCAAAATCTCACAAGGCCTCAATTTCCTCAATTACAATGTCTAATTCGGATACTTATCCTTTCTTAGTGTAATAAAGTGTAATTCCTCGATTTCTGCTGCAAGTATTGGTGGACATTCGTTTTTGTCTTGAATATTTGCACCCAGTTCTGTATGACCATATAGCCCTTGTATGTAATCAATCAATCATGTGCCATGCCGGAAAGCGTGGGCGGTCATGACTCGCCATTTCACTCGATCACCAGTGTCGTGGATCAGCTCAGTGTTACTGTCTCGTCCATGCCATGTGGCCAAGCCATCCAGGTATTTTCCTCTCGGTCTTCCTCTTGGTCTGTTCCCTTCGATCTTGCCAGTTGTCACCAAGTTCTCCAATCCAATTCTTCTCATAGCATGTCCAAAAAATTTTGACTGTCTACGTCTAATTTCTCTAATCAGTTTAATAACCATCTATAAATTATATTATATTGTCCCAGTAATTAATATTACTCTATCCATCGAAACTAAACATCCAGCTACCGGTAGAAATCTTCTTTTTTTTGTTGTTAAATTATTGCCTGTTTAAAACCACCAAATATGGATGTCATAATTGTTGTGACTATTACTTACCAACTTTGATAGCGTGAAGTAAGTTAAGCGTTAAACACACAAGGAGCTGAAAGATAAACTCGTGTCTTCCAATGTCTCTTAGATATCACACACGTAAACAATATATACTAACCCAATATTACTACACGCTGGGATGACACTTTCACATGAAAGACCAATTTGAAAAGAATAATTCTAAGCCTAATCTATATTTTATACTTGGTCTGGGGTTGTAAGATAGGCAACGTGGCTGAACCAAGCTTCTCAACGTCAGAAAATCTTCAGCCAATGAAATATCACATTGTCGAGCAGTATTTGACTTCTGACCACAGGCCAAGTAATTAATTACCCGCGATTGACAGGTCGGCTCATGAAAGTAAAGTCAGACATAGAAAATGTGAATATCCTACGTTTTACACAGACAGTCAGATTCGTTTATATATATTAGCATTTGAGTAAACAACGTTTTACACAGACAGTGACGCGTTTGCACATGAGGATTTGAGTAATCTGCCTTTTTATACAGACAGTGAGACACGGTTGCACACGGGAAGAAAAGGCGTCGAGAAAAGGAACTATAGTATGTCCACATTTGTTTGCCGCAATATAAACATCCATATCTCAGTAACCAACTGAGGGAAAATTATGAGATTTAGTATATAACCTTATCATTATGTCCACCCAACAAAAAAATTTTTGTTCTGGAGATTTTACAGCAGATTTCAAAGTTTGTTTATATGCGGTATATAATTTACGGGTCTGAGATGAAATTCATAATTTTAAATGTATTACAGCGTAGCCAGACAATCAGCGCTCAATGTTGAATATTGTACGTGTTTTGAAGGGATTGGCCTTATGCCAACTACCCGCGTTGTTCAAACAAGGACTGTTCAGAGGTGTCTCAAAATGTGGGTTATTTCATGAAACCTGATTAATATGTTGTTGTTGTTTTTTTTTTAAATCTTACCACTTATCGCTAACATTGAAATGTGTGAATATTTTTCAATGGGATTTAATGCGAAATTGTACACTTCAAGAATCGCTATGAAGTTGTACACATATTTTTGTCAAGAAGCTGATCGCAGGAAACTGTTTTATACTATTACAAATTCCGAAAAAAAGAACAGTGCATGCATTGGGTTTGAGTCGATGGGTGCAAGAATCTGAAATTAAACCACCACGCAATAACAAAACGGTAGGTAGAAAGATTATTGTAGACAGCTTTGACAAAGATGTCATAAGGCGAGCTATTATAAAAATGCTTTTAAAAGTCGACAGGGTCGACTTCATTGCACCGGGTTCTATCCCATATGGCTCGGTCTCTTTCCGCAGCGCGGAAAGCATCGCACAAAGCACGAACTCCGCAGCTCTAGCGACGACCCACAGAAGTCTCCGAAAAATTTAACTCGTGAACCGAAGGATGCGGCCCGGAATCGAACCCACGATCTTTGGAGCCCGAGTCAAAAGGCTTGACCACTTCGCCACGGAGACTCCTAAAATTATAAAAATTTAGGATTTTATATCCAGGATTATCCAGCATTATAAAAATGCTGGATGCCAAAGAAACAGTGACTGTAAGAAAACTTAGGGTTTGGTTGAGAAAGAACAATAACATAGAGCTATCCAAAACAACTTTGTGGAAAATTATAAGGACATTATCTTCACTTTTTGAAAGTACAAGGGCGGTAGAAATATTCTTTGCGAGCAACCGCATTTAGGAGCCTTGAGAAGCAGATACCTACGTGAAATAAGGGAAATGCGCAAAGAAAATTATGACATAGTGTATTTGGATGAGACGTGGATCAATGCGCACCACACAAGTGAAAAGGAATGGCAATCAATGGATGGAAAGATAAAGCGTTATGTGCCCAGTAGTAAAGGACAGCGTTTGGTCATAGCCTATGCTGGTAGTACTCATAATGGCTTACTACAGAATGCTGGGCTCGTGTTCGTATCAAAGCATACAGACAATAGGGATTATCATAATGAGATCAATGGTAATGTATTTAGAGATTGGCTCGAGAATACAGTACTTCCATCCCTTGATAGACCGTCTTGTCTAATCATGGACAATGCATCATATCACAATGTTGTTGCCCAAGAAGACAAAATACCTACGGCATCGGGCACAAAGGAAGCAATAAAGATATGGCTCCGAAGGGAAAATATACCATTTCCAGAAACATATTTCAATTTACAGTTAGTTGTCCCTTGTAAAACAGGCGCAAAAAGGCAAGTAATTTCAAATCGACAAGTTGATAGAAGAGCATGGCCATAGGTGCTTGAGACTTCCGCCGTATCATTCTCATTTAAACCCTATAGAACTTGTGTGGGCTAAAATTAAAGGACAAGTGGCAGCTGCCAATACTACATTCAAATTGTCTGACGTCAAGATACTAACCCAGTCCGCGCTATTAAATATTGATAAAAGTTACTGGAAAAAATGTGAGGACCATGTGTTGAAAGAGGAAGAGGACTATTGGAGAAAGGATGGATTGAATTTTATGCAACCGAGAGCAATCATCAACCTACTGGAATCGTCCGACACAGATTAAGGTCTGAGCAGATCGCAGACCTTAATCTACGTACACACTTACTGGGATATTTTGCTCCAACTATTCAGACGAATTGCAGGCCCTAAACATTACAGCATCAGCATAATGTCAATGGCAACAGTTTGTATTCCACAGTGATGAATTTTCAATTCCGCAAGCCCTCAGCGGTGACAAACAACTGTATTGAAAAAAAAAAAAAAACACACACACACACTAAACGCATTGAATACCAACAGAAGAGTAATATTGCGGTGGAAACTGACATATTGTGGCATAACAAGAAACGTGAGAGCAAACACGTTGTCAAATTAGGGGACAACACACGTGCATACGAATCAATCTATAAACTTCAATGAAAAGAGGACCAACATCTTGGTCGTTAAGAAGAAAGCCCACTACAGAGACACTGACAACTATTTTCATAGTGCAAAACAGGTAATCATGTTCCGTCTCTGAACGGTAAACAGCAGAGTAGACAGTCTTTCACGAAGACTCAAAGCGGGTCTGTCACCCATGTGTACGTGTGAACAAACTACACAGACAGCTGAACAGATCCTTAAAAATGGAAACATGATGACTAAATTGCGGTATCATTTCTGGTCACTCCATACGCACATTAACGCACAGCTATTTGGAAGCTTTCACGAACTCAATATAAAAAGCTAAATGCATCCTAGTAACATGAATACTTGTGTACAATTATTAACCAGCAGCTGAAGAAACAAGAAGGAAATGAAAAATAAGGTAAGAAATATATTCCTTCTACTTTCCTGTCAATTTACACATTATTTACCCCATACCTCTGTACATTCTCTGTCTTTACTAATATTACACATTGCACCCCTCTCGGGAGTCTCCGTGGTGAAGTGGTCAAGCCGTCTGACTCGGGCTCCGAGGGTTGTATGTTCGATTCCTTCATTTCACGAGTGCATTTTTTCGGAGACTCCAGAGGGTCGTCGCTGGAGATACGGAGTTCGTGCTTTGTGCCACGATTTCCGCCCTGCGGAAAGAGACTGAGCCATATGGGATAAAAACCCGGTGCAATGCTACTTTAAGCTACTTTTTTATTGCACCCACTCCCATACGAATCTGGCTACGCCTTGTACTTGTGTCCTTACCAGAAATAACGTGGTTTACTGTAAGACTAGTTTGTTAGCGTGAATTCACTACATTTCCCCCAAAACATCAAAGAAATGTTGCCGCTTTCAATGATTTAAGTTGCTTTTGGACCTATCAAAGACATATTCCTTGGGTGGGGGTAAATATAAGACGGCTGGAAAAATTTCATAACGATGCAACAGACAGTTTTCAAAATAATTGATCGTGAATGAAGGCATTCTTTGTGGGACATACTATAGTGTACGCACCTCATTATTCCGAGGCCGAGAATATGTGACGGCCTAAGACTGCGCACTTTGATGGCAGTATACGCCAAGGGACTACCTTGGTTGTGACAATTTTCATGGTGACATTGTATAGTTCGGTTTTACAAACCTGTGTAGCTGAATACTTCACGAACGTGACAAATAAAACATACATTTTCTATTTATGTTATTTCCTATTGCCACGATCATGCTATCTATCTATCTATCTATCTGGCTGGCTGGCTGGCTGGCTGGCTGGCTGTCTATCTATCTATCGATCTATCTATCTGTCAGTCGGCTGGTCGGTCGGTCGGTCGGTCGGTCTGCCTGCCTGCCTGCCGGTGTGTTTGTCTGTCTACATCACTCTACCAGTGTAAGCGAAACATCTTTGACGGTTCTTTCTTCTGTGGGTATTTATTAAGAAAAGAAACGATGACTCATGGGCTAGTTGTGATAACGTAAGACGGTGTTTCTAAATTGAAGCGACATATAGCGGGGTCTTCCTGTAACACAGTGAAAAATAAACAGGGTTTGGAATGTACCTGTGTCGGTGACTAGATACAGTTTTTCTACCCCTGTCAATGTCTATATACAGTTCTTCTACCCGTATCAATGTCAATATACAGTTCCTCTACCTGTGTCAATGTCTATATACAGTTTCTCTACCTGTGTCAATGTCTATATACAGTTTTTCTACCCGTGTCAATGTCTATATAAGTTCCTCTACCCGTGTCAGTGTCTATATACAGTTCTTCTACCTGTGCCAGTGTCTATATATAGTTCTTCTACCTGTGTCAATGTCTATATAGAGTTCTTCTACCTGTGTCAATGTCTAGATACAATTCTTCTACCTGTGTCAATGTCTATATACAGTTTTCTATTGGTGTCAATGTTTATAGAGTTCTTCTACCTGTGTCAATGTCTACATAGTTCTTCTACCTGTGTCAATGTCTATATACAGTTTTCTATTGGTGTCAATGTCTATAGAGTTCTTCTACCTGTGTTAATGTCTATATACAATTCTTCTACCTGTGTCAATGTCTATATAGTTCTTCTACCTGTGTCAATATCTATATACAGTTCTTCTACCTGTGTCAATGTCTAGATACAATTCTTCTACCTGTGTAGGGGGGCAATATACTGTTTTCTATTGGTGTCAATGTCTGTATAGTTCTTCTACCTGTGTCAATGTCTATAAACAGTTCTTCTACCTATGTCAATGTCTATATGCAGATCTTCTACCTGCGGCATGTCCTTATATAGGTCATCTACCTGTATTATATCTAAATACAGGTCTTCAGCCTTTTTCTTGTCTATACAGGGATATTGTACCCATATGTCATAAACATGTCTTCCAACAGTGCCATATTCTATTCGTAAGTTTCCTAGTCGGGACAACGTATGATGGGATTTTCTATGGCCTGTGTTTTCCTCATACACAGCCCCCGAAGCCAGTTTGCCGTGCTATATCGTGTACACGCAGTCACCACTTCCGTTTTGTTTTTGCCTACGGCATAATGTTAAAGTTAAACTTAAACGGAGGGTAAAAGTTCACAGTGTAGACCTTGACTCATTCTATACCAGAAATATCACAAATCATTAGTCACCAAGCTCCCAACGTGACCGAATTCTATCCAGAAATCGTCTTTGATGTACTAGTACGAGTAATACGCGTCGTTTGCGAAGGCTATATATACCGTGTGTTTGTAAAGTCTCACTACATGTTGTATGTAGAACAAATTTAAAAATGAAGTACATAATGTCATCAAAAACTGTGCTAAAAGTTCATTAAATTAGTTAGAATAGTCACTGCTATTGTCTGCGCTGTGGGGGGGGGGGGGGGGGGGGGGGGGGATTGGAAAGTATCAATAAAGTATTCATTATAACAGACGTCTGAAATGTCCACCACGGGCTTCATGACGTGACTCCACACGTCACTTCATATCGTCAAATATCTTCTGCAGCATGTCTGTTGTTATTTCTTGAATGGTAATTCTGATTGCTTCTTTCATGTCCTCAATTGTGTGTACATTATTTTTGTAAACATTTCCTTTCAAGAAACACCATAGATAATAATCAAAGTAAAAATAACAATAATTTTGTTTTTAATAAGATAATAAAATTGAGAACAAACAGGCCCAATTCCACGTGATATGCGATTTGCAAAAATTTCTTCCAAAAAACGCAGTGATGCTCAAGCTGTGTTTGCAGTTGCACCATCATGCTGGACCCACGCTTCTTTAAATTCACGTTCATTCAGCTATTCTAACAAAGGTTCCAAAGTGTCAGTAAGGTAACAATCGTTATTGACGAAAGTTGGTCCAATAAAATGTTTTCTACTGACGGCACACAAAACCCCAATTTTCTTATTGTGTGGACGCTCATCGTGAAATGCATTGGGATTAAAAGTTCTCCAAATACGATTATTTTGGCTATTAACGTATGCAGATAGATGAACCCATGCCTCATCGGAGAAGAATGTTACATCGAAAATTGACTCGTCTTCGTTAGCCAAAAATGCTTGAAACCACGTGGAGAAGTTGACTCTGGATTGATTATGACACTCTTTTTGCTCAGACACAACAGAAATCCTGTATGGATGAATATTTAATCGTTGTTTAAGACTTGTGCGCACTTGTACTCACTGATACGTTGAATTGTTGCGACATTTTCCTTAAGGACTTGCTTGGACTAGTCAGGATTCTGTCTTGGATTTCTAGACATCTTTCTTCAGATACAGCAGGCCTACCAGATAGCGGAGCATCTTCCACATTTCTCGTAGCAAGAAACTTATTCAACAACTTTCTAACCGTAATGCGATGAGGAAGTTGTTTATCAGGAAATCTTGCTATAAATCTTTGAACAACCATCCATGTGTATTGAATGCCATTTCGAAACACCTGCTCAACATTTTTTTTTTTAAACATTCTCTCTTCCGTTGATAACATAATTCTGTTTGGAGTGCAAAGAATTACGCAGCAGACGACAGTCATTCGCTGCATATTGCTTCACGATGGACTGTGGAGCACATGTTTGATGATATCATGTACTTCATTTTTCAGATTTGTTCTATACACAAAGTGTAGTGAGACTGTACAAACAGCCGGTATAACCCTGCATTATGCACGTTCACCTCGGTACTATGTATGCCTCCAATGGGTGAAGTAACTTACACGATTAAACTCAGTCCGGATTCTACTTCTAACTGACGAGGTAATCTGCACATATCTCCCCCATGTCGTGTCTACCTCTAATTGACGAAGTACCCTGCACATATCACATCGGTCCAGTGTCTACCGCTAACTGACGAAATACCAGGCTTGTCCGTGGGAATGGGATTCCCATCGGAATCCCATGGGAAACGTCCCATGGGATGGGATGGGACAGCACACATTTGTATTTCTCATGGGACAAATGGGACAGTAGCCACGTCATAGCAACTTGATCTACGTCAGAGCTACCCTTAATATTGTAAAAAAAATCTTTTAACCTTTTTAAAACCTTTTATCCTTTTTTCTTTATATATTTGTATCAATTCTTTATCTCCTGGTGGGACACCGGATAAATAAAGAAATGTGCGCATGTGCGCTCCTAGTCAGCCATTGTTGTTGATTGGGGTCTTTGGCGATTTGTAAATACGAAACTAGTTTCAATCTGCTGTTATCGAAGTTGTTTTGTTGCTGAATTGCAGTATTTTTATTTGGTTGAATATTAGGTACTATATTTATAGTCTATAAATATATAGTAGTCCTAATTTCAAATAATTTGTGAAGGTAGTCACTTGAAGTCACGGTGTTACTGAGTGTGGGCTGTGTAAGCCTGCGGTACTACAAGATGGCCAACCAAAAATATGAGTTCCAGGATCTTACTAAAACTGTTGTTGCTAAGATGTTGAAGGGGAGAATGCCACTTGATTGATATTCCAAAAGAACTTGTAAAGTCTTCTGAAAGTAGTTTAGCACCATTTGTTTGCTGTGCAAAGTGCATAACGCTATACAGTTGGTATAAGTTTATTAATGAAACATGCGTTAATCAAAGTGATTATGGAGTTGCAATACAGCATGGCATGAAATGTGGTTCCGGTGGTTTTCCTAACATCAAAAGATTTTTTGAAGCCAAGCAGCGGGAAGTAACAAAACCACCACCAACACTGTCAAATGCGTGGCCACAAAAAAAAAAAAAAAAACAGTTGTTGAACTAATTACATCACATCCAACAGTATCCATTTCGGCTGGATGTAACATTATATGTGATGCTGCTAACTTT
The DNA here is from genome assembly GCA_014155875.1 of Cepaea nemoralis. Taxonomy (NCBI): domain Eukaryota; kingdom Metazoa; phylum Mollusca; class Gastropoda; order Stylommatophora; family Helicidae; genus Cepaea; species Cepaea nemoralis. The sequence continues at coordinate 151,466 of JACEFZ010010267.1, read as the reverse complement.
GCTGCAAGATCTACTCACGCTGCAAACAAGGTTCATAATTACACTATATCACGGCAAACAGGGAGTCGTTCTATTTTTGCGCAAGGAAAATTGGCCAAACTACAGTTTCAAAATATGGCACACTATCCAGAATATGCAATTTCGGGAATAGTTGATATTTGGTCTGCATGACAAACATATCTTTTGCCATATGTGGGAATTATTGCATGTGGACTAGATCAAAATTGGGAATGGATTACTTTTTTGGATTACTAGTCTCTTATAAACATTGATAGCAATCAATCCCATACTGCACAATTTACAAACAATTTTTTTTTTTTTGCTCGTGACTTTCTTGCCGAATCCACCACATTCTCCAGTCCGTTGTTTTTGTGTACTGATAATGCAGCAAGCATGACGGCAGCATTTGATGGACGGTTTGATACCGATACAGAAATGCACAGGTTATCAACATGCATTACTGATAGCTTCAGCAGAGGCGTGATTTTTGAACTGGATCAGTTCATGGATCAACTTTTATTTATTACAATACACGTCAGGCAAAGGCATCACAGCTGCCATTTTCCATACCAACAAAATCTGTAACACGTGAAAGGCGATCATATTACCAACGTTTCAATGCCTATTAAAAAAAATTACTCGCATTACTTTAATGAAGATGATGAAGAATTCTTAAACCACATTCCGAATATTGCTCAGATTAAAGGAATGCTGTATATACATGAGAAATTCAAAACTTGTTTTGACAAACTAGAAATTAATGATGCTACATCTCATTTAATTTTTCTGTTATACTTCCTCCTAGATTATCAGTTGTACAAAGTTATTGATGATATTGACGAAGAAACTTCCATCAGCATGGTGAAGAAATATTGTCAGAACTTTCAGAAAATTATTGGAGAAAAACTTTGGCCATATTGCGGCAGTTCTCTGGCAGTTACTGCAGCATTCCTTACTGGAGTTGACATTAAATCCAAAATAGAAGACATGGTGAAGTCAGCTGTTACTAAGAAGAAAGGGAATATGGACAGCAATAAATGGGCCAATGATTGGATTGCTTTTTCTAAGTCTGTTGTTCCAACTGTTATTTCATTCATCAAGAATTTAAATCTTGCTTCTGAATGATCTGCTGTATGTGAAGTAGCAGGAATTGTAGAACAAAAACCGAAAAGTGATTTTGACTTATTTTTTGATCCTCCACCCCAGAAAGAAGTGCCTTGAGGATGAAGTCACCATGTTTCAAAAATTACGGCAACGAACTTCACAACCATTAAATTATTGGGAAAATGAACATTGGTTTCCACTGCTAAAAGCAAGTGCGAAAATTGTTTTGGCCATACCAGTGTCCTCAGCAGCAGCAGAGCACTTAATTAGTGCTGGATTGTTGTTGAGTAAGTTACGAAAACGGATGTTACCAGCTCTCGTTATAAACTCTGTGCATATCAGATTTGCATGTAAGATAAAAATTATGGAAACGGTTCAGGGATTACCTGGATTAACTGAATTATTAGAAACAGTCGATCAGCACGAAATTGATAATGTGCTGAATGAACAGAGTGACTCAGAAACAGAATGAGAGTGTCAGAATGACACTGAACTGTCATATTTAGATTAAACTTTGTTTTAATAAAATACTCTTGAATATTAAAATTAATAAATTCTGCTGTTTTACATGTCTCTTTGTACATGTAATCCTATTTAGTAGACACTAACCCTAAACTTTCACAAATTTCATAATTTTATTTGAATTGTATTCCATATTAATATTATCATGGGAATCCCATGGGATGGGATGGGGCAGGCATAAATTACAATGGGATGTGATGGGATGGGACTGAAAATGTGTCAAATGTGGACAAGCCTGCGAAGTACCCTCACATATCACCTCCGTACTGAGTCTACCTCTAACTGACGAAGTACCCTGCACGAATCGACTTGTGGAGTTTAACCAAATAAGAAGCCCGTGTTTGTTAAACTTCCCATGTGATCCCGTTCTAGTCGACTTGTGGAGTTTAACCAAACAAGAAGCCCGTGTTTGTTAAACTTCCCATGTGATCCCGTTCTAGTCGACTTGTGGAGTTTAACCAAACAAGAAGCCCGTGTATGTTAAACTTCCCATGTGATCCCGTTCTAGTCGACTTGTGGAGTTTAACCAAATAAGAAGCCCGTGTTTGTTAAACTTCCCATGTGATCCCGTTCTAGTCGACTTGTGGAGTTTAACCAAACAAGAAGCCCGTGTATGTTAAACTTCCCATGTGATCCCGTTCTAGTCGACTTGTGGAGTTTAACCAAACAAGAAGCCCGTGTATGTTAAACTTCCCATGTGATCCCGTTCTAGTCGACTTGTGGAGTTTAACCAAATAAGAAGCCCGTGTTTGTTAAACTTCCCATGTGATCCCGTTCTAGTCGACTTGTGGAGTTTAACCAAACAAGAAGCCCGTGTTTGTTAAACTTCCCATGTGATCCCGTTCTAGTCGACTTGTGGAGTTTAACCAAACAAGAAGCCCGTGTTTGTTAAACTTCCCATGTGATCCCGTTCTAGTCGACTTGTGGAGTTTAACCAAATAAGAAGCCCGTGTTTGTTAAACTTCCCATGTGATCCCGTTCTAGTCGACTTGTGGAGTTTAACCAAACAAGAAGCCCGTGTATGTTAAACTTCCCATGTGATCCCGTTCTAGTCGACTTGTGGAGTTTAACCAAACAAGAAGCCCGTGTATGTTAAACTTCCCATGTGATCCCGTTCTAGTCGACTTGTGGAGTTTAACCAAACAAGAAGCCCGTGTATGTTAAACTTCCCATGTGATCCCGTTCTAGTCGACTTGTGGAGTTTAACCAAATAAGAAGCCCGTGTTTGTTAAACTTCCCATGTGATCCCGTTCTAGTCGACTTGTGGAGTTTAACCAAACAAGAAGCCCGTGTATGTTAAACTTCCCATGTGATCCCGTTCTAGTCGACTTGTGGAGTTTAACCAAACAAGAAGCCCGTGTATGTTAAACTTCCCATGTGATCCCGTTCTAGTCGACTTGTGGAGTTTAACCAAACAAAGAAGCCCGTGTTTGTTAAACTTCCCATGTGATCCCGTTCTAGTCGACTTGTGGAGTTTAACCAAACAAGAAGCCCGTGTATGTTAAACTTCCCATGTGATCCCGTTCTAGTCGACTTGTGGAGTTTAACCAAACAAGAAGCCCGTGTTTGTTAAACTTCCCATGTGATCCCGTTCTAGTCGACTTGTGGAGTTTAACCAAATAAGAAGCCCGTGTTTGTTAAACTTCCCATGTGATCCCGTTCTAGTCGACTTGTGGAGTTTAACCAAACAAGAAGCCCGTGTATGTTAAACTTCCCATGTGATCCCGTTCTAGTCGACTTGTGGAGTTTAACCAAACAAGAAGCCCGTGTATGTTAAACTTCCCATGTGATCCCGTTCTAGTCGACTTGTGGAGTTTAACCAAACAAGAAGCCCGTGTATGTTAAACTTCCCATGTGATCCCGTTCTAGTCGACTTGTGGAGTTTAACCAAATAAGAAGCCCGTGTTTGTTAAACTTCCCATGTGATCCCGTTCTAGTCGACTTGTGGAGTTTAACCAAACAAGAAGCCCGTGTATGTTAAACTTCCCATGTGATCCCGTTCTAGTCGACTTGTGGAGTTTAACCAAACAAGAAGCCCGTGTATGTTAAACTTCCCATGTGATCCCGTTCTAGTCGACTTGTGGAGTTTAACCAAACAAGAAGCCCGTGTATGTTAAACTTCCCATGTGATCCCGTTCTAGTCGACTTGTGGAGTTTAACCAAACAAGAAGCCCGTGTATGTTAAACTTCCCATGTGATCCCGTTCTAGTCGACTTGTGGAGTTTAACCAAACAAGAAGCCCGTGTATGTTAAACTTCCCATGTGATCCCGTTCTAGTCGACTTGATGCTTGACCTTGGTATTACATAGAAATTAACAGTCAAAGAGTCAATCCCGACTTCCCCGCCATAAAAATATTCACAAATGAGTTTTCAGTTTACTCATTGCGTAACAGGTGAGAAGAGCACTATACGAATAAGAATATATATATATACTGAATACTGAATGCTGAGTTTAAGAATCGGCACGTTCCCACACGCGATCCGCTCCTTCTTCGAAAGCTACCAAAGAGTTCCCAGGCTGATTATTCCAGTAGCATCTTGATTAAAGTCCGCCTGGTTTTCCTCTACGTGTTGAATGTTGCCCAGACCCTCTACTCACTGCCTTCTGGGCCAGTCTATTCGGATATGGATATTCCGTCTGTTCAGCTGGACTTTCCATCCGATTCCAGAAAGCCTTCACCTGTAACACAAACTAGCTCTCTACCAAGAGAAACAGCAGCAGCTAATCTATCAGCCTATTTATTGCCCCGCACACCTGCATGCCTCTGGGCACAAAATTCATGATATACTCCAACTCACTGCCCTGTCAAGCGATGCTGGTCACTCTGCCCGGAACATTCCAGTTTCCTTTCCCAAGCACACTCTGTGAGTTCTTTACAAACAAGAGATTTCTGGCTGTGCTGCTCTCCAACCCTCGGAAGAGCGCTGTCACATCCCAACTTGCATTCTCAGTAATATTCTCAGAATAATAAATATATAACTATCTATATTGAGCATAGCCTACGATGGGTAGCGTTGTGATATTCTGTTGTGATAATTTGGTGTGTCCAGTGTGTGCCGCGTGGTTACACACCCGCTTCACACGCGTGATCCGGACTGTTTCCGGATCCGGTCAGGGATATGCACTACTGACGAGCTCAAATGAGGGCGAAACTCGAGTATAGTGCTTCCATATTGACGTGGATAGGCCTTAGGTTCATACCAGAATGCGATCGGCGTTGCCAGTAGTGGGTTGTGCTCAATATTTATATAACTATCTGTTGTTAAAGCATATCCCTTACGGATCTGTTGTTAAAGCAACACTCGCAATAACTTCTATGTACAGATTCTAATGGAAAACAACTGTCACACTGTTGATATACATTGACCAGCGCGGAGACTGACACATGATATTGTAGACACACTGAGTATGTGGGTGCATGAGGCAGGAGAAACAGTAAGAAATCGAGACATTTTTCGTCAAGATGTGATGAGGGCGGCGTTCTACAAATGACCTACAAGATGATGATGGTGATATATAATATATATATATATATTATATATATATATATATATATATATATATATATATATATATATATATATATGTCTTCAATACACACACACACCACTATTATACATTTTAAATATTAATTACAGCGTCTAAATAATATTGAGTTCAGTAATGTGTTGGTACCTAGGGCTTCCACCAAGCGCTTTATTTTCATGTGTAGTGTGAGCAGAATTTGCATATCCAAACTCTATCATTCCCCGAGTACACAGGGTGAGCGTGCTCGTCCAGCATGACATATTTGTCAACATTTGTAAACATCCAGATGAGGCAGCGGGAGATCTCACTAACTCTGTCTTGATAAACACAGATTAAGATTCCCATCGTGGGAACCGGTACACTGCCAACAACACACAGTCTCTCTTGAACATTATCTCTGGCGGAATGGTTACATAATGGCTGCTATGACAGAGTAGCTCGCTTTACTATCTTAGTTGTGTGGAGCTGTTTGCTGAGTCACCCAAGCATTCCTCGGCGATGCACTTTTATATGTTATTTTAAGAAGTATTCGTCTACATTTATAATGCATCAAAATATCGGAGCACCGAAGCAAAATACTGAAACACAGTATATTCTCAATTTTACTTTTCTGTTGCAAACAGCTACTACTTTCACCATTTCAGTTTCAAGCAGTTCTTGTTTTTTTTTTTTTTTTAAATTAAGGCATTCACTTTATTGCTAGCATGTGCCAGGAAAGGTTCTTGTCCCACCCGCTGGGGGTATAGACAGTTTCCCAGGCTGTCGCCACGCAGTGTGCAGCTAAGCTATTGTAATCCTCGTCACCCATAACCTACTCCGACAGAGCCTTACTGAAAATCAAACATTCATCCATTAATGTGAGGCGGACATTCCGTCCCCTCGGCCTTACTCTCCTATGGTTTTTGCTTTAACGTTTCCACTTTGAATCAGTTAAAGTTTAACGATGTCTATTCCAAACCGATCTTACTTCAACGTTCATATTTTAAGCGGTTGTCAGTTTTACAATCTCTTTCAAACATGTGTTACTTCGCCGTTTTCTGTTTCAAGCAATGCTTTCTGTTTCAAGCAATGCTTTCTCTTTCAGGAACTTGTTAGTTTGACACTTTCTTTTCCAGGTGGTTGTTATTTCAATGGGTTTTTAACCGTCGCATTGTTATTTTCTTGCTTTCTATTTCAAACAATTGTTAATTTCATGCTGTCAGTCTCAAACAGTTGTTACGTTAACACTCTATATTGGAAATATTTGATAATTTAAAGAAATAAGCTTCTGAGTATTCCATTTGCAATACCAAATATGTGGTTCTGAAGAAACAACAGTTAGGATAGTGTTGATGAATGTAACAAGAGGATGGAATAGGGTCAGGTAAGAACAGAGAATCACACATGGAGCAACCAATAAACGCGCACCGAGTTACTTCCTACACAATGATTATGAAGACCAATCTGAGGAAAAGGAAGACGTTCATGCCACAAGTGAAGTATCCCAGAATGCCGTGTAACCACTTTGTGGAGATGGTACTTCTGTACTGGAGGGGAGGTAGTCTGCTGGCTAACTTCACTCGTACGGGTAGATGTAGGTCCTTGTCATCATTCAGCGACCCGAGTGTCAAAGGGTTGTACCCAAAGAGTTAAAACCAAGCCTTCCAGCGGATTCATGACAACCAGCAAGCCAGTCAACCAACTAGCCAACCAACCAGCCAACCAGCCGAAGAACAAACCAATCTGTCAGTCAACCAAGAAACCACGAGTCAGTCTACCAACCATCCAGGCAACCAACAAACTAGCTAACCAACCAGTCAACCAGCCAGTCAACTAACCAACCAACCAACCAGCCAGTCAACCAACCAACCTGCCTACCAACTTTGAGCCGTCTGCCAGAAACTAAGGAACCAGCGAGGCAACCAACTACCATCCAACCAGGCAGCAAACCAACAAATCAACCTACAAACTACTTTGCGTTCTTTCTAGTACTTAAAACTTTGGGTTTACTATAATATACAATCATGTACAATACAACAATAAAAACAACACCGATAATAATAATAATAATAATAATAATAATAATACTCATAATAAATCTCCTTCATCATATCGGAGTGTGCTGAGGTACCCTGCAAGTAAGGTTCCAGTCATAAAGGCAGGCTTTCCTTCCCGCGCGTTCTTTTCCGCTCTATTGAAATATTTCGGCGGCCCAGAGAGACCCGTAGTCCAGTAGCTAGTACACTTACCTGCCGGTCGGGGTCATGTATTCGAACCCCCTCGGAGTTTGACATTTTTTAACAAACACGGTCTCCCAGGTCGACCAAGCCTAAAATGGACATTCAGAAATGTTCTGGGAAGGAAAGGCAATTGGCATGATATTGACCACATCACCCATCGAACGCCGACAGGTATGAAAATAATGGTCTATATACTGAGTAGGTCTCACGGCGTGAGTGGGATCCTTTACTGTACATGACTTCAATAAAGGTCAGGATAGCTGGTTAGTCAGTTAGTCGCGGTTCCAACTTCACGGCAAATGGTCGCCCCATTATTCTCCGTTCCTGTGCTAGTGAATACAAACTAATAGACCGCACAACAGGTAAGAATGTAGAAATAAACGAACATGAGGCCTGAAGTCATACTGATTCACTGAGCACCGTGTCAACCTGCAGTAGCGAGTGTTATTTATCCCTTGTCAGTTCTGGCTTCCCCACAACAGGCACCCTTGATGCCATGGCATCAGCTGTCTCATTACTACCGAACCCTGCCGGAAATGGGTAATCAGGAAATATCTTAGGAATTAAAGGCGGCCGGCGTTACAGTAACCACATCAGCCCCCGTGTGTCGAGTGCTCTATACAAGTATGGTTCTAGCACTGTATGCCAAATGCGCCTTTAAGGTGTTTTAAATAGGTTTCTTTAATTTGTTTGTTTTGTTTTTTTATTTACTTTTACCTGCATGACAGGTAGAGGGGTAGGGATATCCCCTATCACAGGAGAAGTAAGGTGCCTCCTTCCCTCCGCTAGCCTACGGGACACCCTTGGGCAAGGTGGAGTACCCGTTTAGCCCCCCGATCAGGGTTACGTGAAGCCATGTGTGCAGGTGGTGGATGACGATGGAGAGCAGCCGACAGATAGTTGTAGGTTATGGTCTCCACCTTCACGACGGTAGGCAGAGGATGTCTTTTTGAGGAGACAATGGCTACGGTCACTGACCAGTATGGTCACTGCTAGGAAGGAAAGCAATGGCAAACTACCTTCTTTACAGATGCCAAGAAAATCATGTTGTGTGGAAAATGCAAAGAATACCATGGACAGCCAGAAAGACCAATGAGCAAGTCCTTCAAGAAACAAATGAAGATCGTAAACTGATTAGAGACATTAGACGTAGACAGTCACAATTTTTTGGGCATGTTATGAGAAGAAATGATTTGGAGAACTTGGTGACAACTGGTAAGATCGAGGGGAACAGACCAAGAGGAAGACCGAGAAGTAAATACCTGGATGGCTTGGCCTTGTGGCATGGTCGAGACAGAAACACGGAGCTGATCCACGACTCTGGTGATCGAGTGAGATGGCAGAACATGACCGCCCACGCTTACCGGCATGGCACATGATGGATGGATGAATGGCGTGACATAGGCAGACGATCCATGTTGGATGTTGTAGAAACGATAAACCTATATAACTTACCAGTTCATGCCACAGCCACTCTTAATGATCCGTCATGCAAACAAACAAAGTACCTTAGCAGAACTCTGCTGAGGGTATGTCAAGTGCTGGACCATCTCGGTTTGTAGGTCTGCGTGTTGAGTTCCTCATGGGGAACTACAATAAATGCTTGTTCAGTTCCTCATGGGGAACAACAATAACTGCTTGTTCAGTTCCTCATTAGGAACTACAATTACTGCATGTTGAGTTCCTCATGGGGAACTACAATAACTGCTTGTTCAATTCCTCATGGGGAACTACAATAACTGCTTGTTCAATTCCTCATAGGGGAACTACAATAACTGCTTGTTCAGTTCCTCATGAGGAACTGCAATTACTGTGAAGTGTGTGGGTACCTCATGGGGAACTACAATAACTGCTTGTTGACTACCTCATGGGCAGGCTTAAAAGAGTTTCGACGTACTGCTTAACACTGATCTTCTTCGTTGCGATCAACACCAGGTTCGATTGTCAACTCAATGTTACGTTCAGTAATTTGCCCTTGCTTTCTGAACGAGAAGTCAACCTTAAAAAATAACATAATGCCGCTGTAGGGATTGAACCCCATACCCTGCCATCAGGCACACCGGAAGTTTAAGAATTACCGTTCCTATCCTTTCAGCCACACCGAAGTGAACGTATAATAGCGAGGCCGAGGGGTGAGGCTACTTGAGTTATGAGCGATGCCTACGGATTGTAACTTTAGCCAGGAACCTATGAATGGGCAGGCCACGACCACGCGGGAAGCCAGGGTCTAATTACAGCATTCAGCTGGTTAAACAAAAGTTAGTTGCATAACCTTTACAGGACGTGGCAGTCAACACCAGATTTTTTGCTGTTGTGATCTCTTGGGAAATTTACATTTAGTAGTTTGTCGATGCTTTCTGAACGACCGGCACCCATACCATTTCGTAAAAAACCAACGCAACGCGGTCTGATGTCAAATCGCGCGCAACTGTGTTTCGAACGCGGGTATGCGAGATCAGGAACTGCGTCCTCGCCACGGAGCTGGCACATTCAGCAGGTAACTACTTATATATTGCGTAGGCAGGACCTCACTCTAGAAGTAGGAATGGCATCAGTATCCTAATAGCGTTAGCGCAATAACCTTAGGGGAATGTTTCCGTCAACATAGACCAATCACCCCAGGGGAATGTTAATGTCAAGACAGAGCAATCACCCCAGGGGCATGTTACTGTGAGAAGAGCAATCACCCCAAAGGAGGGGAGTCCACGAGCTACGATCCTCGCCACGAGCTACGATCCTCGCCACGAGCTACGACCCTCGCCACGAGCTACGAGCCTCGCCACGAGCTACGATCCTCGCCACGAGCTACGATCCTCGCCACGAGCTACGACCCTCGCCACGAGCTACGACCCTCGCCACGAGCTACGACCCTCGCCACGAGCTACGACCCTCGCCTGGTTTTTGTTAATTATTTGTGTTCGTTCGTTTTGAGCTCAAGTGTTGTCCATACACGTGCTATTACTTCTAGTGCACTGGGCGGAATGTTGCGTGTGGGCAAGCTTTCCCTATTATCAGGGTCCCTTGCATCAGTCACACCCACACATACATCCCCCGACCCACCCACACATCCCCCACCCACACACATCTCCAAACCCATCCCCCACACCACCCACACATCCCCATCCACCCACGCCCACACATTCCACTACCCGCCAACACCCACACCCCCCACCCATCCAAACGCATACCCCCACCCACACACACATATCCCCCAACCCACACGTCCCTCATCTACACAAACATCCCCACCCACCCGCACATTTCCCCCCCCCCCCCCCAGCTAGGTATGTACGTAGGTAGAAAGATGAAGGAAGAGAGCATAGATAGGACAGACCGATGGATGGATGGACGGACGAAACGGACAGACAGGCGAATGGACGGACACACACACACACATACACACACACACACACACACACAGTAAAGACACAGATATATGTCAATACAACCTGCACATAATGATACCTGGACTGCCCAGATAACGTGATAGAGGTGTACAAACAGTGGGGATATGATGGTGGGCGCGCGCCACAGCTTCTGGCCCGTGCCTGGCCGCACGTTCCAGTCCCGGGCAGGAGAAAACAAGCAGCTACACATGTAAACACTAACTGTTGTATCCTGGGCCATACCCTGGACTGTGTCAACCCTGGACATGACAGGTGTTGACAGTCGATGCATAAACGCGTGTACGCCGCCCCTGGGTCCTGTCTAAGCTGCGTGTATCACACTTCCGAAAGTCGGAGTTTTAAGTTAATGTTCGCTTCTTCTTCTTCTTCTTCTTCTTCTTCTTCTTCTTCTTCTTCTTCTTCTTCTTCTTCTTCTTCTTCTTCTTCTTCTTCTACTATGTGTATGTATGTGTATATGTTTGTGTGTGTATGTGTATATGTTTGTGTGTGTATGTATGTGTATATGTTTGTGTGTGTATGTATGTGTATATGTGTGTGTATGTATGTGTATATGTTTGTGTGTGTATGTATGTGTATATGTTTGTGTGTGTATGCATGCATGCAGTGTATGCGAGGGATTGTGTATTTGTATGTTATTAAGTGTGTGAGAGTGTGTACAAATGTTGTAAGTATGTATGCAGGTGTGTATGTGTGCGTGTGTGTTTATCTATGTACATGTGTACGTGTGTCTGCCTGCCTCATTGCATGGTAATATGCATTGTTTATGTTTACAAAATCTGTTTTGAAATGTAATCGTTGTTTAAGAATTGTATACACTGTGCTCACTTATACGTTCTCTTGTTGAGACATTTTCCTTAAGGATTTGCTTGGACTTTTCAGGATTCTGTCTTGAGTATCTAGACATTTTTCTCCAGACACAGCAGAACTACGTGACCGCGGAGCATCTTCCACACTTCCCGTAGCAAGAAACTCATTCAACAAATTTCTAATAGTAATGCCATGAGGAGTTTGTTTATCAGGAAATCTTGCTATAAATCTTTGAACAACCCACGGCCACATCGAAACACTTGTTCAAACAAGAATAAATGTATTTCTTCCGTTAATAACACTATTCTATTAGAAGTGCCAAGAATTACTCCAGCAGATGACAGCCATTCGCTGCATATTGCTTTACGATGGGCTGTGGAACACATTATTTGATGACATCATGTACTTCATTTTTCAGATGTATTCTAAACACCGAGTATAGTGAGACTTTACAAACACTCGGTACTTCATAATGTACAACTAGTATAATCAGTCATGGTTTGTTGGCGATCACAGCAGTGTATGCATCTTGTGGAGATGGTTTGACACATCCTTGTAAGATACTGTGTAAGCAGTGTTATAATGACAGTCCATGAAGTTATTCAACGAGTCAAAATCAAAACCACGACACTATAAAATGAGGTGACCAGCACACTTCCCCGTCAACTTAGTTCTACAGACATGTTTAAATGCACTATTAGTTTGGTATGTGGTTTTCGAGGCTGGAGACGAAGCAATGACTTCAGTATTTGTTCTGCCTGTCCCTCTGCCCTTCCCTCCATCCGTCTGTCTATCTGTTTTCTGTCTGTCTATCCACGCATCCATCCATCAATCCATCCATACAGTTAAGATCATTTGCGCGCGTGTAGAAATGGAATTCAAAAGCGCCATGTGAAGAAAGTCCCTCGTTTTGTGAATCGTTCAATACTTTCTCACCAATCACGTGATGCAGCTCGTGAAGCCGGAGTGAAATTTACCAAATCAATGCCTTAGAAAATGTATACGTCTCTTGGTATTGACAGCCAGCGGTGACCGTCATGTCCTCCTCCCTAGCTCGTCCTTCCACATTTCTTTTTTTTTTTTCTTCTACAAAACAAACCGACATGTTTCCTTCATTTTGCTAGCAGACTCTCCTGTCAATAATATATTTTGATTCTCACCCAGTTGTTTCCCTACTTGTTCCCATCTGTGATTTCTCAAATTTATTTCCCATTACCCAGACAAGACAATTTTGTCTCCAAGCAAATCGGGTTTTCTGAAAATAGAATGTGAAATATTTCGTTTCCAAGATTATTATATTCCTAGTCCAGTCTGCCACTGTCTTATTTTTTTTTTTTTTTTTTTGAATATCCTTACAGGACATCGCTGTCAACACCAGCATCTTCAGCTGTATGTTGATTTCTTGGCAAGATTATGGCTCAGTAGTTTGCCATTGATTTCTGAGCGGCCGGCTCACATAGCCCGTAAGTTACCGATGCGATTCGAACCACTGCTTATTCTCACCGTCATCACGTTACCGACGAGAGTATACGAGATTACGGAGAAAAGTCATAACCTCTAAGCCACGAAGCCGGCCACTGTCTTATACGAAGGCAAAATCAGTTCAGTTCTGTGTATGTGTGTGTGTGGGGGAGGGGTGGGTGTCCTGGGAAAAAGGAAGGGAGGGGGGGGGGGGGAATCAGAGCTGTCGCTATGTTTGTCTGAATGATGTATATGGTACCTGTGGCCTTGGAGGTTTGTGTACGTAAACAGCAATAGAGATCCATCTGGGATCTATACCTAAATTTCTCGAAGGAAATGTTGTCAACCGAAGCCTAATTCCCGGAGCGATAAATGCACGGATGGCTTGGCCAGATGACATCATCGGCACGAGAACAATGCCCGGATAGCATGGCTAGATGGCATCATCGGCACAAGAACAATGCCCGGATGGCATGGCCAGATGACATCATCGGCATAAGAACAATGCCCGGATGGCATCATCGGCACAAGAACAATGCCCGGATGGCATCATTGGCACATGAACAATGCCTGGATGACATCATCGGCACAAGAACAATGCCCGGATGGCATGGCCAGATGACATCATCGGCACAAGAACAATGCCCGGATGGCATGGCCAGATGACATCATCGGCATAAGAACAATGCCCGGATGGTATGGCCAGATGACATCATCGGCATAAGAACAATGCCCGGATGACATCATCGGCACAAGAAAATGCCCGGATGACATCATCGGCATAAGAACAATGCCCGGATGACATCATCGGCACAAGAACAATGCCCGGATGACATCATCGGCATAAGAACAATGCCCGGATGGTATGGCCAGATGACATCATCGGCACAAGAACAATGCCCAGATGACATCATCGGCACAAGAACAATGCCCGGATGGCATGGCCAGATAACATCATCGGCATAAGAACAATGCCCGGATGGTATGGCCAGATGACATCATCGGCACAAGAACAATGCCCGGATGGTATGGCCAGATGACATCATCGGCACAAGAACAATGTCCGGATGGCATGGCCAGATGGCATCATCGGCACAAGAACAATGCCCGGATGGCATCATCGGCACAAGAACAATGCCCGGATGGTATGGCCAGATGACATAATCGGCACAAGAACGATGCCCGGATGGCATGGCCAGATGACATCATCGGCACAAGAACAATGCCCGGATGGCATGGCCAGATGACATCATCGGCATAAGAACAATGCCCGGATGGTATGGCCAGATGACATCATCGGCATAAGAACAATGCCCGGATGACATCATCGGCATAAGAACAATGCCCGGATGACATCGTCGGCACAAGAACAATGCCCGGATGACCTCATCGGCATAAGAACAATGCCCGGATGGTATGGCCAGATGACATCATCACAACAGTAAAATATGCTGGTGTTGACTGCAACGTACTGTAAAGGATATACAACTAACTTTTAGTTTGCTATTGCTTTCTAAACGACAGGCGCTCATACTATTATTAAACATCAACGCTAGACAGTCTGCTTCCAAATCGCCTGCAGCTAGTGTCGAACCCGGTATGCTACCACTACGCCACTGACGTCGGCGTTTGTTATACTACAGACATCATACTGGACACAGAGTGTACGTCATCACGTTACCGACGAGAGTATACGAGATTACGGAGAAAAGTCATAACCTTTAAGCCACGAAGCCGCTCACTGCCTTATATGAAGGCAAAATCAGTTCAGTTCTGTGTATGTGCGTGTGTGTGTGGGGGAGGGGGGGGGGTGTCCTGGAAAAAAGGAGGGGGGGGGGGGAATCAGAGCTGTCGCTATGTTTGTCTTTGAGTATCGGTCAGTGCATATATTCGTGAAAGATGTATATGTACCTGTGGCCTTGGAGGTTTGTGTACGTAAACAGCAATAGAGATCCATCTGGGATCTATACCTACATTTCTCGAAGGAAATGTTGTCAACCGAAGCCTAATTCCCGGAGCGATAGATGCACGGATGGCTTGGCCAGATGACATCATCGGCACGAGAACAATGCCCGGATAGCATGGCTAGATGGCATCATCGGCATAAGAACAATGCCCGTATGGCATCATCAGCACAAGAACAATGCCCGTATGGCATCATCGGCACAAGAACAATGCCTGGATGGCATCATCGGCACAAGAACAATACCCGGATGGTATGGCCAGATGACATCATCGGCACAAGAACAATGCCCGGATGGCATGGCCAGATGACATCATCGGCACAAGAACAATGCCCGGATGGCATGGCCAGATGACATAATCGGCACAAGAACAATGCCCGGATGGCATGGCCAGATGGCATCATCGGCACAAGAACAATCAACTATGGCATTTTATGGCTGTTTTTTTTTTCCTTTCTAGACAATGTTTCGTTCAGTAATTTGCCAATGATTTGGCAGCAGATCGCGTTGCGTTGGATTTTTACTAAATGGTATGTGTGTCGGTCTTTCAGAAAGCAATGACAAACTCCTGATCATAAACTTGCCAAGAGATCACAACAGTAAAATATGCTGGTGTTGACTGCAACGTACTGTAAAGGATATACAACTAACTTTTAGTTTGCTATTGCTTTCTAAACGACAGACGCTCATACTATTATTAAAAATAAACGCTAGACAGTCTGCTTCCAAATCGCCTGCAGCTGGTGTCGAACACGGTATGCTACCACTACGCCACTGACGTCGGCGTTTGTTATACTACAGACATCATACTGGACACGCGGTAGGTTGTTGTACTACACACATCATATTGTACTCAGGGTGTACGTCTACACGCGGGAGTTTGTTGTACTACACACATCATATTGTACTCAGGGTGTACGTCCACACGCGGGAGTTTGTTGTACTACACACATCATATGTACTCAGGGTGTACGTCCTACACGCGGGAGTTTGTTGTACTACACACATCATATTGTACTCAGAGTGTACGTCTACACGCGGGAGGTTGTTGTACTACACACATCATATTGTACTCAGGAGTGTACGTCCTACACGCGGGAGGTTGTTGTACTACACACATCATATTGTACTCAGAGTGTACGTCTACACGCGGTAGGTTGTTGTACTACACACATCATATTGTACTCAGGGTGTACGTCTACACGCGGTAGGTTGTTGTACTACACACATCATATTGTACTCAGAGTGTACGTCTACACGCGGGAGTTTGTTGTACTACACACATCATATTGTACTCAGGGTGTACGTCCACACGCGGGAGTTTGTTGTACTACACACATCATATTGTACTCAGGGTGTACGTCTACACGCGGTAGGTTGTTGTACTACACACATCATATTGTACTCAGAGTGTACGCCTACACGCGGTAGGTTGTTGTACCTACACACATCATATTGTACTCAGGGTGTACGCCTACACGCGGTAGGTTGTTGTACTACACACATCATATTGTACTCAGAGTGTACGTCTACACGCGGGAGTTTGTTGTACTACACACATCATATTGTACTCAGGGTGTACGTCTACACGCGGGAGTTTGTTGTACTACACACATCATATTGTACTCAGGGTGTACGTCTACACGCGGGAGTTTGTTGTACTACACACATCATATTGTACTCAGGGTGTACATCTACACGCGGGAGGTTGTTGTACTACAACACATCATATTGTACTCAGGGGTGTACGTCTACACGCGGGAGTTTGTTGTACTACACACATCATATTGTACTCAGGGGTGTACATCTACACGCGGGAGTTTGTTGTACTACACACATCATATTGTACTCAGGGTGTACGTCTACACGCGGGAGTTTGTTGTACTACACACATCATATTGTACTCAGGGTGTACGTCTACACGCGGGAGTTTGTTGTACTACACACATCATATTGTACTCAGGGTGTACGTCCACACGCCAGAGTTTTTATACTACTAAAATTTGGTGGAACTGCTGTAAAGCTGTGGAAATGTAAACAATATACAATAACACAAAGTAATGCAGCTTTACAGAACAGAACTACGACACATACAGTGACGTAATTCTGTTCTGTAAAGCTGCATTATTTTGTGTTATTGTATATTATTTGTTATATCACACACACACACACACACACACACACACACACACACACACACACACCATATAGTACACCCAGTGTACGTCTACGCCGGAGCGGAAACTGTGTCGGTTGTAATCTATTGCCAGAATTTTCGAAAAATCTGAATTGTATCTAGCCGATGAAAGCCCTGACAGTAAAAGTAACGTGAGAGTAAAGTAAATTAGAGAAACAGTCCGAATTAGATGGGCTGTGTGACGCAACAGTCACTACAGTTGATTAACCAATCAGAGAGTTTTCACCCAGGACTGAAAGTCTGGGGGGAAGGTGAACTCCATTGACTAGGTCATCGATTATCGAACGCGGAAGACAGACCACAGACAAACAAGGATCTTGGCTTGGGATTGCATATTCTTTAGTGGTTCTTGTTTAGAAACACATGTACTAACAAATCTGTCTTCGTAATACACTATGCTACAGCACAGATGGTGTGTGGGTGTCTTAATTTTAGTGGGTAGTGCGGATTCACCGGCTACAGCGGTTCGGGCTCAACTCCCATTTAACGAGTATGTGCTGGTTAAAACGTAGTCCTATGATAGATACTGCCTCTGTGGTGTGGAATGTCAGAACTGTATGTATTCTAGGCTATAATATATATATGAGGTGAAAGGCCAGTTCCCTTCCTCGCCGCCACTCCTTCCGAGGAAATTCCCAAAAAAGTCTGCAAATTTCCAATTCAAATTCCAATTTTCAAAACAAAAATTTCAAATTCTGCCTCGTTCAACCTGCCTCTTCAGCTGTGGTTATTGTTGAGGTCCGTGGTTTTTGTGGGTTCATCCACCCTAATTCTTGTCTTGTGCGCTCTTACGAGTTAGTCCTATCTCGGACTGGTTATGTTGATTTGTGTCTGTGACGTCAGCTGGGGGTTGGTCGGCGGCTATCCTTTGTGCTCGTCTCCTTTTGTGGTATCTTTTGTTAGTGAAGGCTCCTGGCTCGTCTGGCTTTACTGGTTGCAGTCCTTATAAGGACTTTTTATTTGGTGTTTTTGCCTTCTATTTTGTGTATTTTCTGCAGGAGCTTTTCTACGTTTCCATTTTCCTCCTTGCGCCTGTTTTCACTTTCGAGTTTGAGTTTCTGCTGCCATTCGATTTTTTCCTCCGCGGTCATCCATGGGATCATCTCTCCGTCTTCTATATAGTACGTGTAGCCAGGTCCATCCTCGAAGTCAGTACATCTATCTGGGTATACTACCGGTCTCCTGAGTTTCTTGGGCTTCTTCTTTTCTCTTTCATCCCAGCGCCTTTTGAATTCCTGGTGCCTGCGTTCCTCCAATTTTATCGATTCTAGGCACTCCTCCAGGGAGAGTCCGGGTGGGTATTCTGCTTGCGGTTCTGGCTCGGTCCTTTGCAGGGTTTCATCTTGCGGCTTGTCTGCGTTCTCTTGCATAGCTTCTGTTGGTTTGTTTCGGATTACTTCCATTTCAGCTTTCAGCAGCTCTCTCTCCGCTTTAATGGTGCGTAGCATTTCTTCGTTTTCCTTCTTCATCTCGGCCATATGTTCCACTTCTTTCTTGATGTTTTGCTGGATCTCCTTTATTTCAGCAAGCAGCTTTTCATTGTCGCTGGTCGGTGCCGGTGTTTGAAGTAGATTGATTTGCTTCTTTAGCTCATCTATCTGGTCTTGCAGTTGAGCTTTTTCCGCTTGTGAGATGCTTGTGGCTGTCTCGCACCTCCGCCTTGCTTCGTTGTATGGTGTCTTTGTGTTGATGGCAAACTTTAACACGTCTCTGTGTCGTTGCAGGTACGGACAGCCCAAGTATCTTGCTCCATGCTTGCCCAGGCAGTTGGCGCACTTTCGTTTGTTGTTGGGTGCTCGGAAGTCCGTGTCCAGCTTGGCCAGCGGACACTCCTTGAAGGCGTGGTGATCGGCGCAGTACCGGCAGATTTCCGTCTTGCTGCGGCATGCTGCTCTGCTGTGGCCGGCCCTCTGACATCTGGAACATTGGGTGATCCTTGGGATGAATCTCTCTGGCTGCTGCATTCTCTTGTTGATTGATACTGTGATCGGCATCTCGCTGCCCTCTGTCGTCACCACCGCCAAGGTTGTGGGAATCTTGGAGTAGGTGAGGAGCCGCTCCGCCTTCAAGAATCGGGTGTGGAGATTCTCTTCTCGTAGCTGCTTCAGGATTTCTTCGTCTGATAGCTCCACTTGGATACGCTTGATAACCCACTTGCTTGTCGGTGAGTCGGTGTTTCCGACTCTGGTGTCTTTCTCCTCCCTCTGCTTCTCAGTAGGTTTGGCTCTTGTCTGTGGTGGGCTGTCGATCTTCTCCCTCGTGGTGGCTTCAGTAGTAGCTGTAGTTTCAGGTTCTTTGATGCAGCTAGCAGGCGGCTCTCCACGTTCATCTTCTTGATGGTCTTGTCGGCTCCCACGCTGCTACATCTTGGATACCGCGTGTCTTTTGTTGTTCTTGCTACGTGACATTTTCCTCCCCCGTATCAGGCTTCTTGACTTGTTCAGGTGACTTGTCGTGATAGCGCTGGCAGTGCGAATGATGACCGGTCTGAAAATTGTCTGGTGCACATGTTAATAAGGTTGGGTGGGTCCCAGAGCCGCACTGGTCGGAAGAAAGAATCTTGCCTCGACCAGGGATTGAACTTGGGCTATTGCCTTGGCAGGCAGTGCACCAGCTCCTGGCATATATATGTTTCCTAGTTAGACCCATCACCATTATCACCATCATGTACAATGCCAAAAGGTGTGGGAGATTCGACATCTCACACGATCAACAGAGCCTTGGATCAGGTCTGAGTTCTTAGTATGCCATATGACCAAGTCATCCCGATTTTATTTCTTTGCTTTCCCATTGTTCTTCATCCATCAATTTTGCCAAATGTCATACAGTTTTACGGTTTATTTCTTCTCATAACTTGTCCCAAAATAATGACTGTCTACTTAGTCAGTCTCAAGAATAATTGAGATTGCGAGAATGAAATTTAAATTGCACTAGCTGAAATATCTTTTAGCGAGAAACGGAAAAATATTGCGATAACTAAGCGTTTAGTCAAAGTATGAAAAATATTGTCGAAAGTGTGCGTTCAAACAGTCTTGTAAAACGATGATTGGTGTGAATTAATTTATGATCGTGATTGGTAACAGCCGGTCTCCCTAGGCTAGAGGTTAACTTCTTTCTCCGTAATCCCGTATATTCTCGTGAGTAACGTAACCTGCGCGAGAATCTGTAGCGGTTCTCGCCGCATTGGTAACTTACGGGGTATGTGAGCCGGTCGCTCAAAAAGCAATGGCAAACTACAGAGCGTAATTTTGCCTAGTACATCAACAGCAGATGAAAATTGCTGATGTTGACTGCAACGTCCTGTAAGGGATATGCAAAAAAAAAAAAAGATTGGTAACAGTGATGTGAGGTTCGTTGATGTGTTTAGAGCAGCGAGAAATGTATTGTGAATAAAAATGTGCGGATACAAGGGCAAGTTTTATTTTTTTTAAAAATTAAGTTGCATGTCCTTCACAGGACGTAGCAGTCAACCCCAGCATTTTCGCTGATTCGTGATTCCTGGGCACATTTTACGTTCAGTAAGTTTCCCATTGCTTTCTGACGTCCGGCTCCTATACCTTTGTCGAAAAACCAGCACCGCTGTGTTTCGAACCCGGGTATACGGGCTCACAAACCGTGTTCGCAAGCCCTGTGCCACAGAGACCAGTAAAATTTTATAGGATCCCTTTAAAATATGTATTATTTGAAAGTTAGTTGCATGTCCTACAGGACGTCGCAGTTTAAAATATGTATTACTTGAAAGTTAGTTGCATGTCCTACAGGGCGTCGCAGTCAACCCCAGCATGTATTGGCTGTTTGTGCTTTTCTAGGCAATTTTACGTTCAGTAGTTTGCCATTGCGTTCTGAACGGCCGATGCTCATGTCATTGTACAAATCAATGCAAAACGGTCTACTCCCAAACGGTCTGCGACGGACTTCAAGTCCAGTATGTCGGTACTGTGACACTGCGTTTGCCACTTGTAAGCCACAGGAGCTGACGATAGTCCAGTGAAAGCCATACTGGAGAGAGGATGTTAACACATGTCAGTGGGGAAATATCTACACAGTGTCCACACCTATAACGATGTCTGCGGCATCTAACACTACAGAAGTATTCACTTACACGTGGGCTTCCACCTTTCATAGGCTTATGGGCATCAGTGTGATCTGATCAACAGGAAACGATTGTTTGATGCTTTGAATAATTTCACTGACATCTTCAAAATATCACAACAGACAAAACAATGGGCTTAGTTATGTAGTTCTATATATGTTGCTTGTCTTTTGCCGGGCGTTGTGACGATCAACCCCAGGTTGATCTTCTCTTTCATTCACGCAGTTTTGTTCTTAGTGAGGTTATCTTTCATTCACGCAGTCGTGTTCTTAGTGAGATTGTTTGTATCGGTTACCTCTCTTTCATTCACACGGTTTTGTTCTTAGTGAGATTATTTGTGTCGGTTACTTCTCTTTCATTCACTCAGTTTTGTTCTTAGTGAGGTTACTTGTGTCGGTTACTTCTCTTTCATTCACGCGGTTTTGTTCTGAGTGAGGTTATATGTGTCGGTTACTTCTCTTTCATTCACGCAGTTTTGTTCTTAGTGAGGTATCTTTCATTCACGCAGTTTTGTTCTTAGTGAGGTTAGTTGTGTCGGTTACTTCTCTTTCATTCACGCGGTTTTGTTCTGAGTGAGGTTATATGTGTCGGTTACTTCTCTTTCATTCACGCAGTTTTGTTCTTAGTGAGGTTATCTTTCATTCACGCAGTTTTGTTCTTAGTCAGGTTATCTTTCATTCACGCAGTTTTGTTCTTAGTGAGGTTATCTTTCATTCACGCAGTTTTGTTCTTAGTGAGGTTATTTGTGTCGGTTATTTCCAAGATGACCACTAGTACAATTTTGTTGTCATAAGGGGCACGACCCTTTATTGACAGTATCTGAATTAAAAGTTAGTTGCATATCCTTTACAGGACGTCGCAGTCAACACCAGCATTTTTACTGTTATAGTCTCTTAGCAACTTTACATTCAGTGGTTTGCCAATGCTTTGTGAACCACGGGCACCCACACCATTTCGTTAAAAAACCAAATCGCGCGTAGCTATGTTTCGAACGCGGGTATACGGGATCACGAACTGCGTCAGTGATCTGAATTAGAACCCGTAAATTCACCACCACATGTATCATTCTGCTCGACAAAATGACCCCCTTTTCACGCCTTAAGACACATTTGGACAGATGGTGCTTGACCTATATTTTATAGACCAATGGACACTCGTTAGTGATGTGGTGAGTATCATACCAGACACTGAACTTCCTAAGACATGTTTAGTGCCAATTGTAGCATGCGTCCACCTGGGAACTCATGTCCGATTGAACAATTCACCCCTATGCAGAATGGAACCTAGGCTGACCGGGCCGGCACACGAACGACTAGCCACTCACTACCTTACCGCCGCTCACTGCTCCGCTCGTTAACCCATCTGTATTACATGCAATCCGTGAACCAACAAGCTGCGAGGCTTCTACAACTGAAGAGGCTTGGTTCCCATCTTAGAACATGACGTCATTGCAGTTCGGTAGAAAATGTATAATCTGTTGAGCAAATGTGAACAAAACTTACAACAGCAACACTCTACCAAATGTCAATAAGCGTATTACCGGAAGTAACGTGCAGGATTGTTGGAAGCAAGCCGCAACTTGTGACGTAATCTGGTCTGGTAGTTTCAACTATTTCAACACTCCATCCCTCTCAGTGGAGAAATAAGAGTAGCTGTCATTGGTCAGTTAAAGTTTGTCCCAGGGTATGCCTGCCGTTGGGATGTGAAGGGTTATCCATCTATCCATCCACCATGTGCCATGTCGATAAGTGTGGGCGGTCATGTTTCGCCATCTCACTCGATCACCAGAGTCGTGGGATCAGCTCCATGTTTCTGTCTCGACCGTGCCACGTGGGCATGCCATCCAGGTATTTACCTCTCGGTCTTCCCCTTGGTCTCTTTCCCTTCGATCTTGCCAGTTGTCACCAAGTTCTTCAGTTTATTTCTTCTCATAACATGTCCAACAAATTTTGACTGTCTCATGTCAACGTCTCAGGTCTCTAATCAGTTTACTATCTTCATTTGTTTCTTGAAGGACATGTTCATTGGTTTTTCTGGCTGTCTATGGTATTCTTTGCATTTTCCTCAGAAACCACATTTCCACGGCCATCAGATCTGACAATTATGTGAGAATGATTAATGTCGGTGATAATGTTGGTAATTACTCAGAGTTTATTGACACGAAAAAACAAGTAAACGTAATTACAAAGTACATTTTATTTGTTCTGTACATTGTCTCTGAAATTTCAATATTCTGACTTGCATTCAGCATGAAAGACATTCGACAAAACACGAGAACATCACATGCACATAAAAGGGAAGATACTCTGATCTCACTTGATGCCCCTGCCACTATCAGCAGAAACATTCACTTTGCTATTTTCATGACCATGCATAGTGTACAATAAACATGACAAGTAATGACTTGCTGGGCTCGAAGACATGCAGGCTGTACACAATGAAACAATGAGAATTATACTGTTTGTGTTTGTACATGAATATAAAAACATAATATAGATTTATACATGTCAACAGTATTGTGGTCAGCAGAGTATAGTGACCAACGTCCAGACATATTCCAAATATGTCAGTAGTGATAACATCGTGTTATCTAGTCAGCATGCACTGACAAACAAGCATTCATCCATCTTGTCTGTAGATAGTGCAATTAGTTATGATCTTGGTCCATGTTGTCAATAATTGTAGAAAGTAAACAACCATCTGAAACAAGTTTAAGACTTGATCAACAAGTAGTTACATGAGACAATGAATGCCACAGATATGTGGGCGTATAGAAAACGGGATAACTATCATGGAAAGACAACATGGCATATACAGAAATAAGCCTTAAACAAGCTATCAATGAAATGAGACTTTCTGAACTCTTAAAGACATGGGATGTTCCCAGCGTTTGTGCAGAATGTGCAGGATATTTAGTTTTCCATATGTAACTGAAGTTTAAAGTTAGTTGTTTCCACAATGTTGTGCAACAAGTAATAATAAAAGAAACATTTTAAAAAGTATAACCAATTGAATAAAATGCAAAACAAAAAGTTTATGAAAGTTGATAAACATTTTACTGGCCTAAAATACTGGCTCTCCAGTGTTTAGTACGCATGAAATGACATCATACCCTGCTGAAAACAAGGTCTTAAGGAAAAGGGGAAAACAAACAAAACAGATGATGTCAGCAAACATACCAGATGATGTCATCAAACATACCAGATGATGTCATCAAACATACCACAGGATGGCAAAGGGGCAACATACACATTGGATGTCATCAAATACCACATGATGGCATCAACATACAGATGATGCAGCACACATACAAGATAATGTCAGCAAACAGACCAGATGATGTCATCAAACATACCAGATGATGTCATCAAACATACCACAGGATGGCAGCAAATATAGCACAGGATGGCAGCAACATACCATAAGATTGTCAATCAAACAGACCATAGAGTTCATCAAACATACCAGACGATGTCATCAAACAGACCAGACGATGTCATCAAACATACCATAGGATGGCAGCAAACATACCACATGTTGTCAATGGCTTAATAGGATGATAACATCAAAACAGCAAACTGGAAAGTGGATGTTGAACTGCATCACGTTGAGAGATAAGAGAGTTATAGAGATCCACTACTGCATCACGTTGAGAGAAAGAGAGGTATAGATATCACTACTGCATCACGTTGAGAGATAAGAGAGTTATAGAGATCCACTACTGCATCACGTTGAGAGATAAGAGAGTTATAGAGATCCACTACTGCATCACGTTGAGAGATAAGAGAGTTATAGAGATCCACTACTGCATCACGTTGAGAGATAAGAGAGTTATAGAGATCCACTACTGCATCACATTGAGAGACAAGAGAGTTATAGATATCCACTACTGCATCACATTTGAGAGACAGAGTTATAGATATCCACTACTGCATCACGTTGAGAGACAAGATAGTTATAGATATCCACTACTGCATCACGTTGAGAGACTAAGAGAGTTATAGATATCCACTACTGCATCACGTTGAGAGACTAAGAGAGTTATAGATATCCACTACTGCATCACGTTGAGAGACAAGAGAGTTATAGATATCCACTACTGCATCGCGTTGAGAGGCTAAGAGAGTTATAGATATCCACTACTGCATCACATTGAGAGACTAAGAGAGTTAAGATATCCACTACTGCATCACGTTGAGAGACAAGAGAGTATAGATATTCACTACTGCATCACATTGAGAGACAAGAGAGTTATAGATATCCACTACTGCATCACGTTGAGAGACGAGAGTTATAGATATCCACTACTACATCACGTTGAGAGACAAGAGGAGTATAGATATCCACTACTGCATCACGTTGAGAGACAAGAGAGTTATAGATATCCACTACTGCATCACGTTGAGAGACGAGAGTTATAGATATCCACTACTGCATCACGTTGAGAGACGAGAGTTATAGATATCCACTACTGCATCACGTTGAGAGACAAGAGCGTATAGATATCCACTACTGCATCACGTTGAGAGACAAGAGAGTATAGATATCCACAACTGCATCACGTTGAGAGACAAGAGAGTATAGATATCCACTACTGCATCACGTTGAGAGACGAGAGTTATAGATATCCACTACTGCATCACGTTAAGAGACAAGAGAGTTATAGATATCCACTACTGCATCACGTTGAGAGACAAGAGAGTTATAGATATCCACTACTGCATCACGTTGAGAGACGAGAGTTATAGATATCCACTACTGCATCACGTTGAGAGACAAGAGAGTTATAGATATCCACTACTGCATCACGTTGAGAGATAAGAGAGTTATAGATATCCACTACTGCATCACGTTGAGAGATAAGAGAGTTATAGATATCCACTACTGCATCACGTTGCATCTACATTAGATATGCAGATGATACAGTCTTGATTGCAGACAATGAACAGGACCTGCAAAATTTAGTAGATGCGATTGTTACACACAGTGAACAACTAGGGTTAGAATTAAATTGTAAAAAGACACAGATTATGGTCGTCACTAGGAAGGACGAAATACCACAATGTAATATATAAGTAAATGGGAATATTCTTCAACAAGTGAGCAGGTACAATTATCTCGGAACAGTAATAACATCTGATGGGAGATGCCTTGAAGAGATTAGAACAAGAATCGCCATGGCAAAAGTAGCCTTTAGCAAGATGAAAAACATATTGACCAATAAAAAGATGTCAATTGAAACGAGAAAAAGAGTGTTGAGATGCTACATTGAACCTGTACTTTTATATGGATGTGAAGCGTGGACAATGAGCAGTCAGGCTGAAAAACATCTGATGGCTGTAGAGATGTGGTTTCTGAGGAAAATGCAAAGAATACCATGGACAGCCAGAAAGACCAATGAACAAGTCCTTCAAGAAAAAAATGAAGATCGTAAATTGATTAGAGAAATTAGACGTAGACAGTCAAAATTTTTTGGGCATGTTATGAGAAGAAATGGATTGGAGAATTTGGTGACAACTGGTAAGATCGAGGGGAACAGACCAAGGGGAAGACCTAGAAGCAAGTACCTGGATGGCTTGGCCTTGTGGCATGGTCGAGACAGAAACACGGAGCTGATCCACGACTCTGGTGATCGAGTGAGATGGCGAACATGACCGCCCACGCTTACCGGCATGGCACATGATGGATGGATGGATCACGTTGAGAGATAAGAGAGTTATAGATATCCAACTACTGCATCACGTTGAGAGACAAGAGAGTTATAGATATCCACTACTGCATCACGTTGAGAGATAAGAGAGTTATAGAGATCTACTACTGCATCATGTTGAGAGACAAGAGAGTTATAGATATCCACTACTGCATCACGTTGAGAGACAAGAGAGTTATAGATATCCACTACTGCATCACGTTGAGAGATAAGAGAGTTATAGAGATCTACTACTGCATCATGTTGAGAGACAAGAGAGTTATAGATATCCACTACTGCATCACGTTGAGAGACAAGAGAGTTATAGATATCCACTACTGCATCACGTTGAGAGATAAGAGAGTTATAGAGATCTACTACTGCATCATGTTGAGAGACAAGAGAGTTATAGATATCCACTACTGCATCACGTTGAGAAGACAAGAGAGTTATAGATATCCACTACTGCATCACGTTGAGAGATAAAGAGTTATAGAGATCTACTACTGCATCATGTTGAGAGACAAGAGAGTTATAGATATCCACTACTGCATCACGTTGAGAGACAAGAGAGTATAGATATCCACTACTGCATCACGTTGAGAGACAAGAGAGTTATATGATATCCACTACTGCATCACGTTGAGAGATAAGAGAGTTATAGAGATCTACTACTGCATCATGTTGAGAGACAAGAGAGTTATAGATATCCACTACTGCATCACATTGAGAGACAAGAGAGTTATAGATATCCACTACTGCATCACATTGAGAGACAAGAGAGTTATAGATATCCACTACTGCATCACATTGAGAGACAAGAGAGTTATAGATATCCACTACTGCATCACGTTGAGAGATAAAGAGTTATAGAGATCTACTACTGCATCATGTTGAGAGACAAGAGAGTTATAGATATCCACTACTGCATCACGTTGAGAGACAAGAGAGTTATAGATATCCACTACTGCATCACGTTGAGAGATAAAAGAGTTTATAGAGATCTACTACTGCATCATGTTGAGAGACAAGAGAGTTATAGATATCCACTACTGCATCACGTTGAGAGACAAGAGAGTTATAGATATCCACTACTGCATCACGTTGAGAGATAAGAGAGTTATAGATATCCACTACTGCATCACGTTGAGAGATAAGAGAGTTATAGAGATCCACTACTGCATCACGTTGAGAGACAAGAGAGTTATAGATATCCACTACTGCATCACGTTGAGAGACAAGAGAGTTATAGATATCCACTACTGCATCACGTTGAGAGATAAAAGAGTTATAGAGATCTACTACTGCATCATGTTGAGAGACAAGAGAGTTATAGATATCCACTACTGCATCACGTTGAGAGACAAGAGAGTTATAGATATCCACTACTGCATCACGTTGAGAGACAAGAGAGTTATAGATATCCACTACTGCATCACGTTGAGAGACTAGAGAGTTATAGATATCCACTACTGCATCACGTTGAGAGATAAGAGAGTTATAGAGATCCACTACTGCATCATGTTGAGAGACAAGAGAGTTATAGAGATCCACTACTGCAAACATTAATTGTCAAGATGGTGAGTGATAACTTTTGATAATTTTATGAATGATCCTCAGGTCCTAATCTTGCGCCAAAGTTTCACTTAGTTTAACACAAGTCTAAACACAACATCTTATTACAAAATGCAGTCCAGCCACATCTGTAATCAAACTATTATATTCATTAGAACCTAATAGACATGAACATAATAATAATGTTATCCACATGCAGACATAACATTGAAGAATTAAATTTGTATATGAGTTTTCACCAAGTTCGCCTCAAGGATCACTTTCTCCTGACATTTTTATACACTTATAGAGTTTAAGATAATTAATTCCATGTTTTGTTTCTTTACACTTGTAGAATTCAAGCTCATTATTTCCATGTTTTGTTTCTTACACTTGTAGAGTTCAAGGTCATTATTTCCATGTTTTGTTTCTTACACTTGTAGAGTTCAAGGTCATTATCTCCATGTTTTTCTTCTTACACTTGTAGAGTTCAAGGTCATTATCTCCATGTTTTTCTTCTTACACTTGTAGAGTTCAAGGTCATTATCTCCATGTTTTTCTTCTTACACTTGTAGAGTTCAAGGTCATTATCTCCATGTTTTTCTTCTTACACTTGTAGAGTTCAAAGCTCATTATCTCCATGTTGTTTCTTCTTACAACTGTAGAGTTCAAGGTCATTATCTCCATGTTTTTCTTCTTACACTTGTAGAGTTCAAGGTCATTATTCTCCATGTTTTCTTCTTACACTTGTAGAGTTCAAGGTCATTATCTCCATGTTTTTCTTCTTACACTTGTAGAGTTCAAGCTCATTATCTCCCATGTTTTCTTCTTACACTTGTAGAGTTCAAGGTCATTATCTCCATGTTTTTCTTCTTACACTTGTAGAGTTCCAAGCTCATTATTTCCATGTTTTTCTTCTTACACTTGTAGAGTTCAAGGTCATTATCTCCATGTTTTTTCTTCTTACACTTGTGGAGTTCAAGCTCATTATCTCCATGTTTTGGTTTCTTACACTTGTAGAGTTCAAGGTCATTATCTCCATGTTTTTCTTCTTACACTTGTAGAGTTCAAGCTCATTATCTCCATGTTTTGCTTCTTACACTTGTAGAGTTCAAGCTCATTATTTCCATGTTTTTCTTCTTACACTTGTAGAGTTCAAGCTCATTATTTCCATGTTTTTCTTCTTACACTTGTAGAGTTCAAGCTCATTATTTCAACGTTTTGTTCCTCATACTTGCTATTGCTATTTACATATTATAAAAAGAGTGATGATAATGAAACATATTTTGATTTCTTTTTCACATATGTATTACAATCCTATTCACATATGTATTACAATCATATTCACATACCTATTACAATCAGGTCAATGCAAACCAAGTAAACATATAACGGAACCATTTTTATGACATTAGGTGTATTGTACTGATGGTGCTAGCCGTATATTTGTTTAGACCAACTACAACTCAATGGAGGATGTGGTCAACATATTTGTTTAGATCACCTACAACTCAATGGAGGATGTGGGCAACATCGTGCCGGCCGCCTGTACTTCCCAGAAGATTTTCTGATACCCAATTTAGGTTAGGTTGATCTGGAAGCCCAGGTCAATGGAAAAGATATCACCATCTCAGAGGATTGAAACACATCGCCACTGGGTTGGCAAGCAAGCTAGCTAACAACTACCCTATTAAAACTCTCACACGAAACCAGATACATGGACAAGATATACCAACCATGGACGACTGACATGCACCCACACAAAACCAGATACATGGGCAAGATATACCAACCACGACTGCTGAAATACACTCACACTACCTTATTACAGCTTCCACACAAAACGAGATACATGGACAAAATATACCAACCATGAACTGCTGAAATGCACCACACAACCCTATCACAGCTCCACACAACCCTGTCACAGCTCCCACACAACCCTATCATAGCTCCCACAGAAAACCAAATACATGGACAAATTATACCAACCATGACTACTGACACGCACCCACACTAACACCATTGATGTCTAGAGATAGTGATCCAGAGTGTTGATGAACTTCTGTACTTTTAGCACTACTTGAAATTATAATTTTATGACTACAGCTTTAATATCAAGGGTTTCAAGACAAACATTTATCCAGACAGGTAAGTCATAGCATAATAAATTAGTTTAAGTACATTCTCCTGAAAAACACACTATGTGCACCAGAAATGTAGCATTAGATAAGTTATTATTGTGATTGTGACCTAATCACAGCTAATTAAGTGTTAAGTTAAACACATATTTCAACAGATAAGACGACGTAGTTTAGGACATGTTAACCAAAAACACGTTAGTTCCTCATCTAGAGTCATGGCTGATGCCCATAGCTAGCTATATGATTACTGTTTAGTTGATTATGTGGTTGTTTCGGGATTTGAAATTTAAATATTGAGCACAACCCACTACTGGCAACGCCGATCGCATTCCGGTATGAACCTAAGGCCTATCCACGTCAATATGGAAGCACTATACTCGAGTTTTGCCCTCATTTGAGCTCGTCAGTAGTGCACATCCCTGACCGGATCCGGAAACAGTCCCGGATCACGCGTGTGAAGCGGGTGTGTAACCACGCAGCACACACTGGACACACCAAATTATCACAACAGAACACCACAACGCCACCCATCGTAGGCTATGCTCAAGATTGCCCAATCGCCGCGACCGACGTCCGTCAATCGATGGGACCCGAACGATCAGGACTTCTCACTGGCAAGAAACACCAGGCCTCCTAAATCCAGTGAGCAATAATCAATTGATTATGTGGTTGTTTCGGGATTTGAAATTTAAATATTGAGCACAACCCACTACTGGCAACGCCGATCGCATTCCGACTGTTTAGTTGGTGATCTGTTTTAAATATCTTTTATAGAATATGTTCAAATGTTTTTCTTACCTCTCATTGTAAATGTGTAAGAATTTTACATGTGGCAACAGCACTGGGATTATTTCATCATATAATCATGTATACCAAAAGCTTATTTGGTCCCATAAACATTAAAGAAAGTGCATGCATTAAGTGAAATGTACACAAAGCAACAGTACAACGAAGAAGACATTCACTGCTCACAGACATGCCCATTTTATGTTTCAGTTCATTTTCAGCAGCAAGATGTTTAAGTGAACTCATTTACAAATATGGAAATCCCAAAATGCTCAACTGAACACTAAGTTAACATGAGATTCCAAAGATAGCTATGTAAGACATCATTCAAAGAGAACAAAGTTTGCCTTTGGAAAAAAAGGTAGCCCTCTCCACCCCAAATACTGCTGTAAGGGTGGAAAATGTTAAGGTCTTTACACATATTAGGTCTCAGCTTTATGAGGTGGAATGACCAGGCTTTCCCATCAGATAGGAACATCAAACACCCCTTTCAAAACGCCATATCACAACGCCATGACATGTTTTCAGTCTACTACTGTTCTGATTACAGAAGCTACAGATCGTCATACCACAATGCCATGACATGTTGTCAGCCTCTCACTCAGGTTACAGAAGCCATAGAACAGCATAGCATGGCTCCATAACATGATTTCAGCCTAATGTTCCAGTAACACAAGCCATAGAACACCATAGCATGGCTCCATAACATGATTTCAGCTTAATGTTCCAGTTACACAAGCCATAGAACACCATAGCATGACTCCATAACATGATTTCAGCCTAATGTTCCAGTTACAGAAGCCATAGAACACCATAGCATGGCTCCATAACATGATTTCAGCCTACTGTTCCAGTTACACAAGCCATAGAACACCATAGCATGGCTCCATAACATGATTTCAGCCTAATGTTCCAGTTACAGAAGCCATAGAACACCATAGTATGGCTCCATAACATGATTTCAGCCTAATGTTCCAGTTACAGAAGCCATAGAACACCATAGCATGGCTCCATAACATGATTTCAGCCTAATGTTCCAGTTACACAAGCCATAGAACACCATAGCATGACTCCATAACATGATTTCAGCCTAATGTTCCAGTTACAGAAGCAATAGAACACCATAGCATGGCTCCATAACATGATTTCAGCCTAATGCTCCAGTTACACAAGCCATAGAACACCATAGCATGACTCCATAACATGATTTCAGCCTAATGTTCCAGTTACAGAAGCCATAGTGCTGGAGTGGAATTGCCCTTGCAGATCAACATGATAGTCCTAGCATGAATAATAGTTATGGGCACCGGTATGATCCTGGAGTCTATTCTCGGTGGCAGCATGACTATCCGGTATGATTCTGGGGTCTATTCTCAGTGGCAGTATGACTATCCGGTATGATTCTGGGGTCTATTCTCAGTGGCAGTATGACTATCCGGTATGATTCTGGGGTCTATTCTCAGTGGCAGCATATCTGGTACGATTCTGGGGTCTATTCTCAGTGGCAGCATGACTGACCAGTATGATTTTGGGGTCTATTCTCAGTGGCAGCATGATTCTGGGGTCTATTCTCAGTGGCAGCATGATTCTGGGGTCTATTCTCAGTGGCAGCATGATTCTGAGGTCTATTCTCAGTGGCAGCATGATTGACCAGTATGATTTTGGGGTCTATTCTCAGTGGCAGCATGATTCTGGGGTCTATTCTCAGTGGCAGCATGATTCTGGGGTCTAATCTCAGTGGCAGCATGATTCTGGGGTCTATTCCCAGTGGCAGCATGATTCAGGGGTCTATTCTCAGTGACAGCATGACTGACCAGTATGATTCTGGGGTCTATTCCCAGTGGCAGCATGACTGTCCAGTATGATTCTGGGGTCTATTCTGAGTGGCAGTATGACTGACCAGTATGATTCTGGGGTCTATCTGGGGTCTATTCTCAGTGGCAGCATGACTGTCCAGTATGATTCTGGGGTCTATTCTCAGTGGCAGCAAGACTGACCAGTATGATTCTGGGGTCTATTCTCAGTGGCAGTATGACTGTCCAGTATGATTCTGGGGTCTATTCCCAGTGGCAGCATGATTCTGGGGTCTATTCCCAGTGGCAGCATGACTGACCAGTATGATTCTGGGGTCTATTCTCAGTGGCAGCATGATTCTGGGGTCTATTCCCAGTGGCAGCATGATTCTGAGGTCTATTCTCAGTGGCAGCATGACTGACCAGTATGATTCTGGGGTCTATTCTCAGTGGCAGCATGACTGTCCAGTATGATTCTGGGGTCTATTCTCAGTGGCAGTATGACTGACCAGTATGATTCTGGGGTCTATTCCCAGTGGCAGTATGACTATCCAGTATGATTCTGGGGTCTATTCCCAGTGGCAGTATGACTGTCCAGTATGATTCTGAGATGAATCCAGCCTCATAACATGGGTGTCAGCGTGTCACCGATGACTCTTATTGTGATCAGGACAGCTGGCAAGTTCTGAAGTTGATCACTCCCATCTCATGCTCATCGATGCAGATTTATAAACACATACTAGACACTGGTGACAGTCAAACTCCCTGAGAGATATACCTGACACTGGTGACAATCAAACT
The DNA here is from genome assembly GCA_014155875.1 of Cepaea nemoralis. Taxonomy (NCBI): domain Eukaryota; kingdom Metazoa; phylum Mollusca; class Gastropoda; order Stylommatophora; family Helicidae; genus Cepaea; species Cepaea nemoralis. Next base: position 117,395 of record JACEFZ010010267.1, on the reverse strand, counting down.
CCCTGAGAGATATACCTGACATATGTGACAGTCAAACTCCCTGAGAGATACACCTGACACTGGTGACAATCAAACTCCCTGAGAGATATACCTGACACATGTGACAGTCAAATTCCCTGAGAGATACACTTGACACTGGTGACAATCAAACTCCCTGAGAGATACACCTGACACTGGTGACAATCAAACTCCCTGAGAGATATACCTGCCACTGGTGACAGTCAACCCCCCTGAGAGATATACCTGCCCCTAGTGACAGTCTAACCCCCTGAGAGGTATACCTGCCACAGGTGACAGTCAAACCCCCTGAGAGATATACCTGCCCCTGGTGACAGTCAAACTCCCTGAGAGATATACCTGCGACAGGTGACAGTCAAACCCCCTGAGAGGTATACCTGCCACAGGTGACAGTCAATCCCCCTGAGAGATATACCTGCCAAGGTGACAGTCAAACCTCCTGAGAGATATACCTGACACAGGTGACAGTCAAACCCCCTGAGAGATATACCTGCCACAGGTGACAGTCAAATCCCCTGAGAGATATACCTGACACATCCATCCATCCATCATGTGCCATGCCGATAAGCGTGGGCGGTCATGTCACCTGACACAGGTGACAGTCAAACCCCATGAGAGATATACCTGACACAGGTGACAGTCAAATAAGGCTAAATGCCTGCATTTTTCAGGTAACGTCATCTTTAGAGGCCATTCACAGTGATAACACATTTCATCACTTGAAGTGTTAACAATATGCAGGAACCAACATACACACATTAGCCTGAAGATGTCTGAAGTAGCACATGACCCTACAGCGCATGTCAACCCATGAAAGATACTGTGGTAGGCATATGAAGTGCTAGGCCTCCATAACTTCTAGGTCACCGTGTTTTCCTTCCTAGATAATTATGAAAATGACACAGAGCCCATTTGAAAAGACTAGGTCATTCCCCTCAGCTTTGATAGTTGAGACAAAAATTCAAATCCTGACACTGCTGGGAAATTAAATCAACTGTGTGATAAGCAAAAACACTACCCACTATGGCAACACTGCTCACACTTTGATGCAATACTGTATACAAATTAATGTAGATAACTTCTGCAAATGATGCATGGGTTGTCTAAGCAATAAATCTCAAAATCATTCAATGTTTGTGTAAATAGTCACAGGAGTATATCAGCAAATCATTCTTTATCTAACAAACTCCAAACATGTATAGTCATGCTATTATAAAACTGTGTGCAGTACTAACCAGTACAAACAGCATTTGTGGTCTGAAAATCTCACTAAATGCTTGAAGCAAAGAAATCTAGCAAGTAACTATTATACCAGACAAGGTATCACATGTAACTATTATACTAGACAAGCTATAATGTGTAATTATTATACTAGACAATCTAACAAGTGTAACTATTATACCAGACAATCTAACAAGTGTAACTATTATACCAGACAATCTAACAAGTGTAACTATTATACCAGACAATGTAACAAGTGTAACTATTATACCAGACAATGTAACAAGTGTAACTATTATACCAGACAAGGTATCACATGTAACTATTATACTAGACAAGCTATAATGTGTAACTGTTATACTAGACAAACTAATGTTTAATGACTATACTAGACAAACTAACATGTGTAGCTATTACACTAGACAAGCTATCATGTGTAACTATTATACTAGACAAACTAATGTGATTTAAGTACTATATATGATTTTGTAGGGATTAATATTTCCTCTTTGGCGTTTATAACTTTTTCAACAATATTGATAATCACATTAAATTAGAAAAGCTATCAATCTACTGACAGATGGAAAGCTGCTGGTCCAGATGGTATCCCAGCAGAAGCTATTAAATACAATATAGACACTTTAACTGAACTGCTTCACTAATTATTTCATCTCATTTTATCTCATCTCATCATGTTCCTCTTGTACCTTGCGATGTCGAGGTGAAGTATAAACAGCGGGAGAGTGCCCGCTTATGGGCTTCATGTATCAATATTCCCATGGACTCTGTTATTCCCCGTGTCCATCATTTACGTGGTCGGCCTCTTCCTCTGCTTCCCTCTGGTCTGTACATCATTGCTTGTTGTGGTATACTGTTAGTACTAATTATTTGGTAGTCTGTAGAAATACCAACAGACTAGAGAGAAGGATAACTGGTGAAGTTGTGAGCCAAGAGGTGAGGAAAAGACACTGACGCTGGGTATGACACACACTGATAAAACCTGAGGACAATATAATCAGACACTCTCTTGTCTGAAGCCTACAAAGCAAACAAACTAATAAGAGACATCAAAACACACGGACAAGATAATTATAGACAGATGAATAATATTGGGAGGACATGGAGGGAGCTGTAGGAGATGGCAACAGATAGGACAGCTTGGCTTGGTTTGGTTGACTGCCTGTGTCCCAGTGGGGGATACAGGGCAGATGAAGAAGAAGAATTTATCATGTAACTATTGTACTAGACTAACAAGTGTAACTATTATACCAGACAATCTAACAAGTGTAATTATTATACCAGACAATCTAATAAGTGTAACTATTATACCAGACAATCTAACAAGTGTAACTATTATACCAGACAATCTAACAAGTGTAACTATTATACCAGACAATCTAATAAGTGTAACTATTATACCAGACAATCTAACAAGTGTAACTATTATACAAGACAATCTAACAAGTGTAACTATTATACCAGACAATCTAACAAGTGTAACTATTATACCAGACAATCTAACAAGTGTAACTATTATACCAGACAATCTAACAAGTGTAACTATTATACCAGACAATCTAACAAGTGTAACTATTATACCAGACAATGTAACAAGTGTAACTATTATACAAGACAATCTAACAAGTGTAACTATTATACCAGACAATCTAACAAGTGTAACTATTATACCAGACAATCTAACAAGTGTAACTATTATACCAGACAATCTAACAAGTGTAACTATTATACCAGACAATCTAACAAGTGTAACTATTATACCAGACAATCTAACAAGTGTAACTATTATACCAGACAATCTAACAAGTGTAACTATTATACAAGACAATCTAACAAGTGTAACTATTATACTAGACAGGCTCCACGAGTACTTCTCTAGACATTGTAATACAATTTGCTCCTTATGAGCACTTTTATTGCTATACTCCAAGATTCTGTAGCATGAGGTGTGAAGTGTAATCTTTCACATATCCTAAATCCTGATAATATGAGGTGAGATGACTAACTCTCTTGCACACCATCTTTCATTACTAATCATGCCTATTATATAAGGTCAGGTTAATCCCAAAGTGTGGAAAATGTGGTTAGAAAATGTATCCTCAAATGGCCATTGAACCTAAATTGTGATGTTGGCATTCCATTCAGACTGAAACTGCAGTTCTTATCTGACTATTACAATGAAACACTGAATAGGAAAGTTGAAGGCAGGCAAGATATGCAAGAGATAGGCAATGATACAAGTGGGAAGATAGGCAAGCAAGAGATAGGCAATGATACAAGTGGGAAGATAGACAAGCAAAAGACGTTACAGGAATTCAAGAAATAAACACAGATGCCACTTAAGAACTAGAACCAGACATACTGAAAGAAGGAATTATAGAAGCCCCATTGAACAAATCACCAGTACAAGATGAAATAACAAATGAACTAATTAAAGCAGCAAGGGAAGTAGGAACAGCATGGTTACATAGACTATTCAACCATGTTTGGGTAGAACAACAGACACCATGAGACTGAAGAAACGCCATAATTATCCCAGTTTGGAAACACAAAGGCAGCAAAAGAGACTGCACACAATACAGAGGCATTTCACTGTTGAGTCATACTGGGAAAATATTTTGCAAAATTCTTGAGAAAAGGTTACGAACTACTATAGAACCCCAGCTAAGTGAAACACAACTTGGATTTAGGAAAAACAAAGGATGCACAGGATACCATTTTTACTCTTAAACAACTTTTAGAGAAATGAATCAAATTCAATGAAACACTCTACTTAGCCTTTGTCAACCAAGAAAAGGCATTTGAGAGAGTAGATAGAAACAAGCTGTGGGAAATCCTTAAACAATATGGAGAAGCTTATGTAGAAACTTATACAACAACATTGGATGCATAGTTAGAACAACTGGAAGACACTCAGAACCTTTCACAAGAAGATCCGGAGTACGACAGGTTGTGTCCTGTCCCCTCTCTTGTTCATAACATATATAGACAACATATGTAAAGAAACCAGCCAAACAGAGACCACAAGAACACTGCAAGGCGAGAACACAGAAGAAGAACCATCTGCAAATCTAACCATTTGAGAACTCCGCGCGTTTGCGAGGTGACCAAGCAACTAATAGCAAAATCAGAAGCTGAATTACAAGACCACATGAAATGTGTAGGGAACATAACATGAAAATTAGCACAAGTAAAACAGAGGTAATGACTGTAACTAAAGAAGAAAAAGCAGCAACGATTCACCTAAACGAACATCCTTTGAAACAAGTAAAGAGTTTCAAGTACCTAGGAAGTATAATATCATCAAAGGGCAAATCAGAAGACGAGATCGAAAATAGATGCAATAAGGCAAACCAACTCATTGGACAAATGGCACCAATACTAAAGAACAAACATGTATCAATAACTACTAAGAAAGCACTTTACAACACAATCTTCCTACCAACTCTATGTTACCAATGCCAAACCTGGACAATGACAGAAAAAGAGAAAAGAAAACTCACAACAACAGAAATGAGATTCCTGAGAAGAATACTCAATGTATCAAGAAGAGATAAGATCAGAAATGAAAAAAATCAGGACTAAAGTAGGGGTTGTAACTGCACTAGATTTTATTAAAAGGCAGCAAGTCAAATGGTTTGGCCACGCAAGTAGGTTACCAACTAACAGTATACCACAACAAGCAATGATGTACAGACCAGAGGGAAGCAGAGGAAGAGGCCGACCATGTAAACGATGGACGCAGGGAATAACAGAATCCATGGGACTATCGATAAATAAAGCCCATAAGCAGGCACTCTTCCACTGTTTATACTTCACCTCGACACCGCAAGGTACAAGAGGAACATGATGCGATGAGATGACAAGTGGGAAGATAGACAAGCAAGTGATAGTCAATGATACAAGTTGGAAGACAAGCAAGTGATAGGCAATGATACAATTTGGAAGACAGACAAGCAAGTGATAGGCAATGATACAGTTGGAAGATAGACAAGCAAGATATAGGCAATGATACATTAGGAAGATAGACAAGCAAGATATAGGCAATGATACAAGTTGGAAGATGGCACGCAAGAGATAGGTAATGATACAGTTGGAAGATAGACAAGCAAGATATAGACAATGGTACAAGTTGGAAGATAGACAAGTAAGTGATAGGCAACAATACAAGTGGGAAGATAAGACAAGCAAGTGAGAGACAATGATACAAGATGGAAGAAACACAAGCATGATATAAGCAAGGATACAAGTTGGAATATAGACAAGCAAGAGATAAGCAAGGATACCCAGTTGGAAGATAGACAAGTCAGATATAGGCAACAATACAAGTGGGAAGATAACATAAAGAGACAGATGAACACTAGTCTAGCAAGAGTTAACATCAAAATGTGTGACAGAATGCGTTCAAGACCCATTGTATGCAACCATTATTGTGGAGGTGGCACTTTATTTACTGATTTATTTCCAGCTTCAATGCGGATACAACATCCTTCAATCTGTCCCATGCCACAAACATCACTGTTCAATTCTACACCATGCTTTTGACTCTCTTAAAATTCCTGGTTGGTTCATAACCGACCAGGTCTTACTTGTTAAAATTGTCTGTTTGTAGTATATAATTTTATTAATAATAACATGTTTTAATTACACACAATTAAACAGTTGACGTTGAGATTGTTATAGTTGATAGTTAAACAAGATGTTTTCAAACAGTTTTCTAAAAGTGAAATAATGATTTCATTATGAAACTGTCTAAACTGGCCAGGGGATGTCAATGCATCTAGCATGGAATGTAAACCTTAAAGTTCTGAGATTCCTGGCACAATATGAAATACTAGTAACAAATACGCAATTTAATATAATAACTGACACAAACATGACACAATGATAATCTAGTGCTAGCACTTTAAAACAACAAAAAGACATGTCCACTGTTCTAAATGTATAACCCTGTTTGTCATTTTTTTTCACATACAAGCCGATGTCTTAATTTGTTTCATTAACATCATTCAGGTGCATCTGGAGGTCTATGTAATCAATGCAGCGAACATGTTCAAATTCAACTAAGGATTTAACTAACACATACAGAATAATGTGAGGAATAGAAATGTGCAACTTGCATGCAATAATCACATTCTAAATGTCAAACAAAACAATTTAAATAATACAAAAAGAACATCTGAGGTACAATGTTTAAGTATATGCATGATAAACAGGAAAACAAAACATACATTTTAAAGATCATTAAGAACAGTTTCACAAAAGTAATCCTGTCAGAGATTAGACATAATCATGAATTGAAAATATAAAAAGCAAAACAAACAAGAACACAAGAAGTGCTCTGCTACCAGCATCTCTTTCAATCTTTTCAGAATTTTTAAATGATTTCATATCAGACTGTGGCACTACAGTATTGTCATGTCTGATTCCATCTTATTTTCATGCATTTCATGGCAATTTACATTTTGATGAAAGGCTGACAAAATTCTCATCCTGAAATACAAATGTTTTGCTTTGTTGCTCTTTCCCTCCTTCTCCAACAATGTTAAGTTCAAGTCTATGGGGTAGTTAAAGAAGTGAGTGTTCTCATACTCTTTAACCCTACCAGACCTGAGGGCCTGAACCTAACTGTCCCCTATACCTGGGCTCCTGAGCATTAAAGAGAAAAAACCAACATGATGTAGATAAATGTTTGTTACATGCAAAGTGGTTAGAATAAGATGTAACTTGGGGACATTGTAGAAAATAGGTCTACCTTTCATCTAGCGCCGATATTCCACCTTTGTGTGCCAATCCAGTCTGAATAAACCAAACTATCGATCACCTGTTGGACTGTGAAAAGCCTAGAACTACTTCGCTTTCTTGTTGAAGTGCTTGGTTCATCAGCCGCTCGTTTCATTGTGAATTTTCATATATTTTAGCGTTAATCCACACAAAGTCAATTCAAACCTATGGGGGCAGGCATTTGCAATGACTAACTATGAGGTTTGACCACGATTGGCTGATTATTTTTAGTTTGTGACGCATTTTTTTCACGTACTAGGCAAAATACCGAAAATTAGGTCCAGCGGTACTTCGGTCTGGTAGGGTTAAAGTAAACTCACCATATCATTATAAAATACCCTGCAATCTGGTATCCCAGAATCGCTGTTCACTGCCTCGCAGACAAGGTAGAAACATTCAAGAGGCTGTGAAAGTAACGACTGATGTGGTTTATTCCCAAAATAAATATGGCTATAAAAATATTCAGTTATGTATGACCACTGCATACCTTTTAAATGATCATTATATACTTCTTAAGTGATCATTGTATACCTCTTACTTGATCATTGTATACTTCTTACATAATCATTTTATACTTCTTACTTGATCATTGCATACTTCTTACATAATCATTGTATACTTTTAACATAATAAATGTATACTTCTTACATAATCATTGTATACTTCTAACATAATCATTGTATACTTCTTACATATCATTGTATACTTCTTATATGATCATTATATACTTCTTACATGATCATTTATCTCTTACATAATCATTATATACTTCTTATTGGATCACAATATACTGTTTTACACTGTGATTGTATACTTCTTAAATGGCATGGAGGTTTTCGCATATTTTGTACAGAACTGTTCTACATGTTTTCATATGCTGTTAAAATTTCAGGTTAAGCTATACCAAATTTGATCTGCAATTATTTATTAAGGCTATATAACAATAAATAACCAGTAAAAGAAGGAATACAAAGTATATCTGTCAATAACACTGGTAACCCGTCACAAACATATGGTCGTATCAGTTCCAAATACTGACTTCCTATTCTTTAAAAATGAAATAAATACAAAACATTCAGACATCAACTTGCTGAAACTACATAAATCTGCTGAAAGTGAGTCACTCAATGATGACATCTATGCACATACTTTGTAAACAAATGGGATGTTTTCTGTGAGGAGACAACAATCAAGACTTCTAGTGCTGGTGCAGAATCTGTGTCTCTTTATTAAATGCTTTTATACACACTGATTTCATTTATAAAAATAACTTATTGCTCAACATTTCTAGACACAAATTTTACACCACCACCTCCAGTCTATCTCCCAAGTGATGCTATAAACACCATACCATCACCACATCAGCATATCTCCCAAGTGATGCTATAAACACCACACCATCACCACATCACCCAAGTGATGCTATAAACACCACACCATTACCACCTCCAGCCATCTCCCAAGTGATGCTATAAAACACCACACCATCACCACCTCCAGCCATCTCCCAAGTGATGCTATAAACACCATACCATCACCACATCAGCATATCTCCCAAGTGATGCTATAAACACCACACCATCACCACCTCCAGCCATCTCCAAAGTGATGCTATAAACACCACACCATCACCACCTCCCAAGTGATGCTATAAACATCACACCATCACCTCTTCCAGCCCTGATAATAATTGGGCTTACTGTTTAAATGATGATCATGATGAAGATTCAACCTCAGCACACTTTACACAGATCCAGTCTCGCCCAGCAGAAAGAGAGGGCGTGACTGCTGAGTTTCTGTATTCAGTGGTCATCAGCACTATGTCCACTCTATCCATTGTCTTTGTCCCAATGATACATGCCTTTGAAGCCAGTGTATCAGTTCTCTCCATGACCAGAAGATATGTGTGTTTACTGCCAACTCCGGGTACATTTAGAGTTAAAGCCTATGCCAGCATGCTCACAGATTACACTGTTCAAAGCAACATAGACAGTTAGGAAGTTCTCATAACTGCACTGACAACATAAACATCATTTTGTTGAAACAATAATCAAGCCTGTGCCAGTTTTTACAAAGTTGAATTCACAGTTGTTGAAGCTAGTCTCACAAACAACACATGCTGGCAGTTGAAATATGTCCAAGAGTGTGGCTTGTGTAAATAGAACCTCAAGAGATATCTTGTACAGTCCAGTGTACTAGCCAAAGAGAGCGGGAGGGTGCTGTAGAGAGCAGCAGCTGCCTCTAACTTGGGACAGCCAAGTATGATTCTCACTGTGAATGCTCCCACACTAAGGAAGACAAGCATGGTGAATTAGTTATGCCAAGAATGTTAGACTGTCCCAATTGAGTAGACTCTGCTTAAACTTTTACAAAATAAAAAACTCAAGAATGTTGCACAGGCCTCTGATCCTGGAGTTGGGGATCAGACACCTTCTCAAATAAGGGTAAAAAATTAGGAGGTCCTATGTGAAAGCTAAAAATCCTCCTGCAGTCAGAAATTTAAAAGTAAGTGAAACAGACAGCAGACAAATTAATTTCATCATTTAGAAACGTCGTAAACAAAAAACAACACACATTTCTAACATTTGTAGTTCTGATATGAACATATTTGGTTCATTGTTGGTGCTACAGAGTTTATGCACTATTCTGAGGTTCTCCCAGTGTGATCTATGAGAAGAGACTAGAGCACTTATGGAGGTATGTGTGTGTGATCTATGACAAGAGAGTAGAGCACTTATGGAGGTATGTGTGTGTGATCTATGAGAAGAGACTAGTGCACTTATGGAGGTATGTGTGTATATCTATGAGAAGAGACTAGAGCACTTATGGAGGTATGTGTGTGTGATCTATGACAAGAGACTAGAGCACTTATGGAGGTATGTGTGTGTGATCTATGAGAAGAGACTAGTGCACTTATGGAGGTATGTGTGTATGATCTATGAGAAGAGACTAGAGCACTTATGGAGGTATGTGTGGGTTATGATTATGAGAAGAGACTAGAGCACTTATGGAGGTATGTGTGTGTGATCTATGAGAAGAGACTAGAGCACTTATGGATGTATGTGTGTGTGATCTATGAGAAGAGACTAGATGCACTTATGAGGTATGTGTGTAGTGATCTATGAGAAGAGACTAGAGCACTTATGGAGGTATGTGTGTGTGATCTATGACGAAGAGACTAGAGCACTTATGGAGGTATGTGTGTGTGATCTATGACAGAGACTAGTAGCACTTATGGAGGTATGTGTGTATGATCTATGACAAGAGACTAGAGCACTTATGGAGGTATGTGTGTGTGATCTATGGACAGAGACTAGTGCACTTATGGAGGTATGTGTGTGTGATCTATGAGAAGAGACTAGAGCACTTATGGAGGTATGTGTGTGTGATCTATGAGAAGAGACTAGAGCACTTATGGAGGTATGTGTGTGTGTGATCTATGAGAAGAGACTAGAGCACTTATGGAGGTATGTGTGTGTGATCTATGAGAAGAGACTAGTGCACTTATGGAGGTATGTGTGTGTGATCTATGAGAAGAGACTAGTCACTTATGGAGGTATGTGTCGTGTGATCTATGAGAGAGGACTAGAGCCCTTATGGAGGTATGTGTGTTGATCTATGGAGAAGAGACTAGTGCACTTATGGAGGTATGTGTGTATGATCTTATGAGAAGAGAACTAGAGCACTTATGGGGTTAATGTATGTGTGATCTATGACAAGAGACTAGAGCACTTATGGAGGTATGTGTGTGTGATCTATGAGAAGAGACTAGTGCACTTATGGAGGTATGTGTGTATGATCTATGAGAAGAGACTAGAGCACTTATGGAGGTATGTGTGTGTGATCTATGAGAAGAGGCTAGAGCACTTATGGGAGTATGTGTGTGTGATCATGAGAAGAGGCTAAGCACTTATGGAGGTTATGTGTGTGTGATCTATGAGAAGAGACCTAGATGCACTTATGGAGGTATGTGTGTGTGATCTATGACGAAGAGACTAGAGCACTTATGGAGGTATGTGTGTGTGATCTATGAGCAAGAGGCTAGAGCACTTATGGGGTTATGTGTGTGTGATCTATGACAAGAGACTAGAGCACTTATGGAGGTATGTGTGTGTGATCTATGAGAAGAGACTAGAGCACTTATGGAGGTATGTGTGTGTGATCTATGAGAAGAGACTAGAGCACTTATGGAGGTATGTGTGTGTGATCTATGAGAAGAGACTAGAGCACTTATGGAGGTATGTGTGTGTGATCTATGACAAGAGACTAGTGCACTTATGGAGGTATGTGTGTGTGTGATCTATGAGAAGAGACTAGTGCACTTATGGAGGTATGTGTGTGTGATCTATGAGAAGAGACTAGAGCACTTATGGGGTTATGTGTGTGTGATCTATGAGAAGAGACTAGAGCACTTATTGGGCTATCTGTGTGCACAGAAGCCTATCTTTTACAAACCTAACCAAATGAGCTAGCTTGCCAGGATGGATCCTATCAGGTATTGTGCTTGGTCTGCACTTCAAGTCTCTACTGACCACAGCTGGCAATAAACAGTGTAACCGTTTCATTCACATAAAGGATTAAAAATGGCTTATGTAATCACAAGGAAATTAACAGATGTGAGAAAAATAACATTTGTATGAAATTCTATCATCTTTACAAGACATGGAACATTGCATGTTTGTTTACATATCTCCTGACTGAACATTATGTCTCCTGCATGTTCCCATGTCTGTTTATATTATGTCTCATGATTGTTTAGACAACATCTCATGTTTACATTACACCTTATAATTTTAACCTGCTATCTGTTTATCTTCTCCTTCCAAGTCTCTAGGCTTGTTGGTGGCTTCGTATATACTTACTATATTCATAAATGTTCTCTCTGCAAGACCCAGTTCAACATGTGTCAACTATTTTAATCTCTTCTGCTTCTTGATATTCATGTTGTTGAATGTATTGAGTGTTATTATTTGTGCCGGTAATTTCAACACTAATATTATACTACTGATAAATTCTACAGTTAGTTTTTGCTATTCAATGTTTTAAAGTGTGTAATCTCAAACCTAGCTGTTGCATACCCTTTACAGGATGTAGCAGTCAACCCCAGCATTTTTTGGCTGTTTGCGATTCCTGGGCAAGTTTACGTTCAGTAGTTTGCCATTGCTTTCTGAATGGCCAGCACCCAAACCATTTCATAGAAAACTAGCTAAAGTGGTCTGCTGCTAAACCGCCCACAGCTGTGTTTTTAAAGCGGGTACATGATTCATAATCCTGTATACCCAGATTCGAAACACAGCAGTGCTGGTTTTTTTTTAAAAAGGTATAGGCGCCGTTTGTTCAGAAATCAATGGCAAACTACTCAACGTAAAACTTGCCCAGGAATCATGAACAGCCAAAATGCTGGGGTTGACTGCTACGTCATGTGAAGGACATGCAACTAAATAAAATAAAAATAAATGCAGGATTACGAACCCCTTCGCCACGGAGCCGACTCAAACCTACTTGTATATAATTCATCTTGTACATTCCCTGTAGAGAATAGCTAGTTCTGTATGCATTTTCTGGTCTGATTTTATTTCTATCAATGTCAGATCTCTTAGAAATGTCCTTTCTCTGTCCTTGAGAGAATCATGATGTTTCAACCTATGCTGCTTACTCATCCCCAATGTAACATAGTTCAGTGTCTACTGGTTCCTGATTAGTTCAGTTAGTTGCATATCCTTTACATGACATTGCAGTCAACTCTTGCATTTTTTGGATGTTTGTGATTTCTTGGCAAGTTTACGTTCAGTAGTTTGCCATTGCTTTCTGAACGATCAGCACTCATACTTATGTATGGAAACCAATGCAAGGCGGTCTGCTTCCAAATCGCTTGCAGCTGTGTTTCGAACGTGGTATGCAGGATTACAAATTGCATAAGTAACCCATTTGCCACAGAGCCAGTTCCTGATTAGTACTTGTGTAAAAATGTGTTTTTCTTATCATGCCTCAGGATTTAACTTGGAGAACCAGACCTGATCACTGGTAACTACACATTTAACTTAGAGAACTAGTCACGGGTAAATACACATCGTTAGTTTAGCATGGTTAGTTCTGAAGCACTCCTTTATCTGATGAAATGACAGCAAGAAGCACTGTACACATTTGAAGAAGTCAGATATTTTTAGAGCTCACATAATATGTCATAAGCAAATCTGACTTCATCCTGGTACTGACATTTTCCTTGTATATATCCTCCAACATTTATATTACATTTCCTGCTTATCCACCTCTTAACTAAGTTGAAGATAAAAAACATTTTAGTAAATAATATTTACGTTGCTCAGGTTGTGAACACTATCAGTGTTGTGTGTATTGTGTCACAATTATAAGTGCAGTCACAGGTAAGTACATATGTCACCAGTTCACAACTTTATTGTACTCCTGTTTTCTTTCCATAATTTCTGCATGGATATTCCTTTACTATCTCACCATCTTAACATAGCAAAAACAAAGATAATGCATACAGATAAAACTACTATGGAGAAAGAAATATACATTAATGGGGGAAAATTTGAGGTGGTGGAAAATTTTGAATATCTTGGGTCATTGATTACCAACAACGGTGACACAATGAAAGAAATTAAATGGCGACTATTCATTGCTCTTCAAAGACTAAAACAGCTGAATAAATTATGGAGTGGGACAGACAGAACTACAAAAATTAGATTTTTAAGAGCATGCATCTTTCCCATTGCAACATATGCCTGTGAGACATGGACACTTACTAAACAAGCTGAACAGCGCATAAACGCCTTTGAATATAAATGTTATAGACGAGTTCTAAGAATATCTTGGGTAAAGAAAAGAACAAATGCATCCATACTTCAAGAGTTGAATATTGAAGAAGGTTGGCTATTAAAGACGATAAAATAAAGAAAATTTGAATATTTTGGTCACTTGAAACGTCACGAAAGTTTGGAGAGAACAATAATGGAAGGGTATATGCCTGGGAAGAAAGGAAGAGGAAAGCCAAAGAGAAGATGGGTGCAGGATGTTGCGGATGATCTACAGATGGGTGTATCAGACGCGGGACATCTTGCTTATGATCGAGAAGTTTTCCGGAAGGTTGTTATGGGAGCGAGGTTCTGCAAAGGACATGCTACTGAATGAATGAATGAATGAATGAATGAATGAATCTCAACATGTAAAGTCTTGCATGTAGATGCCTTATCCAGGATTCTCGAATATAGTTTATAATGGTAAGATTACTACACAGTTTACCTACTATACTTTTTAAATTTATTAAATTAATACATCAAAGTATATGTCCATCACTTGTTCTTTGATGATTTTTATTCTAGCACCGCATAAAGTGTGAGTGGCTGTTCTTCTCTGGGTTTCCAAACTGGAAAGGGTAGATAAGGAAGAGAACTGTGCACTCTTACCTCATATGTCAATTCACACCCAAACAGCAGTATCTGCTGGGACTCTCTCTCTCTCCCTCTCTCTCTCTACCATGTACTCTTTTAGAGACTTATAGCAATAGACAGAGTGACTTTTTTGTGTGCTTCATTCATCCTTCAGTTAACACAATCAGTGTCACTATAAATAGCAACCAATGTACAGTTGTTCATGCTCATGTCTGCATATTTGTTGCCTCCAGTATTTATCCTGAAATGTTCTGTTCCATTCATTCCTGGCCTTGGATTATTTGCAACTGTTATTTCATACCACATTATCTCTGCGGCTATTTGTGCTCTTTCTGCAGAATCCTGTATGGTTTGTTTATGCTGGAGGAGCATTTCATTTTCACCTTCACTGTTAGACAATGTGCTGATTAAGCTGCTGTGTTGGAGGTTCCACTAACACTTTCTCACATACTCAACGAGTGGAGTTATCCACCTTGCCTGAACTATATATAAGTCAGTTGCACATCCTTTACATGTTGTTGCAGTCAACCCCAGCATTTTTTACTGTGATTTCTTGGCAAGTTTATGTTCAGTAGTTTGCCATTGTTTTCTGAACGACCGGCACTCAAAGTGGTCTGCTTCCAAATCGCCCGCAGCTGTGTTTCAAACATGGTGTGCGGGATTATGAATTGCGTCCGTAACACCGTCACAGAGCCGGGGAACTAGTATATACACAATCAAAATCACATGTCTGCACTATCATTTAGGGAGCTAACTTTGAGAATGACTGACTGTATCAAAAGTATTTTTAAATTCATAATAATAAAAGATGAACAAATGGAAATCATATTTCATAATTGTGGTTCATTATAATTCTGCTTAGGTCTTCTATGTCTTTTTTAATGCAGGGCCTCAATCTTTTAAATACTGACTTTTAGCTCTTTTCATTGTTTTGGGACCTTATTCTGGAACAAACATTTTCTGTTGTCTGCATTCTCTATATAATAAAATAAATTACACTGGTGCACTCTTTGTAGGAGCCACCTGGTGCACTCTCTGTAGTAATTATCCTGCAAAAATCATGCCACTGTTTGTCTCCTAGGCTGAATAATGGCTACTTTATTTATCAAATAAGAGTTGCCATATCTGGACAAAGGAATGTTTATTTCAATGTATTTCAACTTTAATTATTTGGTTGTTTCGGGATTTGAAATTTAAATATTGAGCACAACCCACTACTGGCAACGCTGATCGTACCCTGGTATGAAACTAAGGTCTATCCATATTGACGTGGATGGGTCTTAGTTTCATACGAGGGTACAATCAGCGTTGCCAGTAGTGGGTTGTGCTCAATATTTATATTTCAACTTTGCCAGGAAATAAAACTGCAAGCTGATTCTGAAGATAGTTGAGCACCTGAGGATTTATCCACAGATACAGTAACTGACAAGATTGACACCATTGAGTCTGCTTACATAATATATTCAGAAAGAGGCACAAGGAAAGCAAGTTCCACTCTACAAAAGTATTTTTTCTTAAATCTTTTCTGACAGAAAATATTTCAGAGGATATAGTTTTAATCAGATTTCTAGATGGCTAAGAGAAGGGGACTATGGACAAGGATAAGAGAAAACATAAGGAGTACAGACAAGAGAAGGAGAGAATGAACAAGGGAAGGAGAGTATGAACAAGGGAAGGAGATAATGACAAGTGGAGGGGAATATTGATAAGAGAAAAAAATTATGGACAAATGAAAGGAAGTATTTCTGAAAGCTTCTATCTTCTTCCAAGTCTGTTTTGTTTGAAGGACATATTATCTTGACAGCTGAAGTTGATAACAGGAAGCAGTTTTAGACTTCCAACAGTGAAAGTTGTTTAATGATGTATTTTACTTTCAATGACACACAGATAATTCATGAAAAAAAAAGACAATGTGACTCTCTTGTAAGAGAATTACACATTTCTGTAAACCATTTGGTACTTATTTCATAGGTGGATACTATAAATTGAGGCAAACCCTATTAAAGGAATCAAACAAGAGAAGAAACATGTCATGGAATTTACAATATCTCCTTAATGTTGCCCTGAAGTAGTTTCGTGCAATGGGTCTGTGATGTGATAGGGCCATCACATTTTGCAGGCCTGGATGCCTGGAGGTAGCCAATCTTTCCATCACTTTCACAGGCCTGGATGCCCGGAGGTGGCCAATCTTTCCCTCACTTTCACAGGCCTGGATGCCTGGAGGTGGCCAATCTTTCCCTCACTTTCACAGGCCTGGATGCCCGGAGGTAGCCAATCTTTCCCTCACTTTCACAGGCATGGATGCCTGGAGGTGGCCAATCTTTCCCTCACTTTCGCAGGCCTGGATGCTCGGAGGTGGCCAATCTTTCCCTCACTTTCACAGGCATGGATGCATGGAGGTAGCCAATCTTTCCCTCACTTTCGCAGGCCTGGATGCCCGGAGGTGGCCAATCTTTCCCTCACATTTCGCAGGCCTGGATTAGTGACCACATCATGGAATCTATCCTGCTCTGTCCCTGAGCTCAACATTAGTGACCACATCATACCATTTTAATTCTATTCTGTCACTGAGCTCAATTTAAGTGACTGTATCTTACCATTTTAGTTCTGTTCTGTCCCTGAGCTCAACATTAGTGACCTGATTATGCAATTGTAGTTCTATTCCAGGCGTGCATCAGTTGATGAATGTTTGCAATCTATTAGTAAATGTTTCTGCTCCATACAGTATAAGTGTTAACTTTAAAGTTTAGTTTACTTTATTTGGTCCTCGGTTTACTTTCTTTTGACTTCCACAAATGTCTCTGTGCTGTGAAAGCCCCTCTTGCTTTTGTTTTCATATCTTAATATCTTTGTTTCCCCATCTCTGTGTACATTGAGACCTAAACAGAACGGAGAGATACTAGAACAAGTAACAAGTTTCTCCTATCTTGGACATGTAATAACAGATGATGGCAGAAGTGAAATAGAAATCAAAAAGATAATAGGAATAGCCAAAAATGCTTTCAACAGCATGAAATCAGTATTAGCATCTAGAGAGATTAACAACGCATTAAAAATTAGAATTGTCAAATGGTACGTATATTCAACACTATTGTACGGCGCGGAAGCCTAGACATTGAACAAGCAGCTAGAAAGTCGAATAGAGGCCCTGGTGATGTGGATATACAGACGAATATGCTGTATGGTGTATTTCATGGAAACAAAAACAATCAAATACAGAGGTTCTAGAAACACTGGGAATGAAAAGAGTTGATGAAAGAAATACAAAAGAGACAAATGAAATATTTTGGCCACGTTAAAAGATGTAACACTCTTATTAAAACCATACTGGAGGGCAAGAGGTAGACAACGATACAAGTGGGAAGATAACACCAAGAGATGGATGAACATTAGTCTGACAGAATGCACAGTTAAGGTGAGAGACAGTGTTGGAGATCCATTGCAGCCAACCTTCATTGTGGAGACTGCACCTGATTGATTGATTGATTTAAATAGATGTGTGATTCCATCTCTTGAAATGAAGTTTCTTCAAGGAATATCGTTGACATTTGCTTAATTTATTCTCTTTATCTGTGTTTGCCATCTTTGAATTTTTAGACCTTGTTGTGACCTCCCATTAAGTTTGTTTGATTAATCTTGTATATGGTTTAATGTGTTGGACAGGAGGGCAACGTCAGCTACGAAGTCCAGATCATCAAGCTGCACTATCAAGAGTCCACTGAATTTTATTTATGGTGGTCGTTATGTTATCTTCCAGTCTACAGACAGTAAGAATAGTAAAGGTGATAAAAGACTGTTGTGTACTGCAAGAAGTATAGCTGTGACAATGTCAGAGAATGACAACCTACAGCAGGTATAAATGTGACAAAGCCATATCTGACTTGAAATATAATGTGTGACAATGTCAGAGAATGACATAACCTACAAGAAGTATAAATGTGACAAAGCCATATCCTACAAGATATATAGACATAGTTGCATGTCATTATCCTACAATTAATTTAGCTTTCAGACATGCTCCCTTCACTTATCCACTAACCCTTGGCGCGTAAACTGGATCACAATTGCTATAATGGAGAGAACATCAGAACCACTACATGTAGTCCATGATCAGCCTCACAGCTCTCCGTTATCACTAGTGTTGCTCAGCAAAGCTCAATAGAAAATTAAGGAACTCCCCTGAATCTAAAAAATGAAGCAAAGATTCAGTCAGTGGCAAATGGGAAATTCTCAATTAAGTTCAAAGCAGAGGTAGAGACCTTGAAAACTGCAAGCAAAAATCCTGCTGACAGAGTAAAATAAAGATACACACATGGCTAGCTCTCTGCACAGATGCAAAGTCAGTTTTCTCAATACTGAACAGCAAAAACAGTGCAGAACTAGCAGACCAAAGAACAGCACTTATGGTCTAAATAAAAAATCCAAATGGGTTGTAATGCAATAAATCCTGTCCTAGAAATGAAAGGGCTGATAAACTGGCAAAGGAAGGTGAAAGACTACCTCAGCCTGATGTAGACTTTACCTATGTTCGGACACTGGGACACAAAGTTTGTATGAAGCACTTACAAACCAAGTGGACATATCCACCTATGGAAAAACAGGGAACATCTACTGCCAGATGTGTACAAGTAGGTTTACATGTCACTCAATTGTCAGACATTCTGGTGATGATGTTGAATGTTGTTGTTGTTATAGCTTATCAAGTGTGCATGTTGCAGCAGCTGTTTAATTCAGTTCTAAAGTATAATACTGGTGTTATCTCCAGGATCTGAGTGAATCTTTGTGCTCTCTCTAGAAACACCTGTAGAGGTGTCAGGTGATCCGACTTCACACACTACTATATATATATAATATATATATATATAATATATATATATATATATATATACTTGGTCCAGACATTATAAGGTGAGGAAAACTGTGTTCCTTTGACACCTTTCCTCCCCAATGAAATGTGGCACCCATTTTACAAAGGCTGTGACAAAGTGACCCCAGAGATATATGCAATGAAAATAAAACACGTGCATGAACCTGGAGTTTTGAACCAACATATGACCCAGCATGCTAACAAATCATATGCTTTATGTATGTCATTAAACCTAGCAACATTTACATTTATTTCATAATCATACAAACATAAACTGCCATATATTGTGTGAAAGTTTCATCTCAAAGTAAACAACACAATAAAGGCTCCTCATCACGCTGTGCAGCATATCAGGTATATGGTGCTATCCCCATATTTTTTATACCAACTGGCAAACGGATTACGGACATCGTTCGTTACCCTGTATACCTGCGTTCAAAACACAGCTGCACGTGATTTGGCAGTAGATCATGTTGTGTTGGTTTTGCATTGGTATCGGTGCCGGTTGTTCAGAAAGCAATGGCAAACTACTGAACATAAACTTGCAAGGAGATCGCAATGGCAGAAATGCTGGTGTTGAGTGCAATGTCCTATAAAGGATATGAAAAAAAAAAATGGCACTCAATAGGTGATGTAGGAAATACCAAGCTGGTCACCATTACTTCCCAGGACATTTCCTGAAACCCATTTTAGACTGGGTCAACCTGGGTGCTCAGGTCATTAAACATAAATCCCCAACTTAAAGATACTTCAAATGCATGACCACCGCCTCAGAATGACTTGAATTGATCCAACACACCTCAGAATGACTTGAATTGATCTAACACACCTCAGAATGACTTGAATTGATCTAACACACCTCAGAATGACTTGAATTGATGTAGCAGTGTCATGAGAGATGCTTGTCACTGGAACTCCTGGACATCACGCTTGTGAAATATTTACTTCACAGTTTCTGCTCAATCAATGGTCACATGCATATTGTAACATTTCACGGCATTGCTTTTCTTTACTGTTTGTTACAAGATTGAACTGTATAGAGCAGACACACGTTGGGCTTTATTACAAAATAACACTGACATTAAATGTGTCACAAATGCATAATGCTGGACTAATTTGGTATCAGACTGGAAGAGCTGGGGGCGATGGAATGCATCAGGTAAACAATTCTTACGAATTTAGTGGTGTCAGCAGAAGATAGAAATCTGACAGAAAGACACCACAAGTCATAGGTGGGCATGAACCTGACAGACAGATACCACAAGTCATTGGTGGTTATAAATCTGACAGACAGACACCACAAGTCATTGGTGGTCATAAATCTGACAGACAGATACCACAAGTCATTGGTGGTCATAAATCTGACAGACAGATACCACAAGTCATTGGTGGTCATAAATCTGACAGACAGACACCAAAAGTCATTGGTGGTGGTAGTGTATGTACCTTACTTGAGATGCAACTTTGGGGCAACCTATGACTATTTACCATTGAGAATGTCATCAAACAAGCTAAAGTCATCAGCTGTGCTGGAGTCAAACATTGGCTGATTGCTCAAAGGGTTATCCAGAAAGTGTAGGAACTCATCCTGATTTGGTGCAGATGTAGGCTGGCTGGGAAAACCAGCTGCCTGGGTGGTGTTTGACTGTGGGTTTGAACTTGCACCCCCATGCACTGTTGACCCAGGGGATGACACGCCCATGGTATATCCAGCAGCAGGCAGGGCTGAGGTCCCTGGTGAAGGGACATTCATATACCCAGAACCAGAACCATGCATGTTCATCTGCTGGGACACCTGCAAGCTCTGGTGCTGTAGAATCATCTGTGACCCACTGGTCATCAGGCCAGTTCCAGGGACTCCTCTCATCTGGCCAGGTATAGGCTGTCTCAACTGTTGTTGTTGCATCTGAGCCATGTTTGCTGCTGCCATACTGCCTGTGGTGGCAGCTGCGCCGTAGTGTGCAGGCCTGTGTTGCTGTTGGTACTGCATTAAATGTGCTGACATGGGCGCTGACTGCACCAAGCCATGAAAGCTGGGGCCACTAGATGTCATACCCGGTTTTATCCCTGCATGGTCTGACTGTAAATTTGAGGCTCGCTGCCAGTCTAAGTGAGAACGCTGCTGGGAAATATTTAACCCATCTGGACCTACATTCACATTTGGGGGTCTCTGGTTTCTTAATGTTGAACTGGCATAGGAGGATGAAGACTGGGAGCAGGTGGAAGACTCTACAACAGAATATGCCGGTGGTTGTGACATGTGTTGCTGGGAGTGGAACCCTGGTCGGACTTGGGCGGACTGAGGCATGTGAGATCCATTGGAAGCCATAGTAGCAGACATGGTTTGCTGCTGCATAGCAGACAGCTGGGATGATATTCCACTACTGGGCTGTCCCGATGCGGGAGGGCTGGCCATTTCACTCTTCACAGTCCCATAAGCTGCAGTTTGGTTGACCATATTCTGCATTGTCTGCAGTGGGTTCTGGTTGCCATTGGGAACACTTGTTCCTGTATAGGGACCTTGTGGTCTTGCACTATGATGCATTTTGTATTCTGGTGGTGGCCGAGGCATGTACTGAGGAGGCATTTGACTCTGCTGAGCCTGCTGCTGCTGTTCCATTCTCATCTTCTCCATCATCTGCATCTTCATCTGCTCACTGACCATCTGTTGTTGACCCATATTAAAAGTCTGTTGCTGTGAAAGAGAGATCTGCTGAGGTGAGGGTTGCATCTGAACTTGTTGAGTCTGGGACATCTGTAAGTTATGTGATCCATGTGAAATCTGTAACTGCTGGGTCTGCATAATTTGCAGCTGATGTGGCGTGGCAGATGAGGGCTTAAAATGACTATGCACCTGGTTCTGCAGTTGTTGCAACGAAGACGGTGAGCTATGGTGTTGTCCTTGATCATTTGGAAAATGAGTCAAAGGTTTGGTACTACCAAATCCCATAGCAGCAGTCATATCAGATGTCATGTGAGATGAGTCACCAATGTGGTGATTTGTCATATGGTTGTAAGGGAATGCTGAGTTTGTGTTTGGAACTGAGCGATACAACTGGGGATAGTCTGGTGAATACCCTCCATTTCGAAGTCCATCAGTGAAATGATCTAAACCTTTTAAAGGGTATCCAGGACTATGCTGGTGCTGATGTTGAGCAGCCATCTGCTTCAGAGTCTCTGCAGCTGGACCTGTTGGTTCTGGTAAGGTTGATGGAACTGGAATGGTGTGATTGGTCATCGTGGCAGAACTCATATTTTGGTTGCTATCAAACATACTGCTTAACTGAGCACTGGAGCTGAAGCTGGGGAAGGCTCCTTTTGAAAGACCAGGAGAAGCACAAGCTAGAGGACCATACATGCTTCTAGATTCACTACTCTTTGAATCTCTTTGAACTTTATCATAAATTTCATTAAACTCATTGAGGTCTTTAAGAAGCGAAGGTTCAATATCATCATCTTTTTCAATACTGTCCAGAATGTTCTGCAGCTCATCAACATCATCTATACCAATACAAATGTCATTTACCGCTGATGGGTCAATCAGAGTGTTGTGAATAGTGGACGATGACCCTGAACCTGATGACCGGGTATTATCTTCAGAGGGCTCCTGCTTACACTGGACGCTGGTGTGGATACTTGTGTTTGCTGAGTGTGGCGAATCAGTGCCAAAGTGGGAGCTGACCGTCACGTTGGTGTGTATGGTCTGGGACGTGTCTTGCTGAGGGTGCGAACTAATCTGCTGCACTATTTGAACTGATAAGCTGGAACTGTGCTTATTTCCTTTGCCTCCACTGCCAGAAATATTGCTACTGTTGTTATTTGTTTTGCTGTTCTTAATGTTTGTTGTCTGCAGGTCATTCTCTTCAAAGTTGAATACTGCTTCAGAAGCACCAGTGGTGGCTGAGTTGACCGAAGATGATGTATTTGCTTCAGCATTCACACTGTCAATTTTTCGCTTCAGTTTCTAGGAGGAAGAAAACAACAAAATAAAAACTTTATTAGAAATCTAGTCACATAAATAACTAAACACACATGTGCCAAGTAATGCAAGCAGTGACAATTATTGCAATGACTATTACAGTTTTAGAATGTGCTTGTTTAACCTGAATGTTTATCTACAGAGTATCTCTATCCATAAGGTGGCACAGTGGTGTGATGTCTGCCTGTCCAGGTTCAATCCACAGCGTGGGCTATTTAGATATTTACAACAAAACACTGGTGTGATACACTTCCTTCCTTGCTGGGGCCGATCAAGATGACAGTGGATGCAGGTGACTAAACACACTCTGAGCATGAACATGCATGAGGCAGGGCAACTGGCCAAAGATCCAGA
Source organism: Cepaea nemoralis (assembly GCA_014155875.1). Classification (NCBI taxonomy): domain Eukaryota; kingdom Metazoa; phylum Mollusca; class Gastropoda; order Stylommatophora; family Helicidae; genus Cepaea; species Cepaea nemoralis. The sequence goes on along the minus strand of JACEFZ010010267.1, from coordinate 93,742 downwards.
GTCCTTTCAGAATGTTGTAATGAAAGCGACAACCTGTAAAGGACTTGCTAGCAGATGATGATGCTGCATCTTGCTATCACACAACAACAAGAATCACCATCACAGATAAACAGGGTACCCGGAGAACGTGCTGGAAGGGGAACAATGCTGACAATTACATGTAGAACAGGCAGTCACTACAGTAGTAAGAGAAATGATGTTCATTGGTACTGATACTACAAATACTGTTTTTTGCATGTGACACAGACGATATGCAGCAGTCCAGCTGACAATAACCTAAAGGGAGTGAAAATATGGTTTCTACGGAAAATATCAAAGGATACCGTCGACAGTCAGAAAATCGAATAAGACAGGCTAAAGAGGTTTACAGGTGGGACAATAGACTTCACTGAACCCGACTTCATCCCACAGGGATCAGTCTCTTCCTCCTGGGGTCCAGAGAAAATTGCGCTCGTGAACCGAATGACGGGAAAGTCCCAAAAGAAACAAATGAAAACCGTACATTGATTAAATTAATTAGGCACACATAGTAGAGATTTTTAAGGGCATTTTATAAGCAGAAATAAACTGGACAACTGGCAATCTTGTTTGCAAAAGAGCAAGGGGACGACAAAGAGACAAATACTCCGATGGCTTAGCCATTTGACTTAATCGGAGCAAGAATAAAATGCTGATTCAAGACTGGTCATCGTGTTACCTGGCCAATCATCAGCGTCCACGCTTATCGGTATGACACGTATGATTTCTGATACTAACAGACAACAAAAACGTCGCTTAAAAGTCGACAGGGTTCGACTTCATTGCACCGACCTCTTATCCCATATGGCTCAGTCTCTTTCTGCAGCGCGGAAAGCGTCGCACAAAGCACGAACTCCGTTGCTTCATCGACGACCCTCGGTTGCTTCATCGACGACCCTCAGGAGTCTCCGAAAAAATGCACTCGTGAACCGAAGGACGCAGCCAGGAATGAAACCCACAACCTTCGGAGCCCGAGTCAGACGGCTTGACTACTTCGCCATGGAGACACAGACAACAAGAAAAAACCGCAGGAGATGCCATAGAGTAAAGGTAAAAGGCGAACGCTGACATCAGTGTCTAATGTATGTATGCATATTTCAATCAAGAAGAAACAGTTGAACCACCCATTAATGCTGTTTCAACAGAAAATGACCCCGCAACTGAATATCAAATGTGAGTTGGTATGTAATGAACTTGAAGGCGAGATGGTGGTAATTTATTTCCCCTCACGCAGCCAGCAGGCAAGACAAACAGCGGACAGTTTCCTTCAACCTTCCTACACTGCTTCAATTTCATTCAGAACTGCAACCCTTTCTTATAATTACCCCATTTACATTCACCATCTCACTTTACATGTTGCCCTAGTTTCCTTCCCACATCGCAGTTTTTCTGTAACTAGCAGTTTCCGCTGTCTCTGTGTCTTCTTACCGTCCTCTGTCGAGCTGAGTCAGCACGGTGATTAGTCAGCTGCTAACGAAGACAGCGGTTTGGGTTCAATCCCCAGCAGTAGTCGGATCATTTTGTCACGACCGGCAGCAGCCTCGTGAAATCATTGTCAGAATTGTCTTTGGTGGGAAAGTGACCACCTCAGGGCATCATGACTGGTCTAGGACGTGAAGGCAGGACGCCTCACACTCCAACGGTGGGATGTTCCATGGAACAATCTGCTTGCCTCTTCTGTCACCATGAAAGTTAGTTGCATATCCTTTACATGACGTAGTAGTCAATCCAGCATGTGTTGGCTATTTGTGATTTCTGGGCAAGTTTACGTTCAGGAGTTTGCCATTTGCTGTCTGAAAGACCGGCACTCATTAAATTGTATGAAAATACCAACGCAAGACAGTCTGCTTCCACACAGCCCGCAACTGTGTTTCGAGCGCGGTATGCGGGATTACGAATTGAATGCCTTTCGCCACAGATCTGACGAACCATGAAAGTTAGTGTTTATTACTGGACAGGGAGCCAATATTTCACACCGATATTTTCAAATATCCATTACAAGAGACGTGTGCTTACGGCCTGAAATCAACGTTTTGTTTCGTATTATCATACTTTTAAATATGACCTTTATAACAACAAAATGAGCGTAGTTAACTGACGCTGATATCACGAGGACGTTCGGACGTGGGTTCAATGTCTGACGTCCGGCGACAGAGGGAAAGACTGGCCACCTATTGCTGCGTGTATCCACGTGACATGTGACACGCCACGGCCCCACAGCAGCTTCCCGCTTCGGGACCAGGGTGACCAGATTGGCTTTTTTGAAGCCAAATTTGACAAATTTGGCTTTTTTTAAACGGATTTGGCGTCAGAAAATCAGTTTGGCTTTTTGTTGGCTTTTTGGAAGTTTTGTAATGGCATATGCCTCTTTTTGAATTTTTCAAGTTAATTGTTGTCTTGTCTTACTAATTTTTAGCTAAAAACAAATGCAAAACGATAAGCTTGGCGTATGGTTTTCGTACTGGTCATGTTCTATGCGCACTGACGCACTGCGCAGCTTACTGTTTAGTTCAGTTTTCAAATTAATTATACTTTCATCGCAATCGCAAGTATTTCTTATTATTGACTGAGCCTATTATCATGCCAAAGTGGAAACCATCTTATGATACTAATCGGAAATATAATGATCAAAGGGAAAAGACATTTGTGTGGCTCAAGAAATCCACTAACGGTTCTGAACAGGCATATTGCCAATTGTGCCATTGTAATATTGTTCCAAGATTTTCAAATCTCGCAAATCATGCAACAGAAAAACACAAGCGGAGCGAGCCAACTTCTTTACAAAAAACACTTTCAGTGGTGACAATAAGCAAGAAAATTGATGATAAAGTCAAATTAGCAGAGTTACAAATTGCTGTTAGCATGGCCTGCCATAGTGCCATACACACCATCGGTCACTTAGGTGAAATAATGGTAGCCCATGGATGTGGTAGCACTCTTGATCAGATAAAATTGCACCGAACGAAGTGCATATCACTAATAAAAAATGTTGTTTCACCGTCTTTAAGATCTGATCTAATTCTAGATCTGGAAAACAAGAAGTATGCACTCATCATTGATGAGTCCACTGATGTCTGGACCCAAAAGTATTTGTGGCATTTTAGTTAGATACCTCAGTGATAAAAGACATGAAATTACTACTAGTTTTCTAGGTTTGATTCCAGTTCTGGATGCAACATGTGAGAATTATATTTAATGTGATTAACACTGAAATTGGAAATCATTTTTACTGGACAATGGTTGGCTTTATTTTGGCTTTTTTATTTCGTGACTTGGCTTCTTTTGATCACGGCGATCTGGTCACCCTGTTCGGGACTTTCTTTTGCTTTAACAACAACGTGAAACATAATAGTGTGTACGACGAGTTGTGATCTAAGAACCGATATCATTAGTTAGTTAGTTAGTCTTTCCTCTTGAGCCTCTCCGTCCCATCGCTCAACAGCCAGCGAAGATTCATACTACTAATCGTTTCAACCGCAATCTGACTGAAAGTTCTCCTGATCTCAGTTGTGAGGTTCGTGCAGAACCCAGTGAACCCCCCCCCCCCCCCCCCCCCGCCAAAGTATCCTCTTCACATGCGTGTTCTCAATCTGTTCCACCGCTGTCTCCACCTGGTCCCACAGGCACCCGACCAGATCTCCCTTGTCCATAGGTAATCTACCACCAAAGGGGTATTCCCTGGCAGCCCATCAGTCCTTTCATTCCCCCACACACCCGCATGACCATGTAAAACAAATACAGAAATAATGAACCATTTAGATGTAGTTTAGTTCAGCCAGGATCATGTTCATTACATACACGGATATCGCTATCCCTACCCCGATCTCTCTCCTCTTCCCCACCCCACCGACCACACATTGAGAATCCCGGCACAGTGCACGAACTCTGTTTAACCGGCGCGGATCTAGATGTGTGTATACTGGAACCACGCTATTTACAACTATCTGGATGTGATATACCGGAACCATACCTGGTACAACTATCTAGATGTGATATACCGGAACCATACCTGGTACAACTATCTTGATGTGATATACCGGAACCACGCCTGGTACAACTATCTAGATGTGATATACCGGAACCATACCTGGTACAACTATCTAGATGTGATATACCGGAACCATACCTGGTACAACTATCTAGATGTGATATACCGGAACCATACCTGGTACAACTATCTAGATGTGATATACCGGAACCATACCTGGTACAACTATCTAGATGTGATATACCGGAGGAACCAGACTGGACAACTATCTTGAGGTGAATACGAAACCAACTGGTACAACTATTTTTGATGTGATTTTACACGGAACAAAGCATGGTACAACATCTATGTGATATACGAAAACCCGCGGGTTACAAACTATCTAATTGAGACAACGGAACATACCTGGTACAAATATCTAGATGTGAATATACGGAACCATACATGTACAACTATCTTGATGTATATACTCGGAACACGCTGGACAACGATACCGATGTGATATAGAAACCCACGCCTGGTACAACTATCTAGATGTGATATACAGAACCCTACCTGGTACAACCATTAGAAGGGTGTGAATACCGGACCATACCGGTACAAACTATATAGATGTATATACAGAAACCCTACTTGGGCTACAACAATCTAGATGTGATATACCGAAACCAAGCATGGTACAAAACTATCTGAGTGAAACCGGAACCATACCTGGTAAACTATCTAGATGTGATATACCGGAACCATAACTGTAAAACTATCTAGAGTTGATAGTAACGAAACCAAGCCTGGTCCAACTATCTTGATGTGATCTAACGAACAACTACATGGTACAAACTATTAGATGGATATACGGAACACATACCTGGTACACTATCTAGATGTGATATAACGAAAAAACCAGCTGTTACAACTATCTTGATGTGTATTCCGGAAACTATACCCTGGTACAACTATCTAGAGGATAACCGGAAACATTACTGGTACTACAATTATCTAGATGTGAGCTACCGAAAACCACGCCTGGTTCCACTATTAGATGTGTGAATACTGAAAACCAACCTGGTACAACTATCTAGATTGATACACGGAAACCATACCTGGTACAAATATTAGATGTGATATCCGGAACCGATACCTGTAAACTATCTAGATTTGATATACCGGACCATACCTGGTACAACTATCTTGATGTGAGATACCGAAACCACGCCTGGTAACAACGATCTAGATTGTGATATACGGAATACGCCTGGTACCACTATCTTGAGTGAATACGAACCACGCGGGTTACACTATCAGATGTGATATACCGGAAACCTATACCTGATGCAACTATCTAGATGGATATACGGGAACCAGACCTGTACAACTATATAGATGTGATATACCGAAAACCACGCCCCTGCTACATCTATTCTCTTTGTTAGTAGCTTCCACATATTGACAGTCGCCGTACGTGACTATCTTTCCCAGTTCCAATTGTATTTCACGTGGGAAAGGTGATACGTTCCGTGGTCCAAGAAGTCTAGGCATGGATCCACTACCCAGGATCAGAGGGGTCGTGAATAACATGCTTTCTGTAACTTGTAGAGCTACATCAGTTCAACATGAATCAAACCAGAGTAAGACGAACCAGAGGCAGATCTGTAACCACTAAGCCACTCCGAGAAGTCAAGTGAGAGAGAGGAATCTGATCTAACAGAGGGCAATACTGGCGCCCTTTCAGAGGGTTCAACTCAAGTCTTAGTTATATTTTCCTCAACTGGGCAAAACTGATCTCTTCTCACTTCTACAGAAAGGAACCTCTATTACCCGTTTCTTAATTGTCAGCTTATATGAACCTCCTCACTCCTACAGTAACACGTTCTCAGCTATTGATGTCCTTATAATGGCAAACGTATATCAAATTAACTCGTAATACCAAAAAAAGAGGAGAGAAAAAACAGGCCTACACTCTAGACCCAGATCAATACATGCTAATACATGTGCAGTTTTAGATCAAACACAAACCCACTTGCTGGTATCTACTTCTGCTTATCGTTCGCCCGCTGGTTTGGTTATGTTCTACTTGTATATCCCCAAGTACCCTTGATCACTATAAGACTAATACACTCGCGATAGGACACTCACTCGCTCAGCTACAGAAAATACGCGCCTCCCAATCGAGTGTTGACTAGGCCATCATTTACCTCAGGCGACTGGTCGATTCGTGATTTATTGATTTATAGAATGCGATATGCATATCAGACAGAAATTGGCAAGTGTACAGAAGAAAGGCGGTTTCGGCATCCCAGACGGAGCATCGCTTCACCGTGTGAGCCATAGGTCAGACAGTGGGAAGGGTCAAACGGGCGGGCGCTGGCACAGACTAGGAAATAGGAATAATAAGATATGCGATTGAAACCACCCAACAAGATCAACAAGTGACACAAGATGAGGAATACAACAAGCTCATTCTCCAAGAGTGTTGAAATAGAATGTATCAACGACATTTGTCAACAGACATTCTGTGCATAGGCAAAATAACAAATAAAAGAAAGAAAGAAAGAAAGAAAGAAAGAAAGAAAGAAAAGAAAGAAAGAAAGAAAGAAAGAAGAAAGAAAGACAAGAAAGGAAAGAAAAAAAGAAGAAAGAAAGAACAAAGAAAGGAGTCCAAAAAGACAGTGTATTAAAAACAGTCAAGAAAACAAGGATGAAAACAGTGAAAGAGACAAGTGTATGAAACAGTCCAAGAGACAAGTGTAATACCAGTCAAAGAGACAAGTTATGAAAACAGTCAAAGAGACAAGTATATGAAACAGTCAAAGAGACAAGTGTATGAAACAGTCAAAGAGACAAGTGTATGAAACAGAAATAGTTAAAGAGACAAGTGTATGAAACAGTCAAAAGACAAGTGTAGAAACAGTGAAAGAGACAAGTGTATGAAACAGTTAAAGAGACAGTGTATGAAACGTCAAGAGACAGTGTATGAAACAGTCAAAGAGACAAGTGGATGAAACAGATAAAGAGACAAGTGTAATGAAACAGTCAAGAGACAAGTGTATGAAACAGAATGAGTTAAAGAGACAAGTGTATGAAACAGTCAAAAAGGACAAGTGTATGAAAACAGTCAAGAGACAAGTGTATGAAACAGTCAAAGAGACAAGTGGTTATGAAACAGTCAAGAGACAAGTGTATGAACAAGTAAAGAGACAAGTGTATGAAAACAGTCAAAGAGACAAGTGTATGAACAGTCAAAGAGACAAGTGTATGAAACAGTCAAAGAGACAAGTGTATGAAAACAGTCAAAGAGAACAAGTGTATGAAACAGTCAAAGAGACAAGTGTATGAAACAGTCAAAGAGACAAGTGTATGAAACAGTCAAAAGACAAGTGTATGAAACAGTCAAAGAGACAAGTGTATGAAACAGTCAAAGAGACAAGTGTATGAAACAGTCAAAGAGACAAGTGTAGTGAAACAGTCAAAGAGACAAGTGTATGAAACAGTCAAAGAGACAAGTGTATGAAACAGTCAAAGAGACAAGTGTATGAAACAGTCAAAGAGACAAGTGTATGAAACAGTCAAAGAGACAAGTGTATGAAACAGTCAAAGAGACAAGTGTATGAAACAGTCAAAGAGACAAGTGTATGAAACAGTCAAAGAGACAAGTGTATGACACAGTCAAAGAGACAAGTGTATGAAACAGTCAAAGAGACAAGTGTATGAAACAGAAATAGTTAAAGAGACAAGTGTATGAAACAGTCAAAGGAGACAAAGTGTAGGAAACAGTCAAAGAGACAAGTGTATGAAACAGTCAAAGAGACAAGTGTATGAAACAGTCAAAGAGACATGTGTATGACACAGTCAAAGAGACAAGTGTATGAAACAGTCAAAGAGACAAGTGTATGAAACAGAAATAGTTAAAGAGACAAGTGTATGACACAGTCAAAGAGACAAGTGTATGAAACAGTCAAAGAGACAAGTGTATGACACAGTCAAAGAGACAAGTGTATGAAACAGTCAAAGAGACAAGTGTATGAAACAGTCAAAGAGACAAGTGTATGAAACAGTCAAAGAGACAAGTGTATGAAACAGTCAAAGAGACAAGTGTATGAAACAGTCAAAGAGATAAGTGTATGAAACAGTCAAAGAGACAAGTGTGTGAAACAGAAATAGTTAAAGAGTCAATTGCACGAAACAGAAACAATTATAGAGGCAATTGTATGAAACATAAACAGTTAAATATACAAGTGCATGAAACAGAAATAGTTAACAAAACCATACCCGGTTAAATTATTATAATTTAATGGAAAGTTCCACATGTTACGAGTAGTTGGCAGCTTTCTCACAAAACAGTGGAATCCTCGGAAGAATATTCTACTACACATAGGGGAAACCTTAGGGGAAGTCACTACAAACAACCGCTGGATTGAATATCGACAATATTACAGAGCCAACTGGGTGATTTGAATATCGACAATATTACAGAGCCAACTGGGTGATTTGAATATCGATAATATTACAGAGCCAACTGGGTGGTTTGAATATGGGCAACATTACAGAGCCAACTGGGTGGTTTGAATATGGGCAACATTACAGAGCCAACTGCATGGTTTGAATATCGACAATATTACAAAGCCAACTGGGTGGTTTGAATATGGACAACATTACAGAGCCAACTGGGTGGTTTGAATATGGACAACATTACAGAGCCAACTGGATGGTCTGAGCAGCGTTGACAAACTATATATAGAAGTTCTTCCATTCCTACACCACCATACATCAATAGAAATAATTAATGTGAGGAAAACTACACCACCAAGTCCTTGGAGAAAATTGTTATTGTGTAGGAGAAAGTTGTCACGATGTAAGAGACAGTTGTCATGGTGCAAGAAGACAGTTGTCACAATGTAGGGGATAGTTGTCACGGTGTAAGAGTCAGTTGTCACGGTGTAAGAGTCAGTTGTCATTGTGTAGGAGACAGCTGTCATGGTGTAGGAGACAGTTGTCACGGTGTAGGAGACAGTTTTCACTGTGTGTGAGAAAGCTGTCGCGGTGTAAGAGAAAGTTGTCAAGGTGTAGGGGAAAGATGTCCTGGTGTCGGAGAAATTGCTTGAAATTAGAAAGAAGTCGTGATGTCAATCAAATGAGATTATTTTATATAAGATGTCATAATGTCAAACAAATGACATTAGTTTAAATAAGAAAGTAGTCAATAAGTAGAAAAATAAGACATTGTTTTAAATAAGAAAGTTATCACGAACAAAATGTACATGAGAAAGTTGTTATGTAGTAATAAACTGTTGTAACTGAGAAAGGTCTGGAGTAGAAACGTTGCCACTGGTGTAAATGCGAGAGTTGTCACAGAGTAAAAGATAACTAACACTGTTTAAGATGTGAAAGTTGTCATAGAGTGGGGGAAATTCAGTTACGTTATTCTACTAATAAAAACAAACTCCCGTGTCTGATATTTTAGTAACACAGTATTGATATATCTGTCTCAGCCATGATCCATTCGGGATGGCAGCTATATTTGTTTCCTGTCGTTCCCGCGCCGTTTAATTGATCCTACCATATTCGTTGGGAAGTACCCCTTGCTGGCAGGAAGTATACGGTCTACATTATTATTATTATTATTATTATTATTATTATTATTATTAAGAGATACACATTCAGAAGACACTAACTCCACATACGAGGGTCACCATGGAGACGGCCTTCAATTTGAAAGCCAAATTGCATCTTGGTTGTGTCGTACTGGTTGTGTCTCGTTGGTTGTGTCGGATTGGTTCCAATCCTGTAGAAGACAATTGCTATTTCTTTCAATGGGTCCAGGTGATTTTAAACTTCCTTGTGATATTGTAGGTAGTGTCCATGTTGTCTAGCCCTGTCGACAAACGGCCCTTTGAGCGCTTTAAAGATACATCAACACGAGAACATTGTACAGAGAAGGCCGTAATAGCTCTGTCCTGACAACATTTTACAAAAATATGGCAATCACTGACAAAAGAATATTTACAGTATGTGTTGGTTCTAGTGTCTAGCATTGGTTGGGCTCTGTTAGGGTTTGACATGACTTGCTACTAGGTACAAGCACAAGGTGAGTAATGCGCCATTGACTTGCTGGGTTATGAGAGAAGGTGGGGAAAGGAATGACAGTCACCTAGTAACTAACTAGCAAAATGGAATCAACTACAAACTGTAGAATAAAGTAGGATGTGATCGGATTAACCCAAACACACACCCCCCCCCCCCTCCCCCGTTACTGGAGACTGTCCGTTCAGAAGCATCTATGGGTACTATAGTGTGTCCGTTAAATGGCTGTATATTATAATGAAGATTCGTCCTGGCCTGGTGGACGCGGCACTCGCCTCTCAAGACAGCGGCCGGGAGCCAATTCTCGGTTAACGAGGAATGTTTTACTTATTGCATACTTCTCTGGAGTCAGAAAAAAACTGGCGTGGGTACATCTCTGGAGTCAGAACAAACTGGCGTCGGTGCCAGCCCTGGAGTCAGAACAAACAGGCGTGGGTATCAACTCCGGAGTCGGAACCACGTGACGTGAGTGTCGGGGGTTTCTTTAAATGGGTACCACAGTTTTTCAAAAGCAAGGAAAAGGTGACATGGAAGAGAGTGTATCGCCACAACTCACACTGTCTTTGTAAACATGACATCTTTCAGAAGTTTCCATCATGTTACTTTTACCCCAAATACAATGAACAAGGCACAAGTAAACTCAATACGCAGCAAGTTCTTTCACTTATCAAGAATAGACCGGAATTAATGTGACACGTGAATTCATAACAACCAATGATTTTGCATGGGTATGATTAGCATAACAGTAAATAATCAACAAAGAAGAAGCTAAGAAAGATGGAAGATAAATGAGTAGACATAATACAGCGACGTTTAAAAGCTAAACGCCAAATTAAAACTGTGTTTTCTAAATTAACAGAATGGCATACCATCACAAGAAGAATGTCAGGTGGGTCTGGCATACACACACAAGACGGTCAGGTGGCTCTGGCATACCCACAAAAGAGGGTCAAGTGGGTCTGGCATAGCCACACAACAGGATCAGGTGGATCTGGCATACCCACAAAAGAAGAGGGTCGGATGGGTCTGGCATACCCACACAGGATAGTCAGATGGGTCTGGCATACCAACACAAGAGGATCAGGTGGGTCTGGCATACCTGCACACGAGGGTCGGGTGGATCTGGCATACCCAAACAAAAGGGTCAGGTGGGTCTGGTATACCCACACAAGAAGGTCAGGTGGGTCTAGCACACCCACACATGAAGAGGGCCAGGTGGGTCTGGCATACCCACACAAGAAGAGGGCCAGGTGGGTCTGACATACCTACACAAGAAGAGGGTCAGGTGGATCTTGGGGCCACTAAATCTTGTCTGTCGGTTGTGCCTTGTCGGTTGTGTCTTGCTGGTTGTATTGTCCATCATTTGGTTTCATCCATTCCTTCTCTGACTTCTAACAGTTTCTAGTATTCTGCTGCAACTAATTTCAGAATGACTGACATTTATTTTGAAACCATGTGGGTGTAGATCTGGCACAATAAGGCAGCTGAACGGAATCACAAATACTTACTTGATGAAATGTCTGTCTGTCTATTATTGTTTCTGGGATGCAATATTCCCTGTAAAGATAGCCAAACTTAACGAACTCGAATATGGGGAGGGGGAGGGGGTGGAGGGGAGAGTGATGAGAGCATGCATAAACACATTCAAACTATATGGGAGTGTGTGAGAAAGAGAGAGGGAGGGAGAGAGAGAGAGAGAGTATGGAGGGGAGAGAGAGTGAGAGAGGGAAGTGGCTATGACGTCTGGTCATATATCAAGATAATGTTTCAAGATTTCCCTCCCCTGTTTACCAGAGCCGATCTGGATATGCAAATCTCTGGTAGTGATATTGATCATCAACATTGTTCGTCTGGGCCGGCGGCTGTCCGCGCAGTAAATAAATGTGGAATATGACACTCCAGTAGCCAGACACCAGAGATGGCGGCGGCGCGAGCGTGCGCATGACCTCTGTGTGACTATGCATCTGATTGTGTGGGGCTGAAGAGAGAAATGCCTTTAACAACGTCTTTTATTCACTCACGCGCGCACATGGTATTTATTTCTGTGCAGCACATCTGTATATGAATACACGTAAACACTGCGTGTTTATGTAACATATAAATTACATATTGCAAACACAAGTTTGTCATTCCAACGTTGCTGTGGTACTTTCTGTTGTTCGTATGTAGCACTCTCGCGCCTCGCAGGTTTAACAAGTCAACTACAGGGAGACTGTTAAACGCTATCATGGAAAGTGTACTACAAGGGTAGCAGACAATAAAAGGTTGAAGCAGCGCGCCTAAAATTGTAGTAGGACTTTCGTATATTTTGTGACAGATTCTCCTGATCGGTAGAGTGGCACAGAGGCACGACGCCCGTTTCTAACTACACAAGTTAGCGGTTACCAGTCCTGGTGAGGGGGAGGGAGGGGCATGTTTGACAGAATAAGTCCGAGGAAGTAACTGTGCATCCCACATTCCTAGATTGTAGTCATAGTCTTTGCTTTCCCTGACAAGGGCTAAAATTAGGTGGTTCCCTGTGTGTGTGTGTGTGTGTGAGAGAGAGAGAGAGAGAGAGAGAGAGAGAGAGAGAGAGGGAGAGAGAGAGAGATTAATGTCGTAATACACTGTGGTTGTTGCCAGTGCGAGAAATAGGGAAGATCTGTAGTTGGTGTGGAGAAATAGGTAAGAATTGTCGTTTGGTGGGGAATAGGCCATAATTACCGTTTATGTGGAAACTAGGCAGGTTTGTAAATCGTGCCTGTAATATTCGAAAATGTAGGAATAAAGAGGTTAACAAAAAGTAGTTACATATCCTTTACATGACGTAGCAGTCAACCCCAGCATTTTTTGGCTGTTCGTGACTCATGGGCAAGTTTACGTTCAGAAGTTTGGATACTTTGGATACCACTGCTTTGTAAACGACCGGCTCCCATACCATTTCAATAAACAAAACCAAAAAACATAAAGCGGATAACTAACTAAGCACCCTCGAACTGCGTCCGTAAACTCTTCGCCGCGGATAATAACAATTAAGATAAAGGGGAAATGTGTGCAACAGACCTCTATCACAATATAGAGATAAGATTGGAACCCAGGGATTTAAACTGAAAATAACGAAATGTGTGATGGATACGTACGAAAATAAAACAGACAGGAAAAATATGTTGACAGAAAACCAGACACAGACAGAAAGACCAGTCAAGGGCTGACAAAACGAACAGTTGGAGGATACATAAGCGATCGTATGAGAGAGAGAGAGAGAGAGAGAGAGAGAGAGAGAGAGAGAGAGAGAGAGAGAGAGAGAGAGAGAGAGAGAGAGAGAGACAGAGAGAGAGAGAGAGAGAGAGAGAGAGACAGAGAGACAAACATAAATTAAACTCATAATAATAGCTCTTTGATCGAAGCAAGCTCAGTAAAATATTATACATAGTATTTAGTTAATTACAACGTGCTGGTCTATGGTCGGCCTGTAACCTTGTGCATGTGCATCAGGTTTCAACAAGCAATATCGTAGGGTTTAATTCAGCCAGCTTAAACCTGTCCCCAGTCTGCCTGCAAGTCAACAAATTTACCCTTCGACGTGTGCCACGTGTCATATCAGATCTACTGCTGCACTGCCTCCGGTGTGTTGCAGACGGACATTGGGCTGCAGTCTATTTGACAATGAAATACCTAAAACCAGACGACGAACATGGTCAACTTAGACCTGCCCTCGGTCACGTGTGTGTGCTGTTCTGATACGCGATCTGGTGACTTCCTAATATGATCTCCGTGAATGTGAAGTTTCCACATCACAACAGAAATGGTCAATGCCTTAAGAATATGTAACAGACCAGGTCACCAGACTGCTGAACACAATACATGATACTGGAGATATACCTCCTGAACTATGTAATTCTATATTTATTGCAATCCCGAAGAAATCCTAGGAGCCTCGAAATGTGGTTAACATCGAATAATTAGCATTATGAGCTACATAACGAAATTGTTGCTAAGAATCAGCATGCAAAGAGTGGGAAAGAAATACAACCCGAAACGGGAAGAACAACGTGGGTTCGTCGAAGGCAAGAGCACTGTAAATGCTGTGTAGTTGCCGAGAACATTTATTGAACGTTCAATAGAAATAAACAAACACCTACATCTTTGCTTCACTGTGTAAAATAAGACATGTCAACATGATGAAGATGCTTGCAGATTTACACATTGATGGGAAACACCTTTTTTTGCCGGACATCGCTGCCAAAACCAGCACCACTGTTATTGATGTCTTGGCAAGTTTACGTTCAGTATTTTGCTATTGCTTTCTGAACGACCGGCTCCCATACCATTACGTTAATACCCACCGTGACGTCGACTGCTGCCAAATCGGTCGAAGCTGTTTCGAACGCAGGTAAGCGGCATTACGAACCGCGTCCGTAACACCTTTGCCACAGAAACCCGCGGGAAAGACTTTAGGTTTGTAAGCAATATATACAAGGGGCGTCTCATAAGTCTTTAGCCTGACCATGAAGGAGTAAGTGGAGAAAATTTTAATTTGGCGCATGTATAGCTCATTCCATTTTTAATGGACATATGAATTATGAATTTCCCTCCTCAAATGGTTTTCCCGATATGGTGCATGGCACAACACACCCTATTGAGCAGATCTGCACATCCAACGGTTTGTCAGAACAATGGAGAAATCAGACGTCAGGACTGTGATAAAATTCTTGATGTTACAGGGGAAAACACCTACAGAAATACACAGGGAGATGGAGCCAGTGTTTAAGGACGTCTGTACTTCGTATGCTTCTGTAACAAATTGGTGTTTGCAGTTTAAGTGTGGCCGTTCCCAAGTTGCTGATCTGCCAAGATCAGGACGACCGTCCTCAGAGTGCAATGATGCAAATGCTGCAAAGGTGAAGAAAATCATTGACCAGGATAGGAAAATGACAATTGCAGATATATCGGGTTCAGCAAAACTGAGTAAGAGTACAGTTTTTAGAATTTTACACAACAGACTGAACATGAGAAAAGTGTGTGCCCTAGCGACTGCTGACATGTGAACAGAAACAAACACGGGTTGATTGATGTGGCCAGTTGCTCAATGCTCAACATGTGGCGGTCGAAAAACATGTTGACGACCATAGTGACGGTAGATGAGACTAGTATTCACCATTATGACCCAGAATCCAAAATTGCCAGCATGCAGTAGAAAACCCCTACAGCCAAGAGCACAAAAATCTGCAAGAAAAGTGATGCTGACTGTATTTTGGATCGTCAAAGGTGTCATGCTTCATGGCAACACGGTTAATGGTCAGATCTCCCTATCAAACTAAGAAAACAAGGGATAGCGCGTACGCAAATTCTGCCTTTGCTTCAAGACAACGCGCCCTTCCATAAAGCATGGCTTGTACTGCAAACTGCCAAAGATTTTAATATTGGAATTCTTCCACACCCACCATATTCTCCAGATTTTGCTCCATCATACTTTTTTCTTTTCCCAAATCTTTAAAATAAAAACAGCTGAAAGGAAATCGGTTTGACAGTGACGAAGATGTCATACTGGCTTGTGATAACTGGTTTAGGAAAAATAGTTTGTTTTATTCAGAAGGTCTTTTCAAGGTCACGCAGAGATGGCAGAAAGGCATAAATTCAGGTCGTGGCTACATGTGTGTGTGTGGGGGGGGGGGGGGGGGGGGACGACAGCAAGCAGGTGGCGACACTGTGAGTTATGAATTTCGTGTGAAATGCTTTTAAATGTGTCCGCGGTTCTTTGTAGTGTGAACTGCATGTTCGGAATAATGGCAATCGGCTTGTCGCAGAACTGACTGAATTGCCTTATGCAGTAATGTTGCCGGTCTCACTAGCCTAGGCGTTACAGTCTTTCTCCGTAATCCCGTATGTTCTCATGAGTAACTTAACCTGCACGAGAATCGGTAGCGGTTCTCGCCGCGTTGGTAACTTACGAGGTATGTGAGCCGGTCGCTCAGAAAGCAATGGCAAACTGCTGACAGTAATCTTGCCTAGAACATCAACAGCAGTTGAAAAATGCTGATGTTGACTGCAACATCATGTAAGGGATATGAGAAGAAAAAAAAATTGCTGGTTTTCTAGTGAATGCCGCTTCCATCGACGATGAACTGTATTTTTCGTGGAGGACTTTTGTGTTGGCATTCTGGCGGCGGCATTATGTACAGTGCACCTGTGCAAGCTGTTTGTTCGTCGAGACTCCTCCTTTGTTTCACTTTTCACATGGGGCAGTGAGAAGCATTTTATGTGATATTCCCTGGCACAGGAAAAGAGCATAATGGGGACGACCCGTTGCAATGAAGTTGAAACAGCGACTAATGATTAATGACTAAAGATTGATAATGAAGTGGGCAATATCAGCCTATTAAGAGAGGTGGGCGACAGGGATGTGTATTGTTTCCAAGTCTGTTTTACGTATACAGTAAAAATATGTTTAGAAAATTAGAAGATAGAGAGGAATCCATGATTATAAGCAATGATTACACGATAATAATACACGTTAACACGATTATGATAATAGTAAGATAATAATCCGACCATTTTCGAAATGTATGTTTGTGAAATGTGGAATTACAATGGAAACAAGCCCAGATGTCGTGTGCCTACAACTTCTAGAACTGTCTGGGAAGGAAATGCCAAGACAGCGCATTAGAAGTGTGACTAGCCACGATGACGATTGATAAATGATCGGTCGGTTGCCATCAGTACAGAACGAACACCCAGATGTAATTAGCAAGAACGGAACAACTAAAAGCAACATTAACCCCACGTGATAGTAGAGCATACAATGAGCGGACAATACCAGTTCTTCTTCCTCTTCTTCCTTCATTCGATTCAAATAAATTGTCTCTATTTGCTGTGACGGGAGACAAGGTTCCTGAAAGAAGAGGCCAGTATTGGTCAGCACGAAGATGGACACAGGCCGCAGAAGACACCCTGGGGATGGACAATCGTGAGGCAGAGGAACAGACAACAGATGGAGAACCTTGTCTGCGGGCCGAGATAACAGTGACTTTCTGCAAAGGACCTACTACACAATATGTGCAATGCTGTCTCTTTCACAAAATTAATGTCTTTTTTTGTTCACTCAGTGGCCCGTAAAGTCTTGCCTCCACCGTTGTTTTTGTTCACTCAGTGGCCCGTAAAGTCTTGCCTCCACCGTTGTTTTTCTAGCCCAAGGTTTGTTTTAGTGCGTGTTATTCGGGGCAGTCTTGGAGTGCGTGATCTGCCGTCTAAGACTCCTATTCACAAGTAAACAAGGCTGATTTTCCTATCTTAAATGTTACAAACATGTGAGTGCGGAGTCGACTGTGTCCCGTTATTGTGTAAAGAATAATTATTTGCCATTGTATATTCATAATATGATAATCGTCTTGTGACTGGCGTGATTATTCTGTCTCTTGGTGGTATGTGACTGGTACACTAGGTTGCTCATTTGAAGCACCTTCCTTAACTAGTTAATTAGCTCTCTCGTTCCCGGACATCCCACAATGATACGGTAGCCATTGCATGTTGTAGTTGTCTCATTCAGACAGCAGAGGCTGTAGCAATATCAATGTTCTGGACTGAAGTGTCTGAAGAACTGACTTTGCTTCTCTCAGTAACAACACAAGCTGTGAACCATGATTGGTGTTCAATCATTTCTCTGTTGCTATCCATGGTACTTTCCTTTTGGTACTCTGGTTGTGTCGTTATTATTATCTGAGTATTCTATGAACACTCCCGCTCCTTTGTGAAACTGCAACAATCTTCTTCTTCTGAGTTTGTGTCCCGGACGTGATTGCGTTGTGTCTGTTTACAGTAGAGCTGTGTTCTTGCACCGTTAGGCCGACACATCCGACTTCTGCGGGCATGTGTTGACCGGGTTAACCTTCCCGGGACTGCAAGAAGCTAGGAAAGTCAACTACTACAACTGAAAGCATATCACACAGATAAAATACGCAACACAGAGACCTTTAATGTAAACAAGCAAGTAGGACGAGGTCTAATGCTTGCTTTACTTTACGAAATAGAGTCGAAATATGTCCATACACATCTTCTGTCTGAACCACGTGTCCTGTCTGGCCAACTGTGCCAGTGTCTGCCACTTGTACCAGCGTCTGGCCACTTGTACCAGTGTCTGGCCGCTTGTACCAGTGTCTGATCACTTGTTGTCTGGCCACTTGTACCAGTGTCTGTCCACTTGTACCAGTGTCTGGCCACTTGTACCCGTGTCTGGTCACACGTACCAGCATCTGGCCACGTATACCAGTGACTGATCGCTTATACCAGTATTTGGCCACTTGTACGAGTAGCTTCTGCCTACAAACCTCATGGCCTCTCAACATGTGTATATGGTTGGTTGGTTGGTTGGTTAGTTAGTTAGTCGACAGATCATCCTCATTGCACATCGAACCATTCAGTCCATAAGTGCTCGGATCCCCTCCTCAGCAAATCCCGCAGCGTGTAGCGGCTAACGACGCCAGTTATGTGTTGGTTTATCAATCTTCTTTGGCTTCCCGCGTAGTGTTCTTGTTTGGCCACCCCTCTTTTAATTTGCTGTTCTCGCAGTCTGGCCATGGTTGTAGATTCACAGACATCACTTGGTTCTCGCAAAAGTCTTTCTTCTCGTAGACCATTCAGAATGTCAGCCTGGTCCATGGCTCGTTCGCCTTCCACAGTAGCCTTGCCTGCAAGCTTGTCAGCAGGCTCATTTCCTCGTACACCCGCATGCCCTGGCACGAAGATGAAACTAATCTTTGCCAGCCGTGACCGCTTCAGAGACAGCAGCCACTCTCTTCGGATCCACCCCATCCCTATCTTCTTGAGCATGCTCATTGGGGTCACTAAGGAAACATACCTTAGTGAATGTCTATGTCTCGTGCCATGTTATTGCTTTACTTACTGCCATGACTTCAATAATCAGGCTACTTGTGGTCAAAGCAATAGCACCAGAATCTTCCTTCACAATTCTCCCTCCGGCCTGAGCCGTAAAAGCCCATGAACTTCTCACTTGTCGAACGACCAACCCATCTGTGTAGATTACAGCATCACCCTCCAAAGAAATTTCGAAGATCAAAGCCTGTACTTGCGCCTCCACCAGAAAGGACCAGACCCTCGTAAAGGAGACAGATGGCGCTGCTCACAGTTTGCCGCCATCACCCGCATCACAGCCAAACCTCGCTTGGCCATTTGTTAACACTCGGTCTATGTGCTCATGATAAGCAAGAAGACTTCGATCAAAACGTATCCCCAGGTAGTTAGTTCATTGCCTGCGTTGTTTCCACCGTCTCTGAACCCAGATTTATAGTTGGTGTTGGAGTGTTAACAATATGGTTATTCAAAGGCAACCATGTAACTACAGCCTTGTTGGGTTGACCATTGCCCAAGATTCCACACACCAAGTGCTATGCGATTTAGTTCTGTTTGTAGATCCACAGCAACTCGATCTCTATCCTTACCCTAACGATACACTAACATATCGTCGGCATATGACCCTGTCCTCTTATCTGCTCGCCGGTAATTCTCACACTGTAGGCGTTGAACAGCATCGGAGATAATGGTGATCCATGTGGCAGGCCAGGATATATTTTGTTGGTTCAAAAGTCCAACAGCCACATCTAAAAACTACTTTCCGTTGGAATAGAGCTGCACCGATCCAACTAAGGAGGAATGGATTTATCTTGAGTTCAAGAAGCTGAAACATTAAGAAATCCAACGGTACTTTGTTGTACGCATCCTCAAGATCAATCGCCGCAGCACATGTTTCAATGCCTGAGTGGAAACCTTCATAGACATCATGGGCAAAAACTGCTGCGTTGGTCCAGGTTTCCCTGTTTGGACGGTACCCTCCCAAGGGTAGGTGGGAAACAACCTTGTCCCTCTAGATGACTTGATATTTTCCAGCAGTCTGCCTATTGTATTGTGCATGGAAATTACCCAATATCCCTGAATTTGTGTGTGGCCTTTGCCAGGCTTCGGCAAGGGAATCAGATAGTTGTGTAACCACTCTTCCTTGATGCTAGCACTCCCTATGCTGTTGCAGTACATATCTGCTAGTCCAGTGGTTCTTAACAAGTAGGGAATCCCCCCCCCCCCTTTTATGGGGGGGGGGGGGGGGGGTTCCATTGTGAGGGGGGGGGGGGGCGAGAAATTCCGTTAATACCAGAACCGATTACTTCGATATTGTTTTTCCCTTCATACTTTAAGGTTCTGTACTTCTTCTAAAATATAACGTAAGTAGACCCGCAAATCACGTTTTATGTAGGCGTCTAGACTTGTTCTATTATGTGTTATTAAATTTAGCTTCCATTTTTACGCATATTATGTAGGGGCGAATTTATGGCGAGGAAATTTGAAAGGGGGGCATTCTGAACATATGGTGAAGGGGTGCATGGGCTAAAAAAGGTTGAGAACCGCTGTGCTAGTTCCTCTAGCTCGTTGTCGGTACGCATATATATACACACACACGCGCGCGCGTACGTGTGTGTATGTGAACCTGACGTCGTCTTTTAACTTCTTTGGGCAGTATATTAGATTCCCCTTTGACATACATGTTCCAGTGGGATGATACATATTCTATTACAACCTCCTGTTCCATTTCCCACAGAATGCGTGGAATCTGTATTGTTTTTGTGCTGTAGCTATGAGAGAGTCACAATAAAGGTTTTAGTCTAAGTAACAGAAACTCAGAAGTAATGATTACAGGGGGGTGGTGAAGAGAACATATTTCCAAATACCCCCATCAAAGTGAACTAGTATGAAACAAACCAACGTAATTAAGCATTTCGGTGCTTTGATAACTGGGTGTTAGTTATATGCAGAATAGGCAAAGCAAACGCAGTATTTATTCAGATAAAGAATATATTGTGCAAAATATCTTTGTCAAGTTGAGATGGGAAAAAGAGTTTTTAAGAGCTATGTCGAGCCAGTACTGAATAGAATCATGGACTAGTGAGGAATTAGTGGACACAACAGAGATGCGAGTTTATAGAAGAATTATGGAAATAACATGGACGAATATAAGGTGTAATAAAGATATCTTGCAAGAAGTAAACTCACAAACAGACCTGGTTACTCGCAAGTCACGAGATTGTGGAAGCTGGAATACGCCGTGACAACGGGAAAGCTTGAAAGGAGGAGAGGAACGGGAACACCGAGAGAGAAGATGCTGGACATACCAACATGATGGCATGGGAAAACATGGATGACAGAAATGTCAAGCAGTACACGAGACAGAAGATGACAGACATGAACACCAACACCACACAGCATGGACTATAAGAAGTTCTTAGACCACTGCGTCACATCCGTGTAGACTGCAAAAACAAGTGCGCTCTGTTTTCCCAATGCAATTAACATCCGCACTTTTCAAGGCACTGCTCGGCCATCGAGTAACCTGAGAATTTTCCCATTGGCATTGGCAACATTTTCTTCGCGTGATTTTTTTTTTAGATTCAGCACTCCATCGCCTACAGTTTTTACTCACATACATACGTGTCGTATTGCTTGGGTAGTGTTTCTCTTTGTCATCTAAGCTTATGCCTTTCTTTCTGTTTCCCTCTGGATCTTAGTTTTCGAAATGCCAAGAATTTAGATCATCGTACGCAGACGGTGCTGCCTCCAAACCGATGCAACGTTTCTGATTTGATTGCGGATACGTATAGCCTCATTAATGTTTTATTTGTTCTTAATTTAAAGGGGGTGAGGGGCATGGTCTTCTACTTCCGAGCTGTTCTTATCCCGTAGGGTGGGTGGTCAGTCAACTTCCAACTGTTTTACGTTGTTAAAGATCGAAAATTAACCACGTGTTTCTGATTTCACAGAAAGAATACTGTGCTTGGAGTCATGATAGAGTACTATTCAGACCACTAGTTTATCCTCACGATGAGCCGTATCTAACAAGCACAGCTGCCAAAACTGACAAGTGAACATGGCAAAATGACTCCTAGACTCTGAAGCAAATCGAGAGTTCAAATCTATCTCCATGAGATCTCTTTTTGTACTTTCGTTGGCTTGGATTAACTTGTCTGTATCTGCAATGTTGTCTCTTGTACAAAACTTCGCTGACTCCAGGAGATGAAAGTGGAAAAGAAGCGGTAAGGCAGCCCAGATCACCTCTCGCTGATGGCTGTATTCATGAAGGAAACTGTGTCATCCACCGTTGAGCATTAGAAACTATCTGATCGTTAAAGTAGAAGATGAAGTGAGGGCTTGATTAGTCTCGTCACGGGGATAATAGCAATGGTTTCTGGGATTGAAAGGCCACATGAAATGCAGCTTGTGACAGTGTATCTCTAGACACAGGCTCGCACATGATGATGATGACAACATCATATGCAATGTCGCCAGTCCTGTCTCACTGAAATCATTAACACGTAAACCTCTACAGGAGCATCTGTTATTGTATACAGCCTCGTCATCAAACACTACAATCATCAAACAATCAAGTATTTCAGTCTTTGGACTGATCGAGAAACTGCTTGATCACTCCATTCCACAGTTGAGTGCCCGGTGTCCGGCTCGTTAATTCCATATATGTCTGCATTGATAGACTTGTGTGTTCCTGTTTTTCCTGGCCTATCCATCCTTTTACTCCACTATTTTGCATCCTAGTACACTTTTTGTGTTATTTTGTTTCATGTCATAGTATGTGGTCAAGTAATGTGAGCCTTCGCTTTTGACTGCTTTAGAAAGTCTTCTTTGTTCTGTCTTCCAGAATTTGTACATTTGACAATTGTTCAATCCTGGCGGTTCTTATAATTTCTCGTTAAGACCACATCAAATGGTTATACACGTTCTTCATCCCATTGATCTATCGTACACATTTCAGAAATATTCATGATTGATTGATTGATTGATTGATTTAGGAACCGACATCACAGCATTCGGGGCATTCCCATAAGCTCTCCGTCCCCATCCTCAGAAGCCAGCGAAGAGTTCCAACCCCAATAGTAACAGTAGCAATCTGATTATATGTGCGTCTCGCCTTTCCTCTAAGCGTCGAACATCGGCCAGAAATTCGGAAATATTCAGAACCTGTGTAATGCGGCTGACCAGATGTACACGGGGAGAATTGTCCATAGATACAGTTGTATGCTGTTTGTTATAAAAACTCACCGATAGAGTCTTTCAAGCGGGCTCTGGCCAGAGCGACGTGCTGCAAATGACTTGTTTATATTATGATGTTGAAATCATGAGCTGGTTACAGCCGTGTCTGCCTGTATAAACCTTCCATGTTGCAATACGTAACATCGATAAACTGACCATTACAGACAGGTGCGAGGGATGCATAGATCTGTGCGTGTCTGTATCATAAATGTTGTCTTTAATACTCATATTATGAATGTCTGTACTGATTGATCTGTGCGTATCTGTATGATATATGTTGCATTTAACACCATGAGTGTCTGCACTAATACATCTGTGCGTGTCTGTATCATATATGTTGTCTATAATACCATAAGTGTCTACATCGACAGATCGGTGTATATCTGTTTCAAAAACGGTGTCTTCTGATTCACTGCCCAACAAAAAGTGGGTTTGGACCAAACATAAATTGGTGGCAGAAAATGGGAAGTAGGGGTGTGTCACAGAAAATGGGAAGTAGGGCTGTGTCACAGAAAATGGGAAGTAGGTGTGTGTCACAGAAAATGGGAAGTAGGAGTATGTCACAGAAAACGGGAAGTAGGGGTGTTTCACAGAAAATGGGAAGTAGGGCTGAGTCACAGAAAATGGGAAGTAGGGCTGTGTCACAGAAAATGGGAAGTAGGGCTGTGTCACAGTCATAACCTAAAGTCATTAGACGAGGTCGGTGCCGACCAGCTCCAAGTTGGACACTCGACGTTGAAGATAGCACGGGCATAACAATTCGTGAGGCAGACTAACCGGCGACAGATCGAGAGTATTTCTGGCGAGCTTTGATGAGAGCATGGGTCAGGATCGGATGTGCCACATGCTGACGATGATGTTCAAACCGTCAGCTTGTGGCCCCACTACCGGCGCTGTGGCTCTGGGGTAGAGACCGTGTTTCACAATTACCCGGAAGAGCGAGTACAGAGTTCAACATCATCCGCAGACCATGTGTAAGCAGACTGCCTTACGTTGATTTCGATGGTATGAGCGTCGGTCGTTCAGAAATCAATGTCAAACTACACAGAAAATTGCCTAGTGAATCACAAACAGTCAACAAATTCGGGGTTGATTGCGACGTACTGTAAAAGCAATGCAACTAACTCTGTTACACAGCTGTCACCGTGGTTGCTATTTTCTTTATGTCCGATTTTTCTGGGGCAAGCCTTAACTGAGCAATACACAGCTGGGTGACCAACACAGGTCAGCGCCCTAACCGGATGCCTAGATGGTCTAACGACAACGCCCGCTCTACTGATGGGTATGGCACGTGGCTGATTTGTATGCAGAAATAAGACACTCTTTCACATATCCCTCCCAAGACATAGTTGGACAGCAAATCAGTATGGGTGGTAAGTAATTCTCCTAATGTTAATGACCCTACGGATACAATGGGGCGGGCAAAACAAAAGACGGTGAGCGGGGTTAAAATGACCGCGCCAAGTCATGGAAAGGTCAGGACGGAAGTGCACACGGAGCGCCAGCCAACACGAAGCTATCATAATGACCACCCTTTGTGGCCAGCGGGGTACTGGACCATCCGGAACAAACGTCAAAGTAGGTCACTGCATAACAAGATGTTTGCCTTTTTTCAGTGAACTCTGGTGGAGAGCTGCAATATGCCAAGTACTGACTTGTATTTGTACGTTAAGTAGTTACAGATAGAGACAGAAGCCATAAACAATAGGTGGCCCGATTTATTGAAGAAGTTTAAGCAGACATACATAAAAACACTAGAAGACGTGAATGCTAACATTAGAAACCAACAAGAGCGTTGCTCAGTAGGTGTTTATATACTAGAGAAGAACGTAAAGAAAGGTGGAAAACGTGTAGAGTGGACAACAGGGCATGCTGTGATTGTTAGAAACTCCTGGTATCTGAAACATACAAGACAATTATGTGCATAGAAGGATTCTGTCAAACAGATCAGAAATCAGATCGTCTACAGCCTCGTGGACAAAATATTTCGAAATGCTTTAAAGATCGCAAAAACAGTACCAAATTCAAGTGACCAACGATTTGTTATAGGCAAAATATATATAACGAAAAGAAAGGTAAATTATAAACAAAGAAACATTAAACTAAATCTCTGGGCATTGGACAATGATAAACAGATGATGGAAACATTCAACATAGATATAAACAAGTAATGTGATACAGTGTGATCAAGAAATTATATTTAAAGATGTTAATGATCAATGGTGACAACTGGCAAGATCGAAGGGAAGAGACAAAGGGGAAGATGGAGAAGTAAATACCTGGATGGCTTGGCCACGTGGCATAGTCGAGACAGAAACATGGAGCTGATCTACGATCTAGTGATCGAGTGAGATGGCGAAACACGACCGCCCACGCTTATCGGCATGGCACATGATGGATGGATGGAATGATCAATGGGAAATACTGAATAGCTCAGACAGGCTGTAGAAACACTATCACAAAACTGAAGATGTTAGGTCCTTAGAAACGGATGACTGAATGATACTGGTTCTGAGTCTCTTGCCCACGAAGCACCTACAACTCATGGAGGAAATGGTTCCGAGTCTCTTACCCACGAAGCACCTACAACCCATGAAGGAAATGGTTCCGAGTCTCTTGCTCACGAAGCGCCTACAACTCATGGAGGAAATGGTTCCGAGTCTCTTACCCACGAAGCACTACAACCCATGGAGGAAATGGTTCCGAGTCTCTTGCCCATGAAGTACCTACAACCCACAGAGGAAATGGTTCCAAGTATCTTGCCCACGAAGCACCTGAACCTCACGGAGGAAATTGTTCCGAGTCTCTTGCCCACGAAGCACCTAAAGCTCACTGAGGAAATGGTTCAGAGACTCTTGCCCACGAAGCACCTACAACCCGCAGAGGAAATGGTTTCAAGTCTCTTGCCATTGAAGCACCTACAACGCATGGAGGAAACACTGTCAATCAAGGCCTAATCTCAGCCAGTCAGTGTGTGCCTGTTGAGCCATGACGGAGTTATTTTCTAATATGTTACTAGGCAAATAAGATATTCTAATTGTGGTACTGTCTGCATCGCAGCTTGTCAAGTTGGAAGAGTCGAAGACTTCACGGTCATCCCTCAAGGGAAGGCAGGGACAGCCCATGGCATTTTCCGCCATCCAGGGTGGCATCTATAGTTGCAGAGCCAACACATAACGCCCGGGTGCTGGGCTCACCGAGGGAATCGTCACGTCCTGCTCATGGCTGCTTTAATTTCTCACTTCAATATATTGGGTATTTCGTTCGCCCCGGGCCGTTCCCGCATAAACCAGACCGGTCTGCAGACGGTTTCCACTCAGCGAGTTTTCGATTCGGACATGTGCTTGTCGCTGTGCCCGGGGATAATATAGTCAGAGCACGACTCTATAGTTCCGGGCACGGCGGACATTCGGAAACTTAGCTAGTCAGAGCTGTTACTGGCACGAAAGACATTTCACTCGGACATTTTATGCGTTGTGCCTGATTTATTTGCACCCGTAGGCCAGCACATCCGACTTCAGCAGGCATTTTTACGGGTTTGCCTTCCCTGGGTTTCGAGACGTTAGACTTTGTTGTGTGCTGTGGTGGCGCCCACATCTCAGCTGGTCAATGTAGGACGGTCAACGACATCACGGTCAACCCTCAAGGGAAGGGAGGGGCAGACCATGGGCATTCCCCCGCTATCCAAGGAGGCTTCCATAATTGCAGAGCCAGCACATATTGCTCTGAGACTGGGCTCACCCGAGGAATCACCATATAGTGCTCATTGCTGCTTTAATTCCTCACTTCCATATATTGGGCATATCGTTAGCCACTTGCAGCACAAACCAGGAACGGTCAGTCTGCGGACGACATCCACTAGGTAAGTTTTAGCTTCGGACTTCCACTCAATGGATTCGCTAGCCAGGCTTTCCATTTCGTGTTAATGAGACGTTTTTCACCTTTGACAGCACTCACTCTGTGAGTATAGATATAGACATTTTCCTTAACCATTTCGTATGACTGGGGCGCTTTTCTACCTTTAGTACTCGCTCACGAGGTAGGCTACATGTACTGCCGGCTCAGCACCTTACCCCCGGGCATCAGTGAACGAGAGACGGCCAGGCCCTCTCATCCAAGGATCCCTCATATCCCCTAGCTGAGAGCCTTCGAGCAAGTATCTGAACTAAGCATGTAGCGTGCTCAGCATCTCACCACCGTTTTTGCAGTATGTGGGTATCGTGGTTAGCCATATCCCACAGATGGTAGTCTTAGGGTATGTGTCTGGACAAAGTACTAGTGGCTTCGTGCACCTGATTTGAGCTTTTGACTGCTATCCTCAGTCTACCTGCAGAGCAGCAGGTTGTGTCTCTCTTAGTCTGGTCCCTATCTCAAGAGCTGTCCGACATGTAGTTGTGTATCCATCGGCATAGCGCTTGGGGTCACTGTGACACTCAAGGCCCCCCCCCCCCCAGCCACGAGGCCAAGCCATCCAGGTATTTACTTCTCGGTCTTCCCCTGGTCTGTTTCCTTCGATCTTACCAGTTGTCACCAAGTTCTCCAATTCATTTCTTCTCATAACATGTCCACTGTCTACGTCTAATATCTCTAATCACTTTACGATCTTCATTTGTTTCTTGAAGGACTTATTCATTGGTTTTCTGTCTGTCCATGGTGTTCTTTGCATTTTCCTCAGAAACCACATTTCTACAGCCATCGGATGTTTTTCAGCTTGACTGCTCATTGTCCAAGTTTCACATCCATATAAGAGTACAGCACCTTCAATACTCTTTTTCTCGTTTCAATTGACATCTTTTTATTGATCAGTATGTTTTTCATCTTGCTAAAGGCTACTTTTGTCATGGCGATTCTTGTTCTAATCTCTTCAAGGCACCTCTCATCAGATGTTATTACTGTTCCGAGATAATTGTACCGATTCACTTGTTGAAGAATATTCCCATTTACTTGTATATTGCATTGTGGTATTTCGTTCTTCCTAGTGACGACCATAATCTGTGTCTTTTTACAGTTGAATTCTAACAATAGTTGTTCACTGTGTGTAATAACCGCATCTACTAAATTTTTCAGGTCCTGCTCATTGTCTGCAATCAAGACTGTATCATCTGCATATCTAATGTTATTGATGCATCGTCACCCAATGTTGATTCCTTCCATATCTTCAATATTTCTGAAAATACTTTCACTGCACAGGGAAAACAGATCTGGAGACATTACACATCCCTATCTCACACCTCTCTTAATAGGCTGATATTGGCCTACTTCATTATCAACTCTTATGGCAGCTTGTTGTTTCCAATATATGTTTTTTTAAAAGTCTAAGGACTTTTCTATCAATTTGTAGATCTTCAAGCATCCTTATCATGTCCAGATGTCCCACTTTATCGAAAGCCTTTGTGTAGTCAATAAAGCAAGGTGTAGATCTTTGTTTACTTCTATAGAACGTTCGATTACGGTTCTCAGTATATACACAGCATTTACTGTATTTTTGCCTTCTACAAAGCCACATTGTTCTTCTCCTATTTCAGGTCGTATTTGCCTCCTAACTCTTTGCATGATAATTCTTAGCAAAATCTTCGTGATGTGACTCATTATACTAATTGTTCGATGCTGATCACATTCCAAGGCTCCTGATTTCTTTGGGATTGCAATAAATACTTCTTCTTCTTCTTCAGCGTTCCAAGCCATTGAGGTTCTTTGCTGCAGATACAATCCGTCTCCATTCGCCAGTCGTTGATTCCAAGTGCTTGCAGGTCTGTATATATATATTACCTCTCCACCGTCTTCTTGGTCTACCTCGGGGTCTACGGTCATTTATTTCCTGAGTGTAAGCGAGTTTTGTTTCCCTACTATCTTCCATTCTTTCTATATGCCCCAGCCATCGTAGTCTATTAGCCTTCATGATACCAGTGATTAGAGGGGACTTAAACAGATAATAAATGTCTTTGTTACTTTTTCTTTCCACTCTCCACTTTGTGTATCCCTAATGGGTCCAAAGATGCGTCTTTAAACTTTGTTCTCAAAGGTTCGTAGCAAAGCTTCGTCTCCTTTCGTTGTACTCTAGGTTTCAGAGCCATACAGCACAACTGGTCTGATCAGTGTTTTGTATATTGTGATCTTGGTGTTACGAGATAGCGCCTTTAATTTAAGTAGATGTTGTAGTGCATAGTATATCTTATTTCCAGAATTGATTCTAGCTTGTATTTCTTCCCTTATGATGTTGGAGCAGTTGAAGATTGTACCCAGGTATTTGTATGTTTCCGTTCTTTTAATGGTGGAATAAATACAGAATTACATAATTCATGAGGTATATTTCCAGTATCATATATTGTATTAAGCAGACTGGTAACTTTATCTTTTCCATATTCTTCTAAAGCATTAATCATTTCTGTTGTGACGCTGTCTAAACCGGGGGGGTCTTGCCAGATTTCATATGGTTAAGAGCATTCTGAACCTCCATCTTCAAAATTGATGGTTCTTCATTATTATTTTGAACACCATACTGTTCGTCTCTGTTATCGTCATAAAGGTTTTTCACACAATCTGACCATACATATAAGATCTGATCTTTTTCTATTATGACTCTTCCATCTTTTGTCTTTAGGCAGCCTGCTGATGTAGTGTTCTTTGAAAGCTCTTATATTATATAAAACAATTATATATACATATGCATTTGTGTGTGCGCGCGCGTACGCGCGCCCGCAAGCACGTGCGTGTGTTTTGTTCCTGTGTTGTTTTTTTTCTTGTTATTTGCGTGTAACCTTATTTATTTCTCTTGTTAATAGCACAAACATAAAAGATATTTTCTCTGAAGTTGCTTAAGCACCCGTGCAATGACAAAGGTTTCTCACGGCGCGCTCCAGCAGGATGTTGGCAATGATTTCTGACACACTAAGCAGGGATATTCAGTGTGGGTGACATTAGAAATACGTCTACATGACACCACAAGCAGGTTCTTAGAGCAGGTATTTGGATTATGTACCTTCTGACACATGAGGACCGGGAGTTGTAAACGAGAAAACTGAAGTTGGAAGAACAATAAGCACAAGTGACAGTTATATAATTTCATTTCTACTTGACCATTCGTAAGGCCTTCGTGAACTGGATATATGTTGTTGTTTTTCTTTTTTTAAGCTAACGTTCCAAGTGTGTTATGTTTTAGTGTTGTTGTTTTTTTTCACATGATTTTTACCTTCTTTCCCAGTGGAAGGTAAGGTACATAATATGACAAATCAAATACTGTCGCCGGGGTATGAAGTGTTAGATCTTTACGCCATTTTAGGCCACGGCATAGTGAAGTGTGATATCCAGTTCTCTTCCTCACAGTCGGTCCACGTCCAAAAATTCCCGGAACATTATCCTATAGCACTTTTATGAGGCTGAGTCGATTACAGGGCAGTACTAGTTAAAACAAAATAAATAAATAATCTCCCATTACTGAAGAATGAACGCACATCACTGCCTTGGTAAAGCAAGCCCAATAAGCAAGTTGTCAGCGCGACTATATGCGTATATAAATTGTCGTTTGAGTGGTCTGAGAGCTGGAAAAGGCTGGCGTCTGCCTGGGTCAGAGCCGAGTGAAACAGTGTGAGAGTCGTGTGTTTACATACATAAATATTTACTGGAAACAAGTAGCAGCAATTAACATGGGAAAGAAGGAGGGAAATAATTAACAGATAAAGCAGGGAGTAAGTCTAGAGTGTTTGGTCACAGGATCTCTCCTCTCTCTGTAGCGAATTAATAATGAGAGAGATCAAAGGGAGGCTGAGAATACTTGCTGGTGTTATAATATAAACAATCTACGATATGCAGATGACAAAGGACATGCAAGATGGTTGCCCACTGAGCAGGCTGGACGGACTTACTGGTGGGAGAGCTCGTCACTGGCCGGGACTGAACCTTGAACCCCCGCTCTGTACAGCTAGTGTATTAACCACTATGCATGTAAACAAGTCCCATTCCCACCGCCATCTATATGATAGTGAAGCAGCGAGAATGTGCACCCAGCGGCAGATTGCAAAGAAAAGCTGCACCTAACAGCGCTGAGAGGGCACAGCAAGTCTGCACCTTACAACAGCAGCAAATTGTCATGGCCAGCCTATATGCTTCCCTCCCCCCGGCAACGGCTAAACACAACCGCGCTGACCTGACCCGGTTAGCCTGTGGGGGTCTTGGCAGGCAGCGGTACAAATTACGCCTGGGAGAGACGCGTAGGCAGTTGAAGCCAAATATCTCAACACGGATTCTCGGACAGGCTCAGAGAAAACAAAAATAACGAATTCCAGATACAAA
This sequence comes from Cepaea nemoralis, assembly GCA_014155875.1. Classification (NCBI taxonomy): domain Eukaryota; kingdom Metazoa; phylum Mollusca; class Gastropoda; order Stylommatophora; family Helicidae; genus Cepaea; species Cepaea nemoralis. The sequence continues at coordinate 62,286 of JACEFZ010010267.1, read as the reverse complement.
AAGTCGCTGTGGCTCAGTTGAGTGTACATTGTCTGCCATTCGAGCAGTCGGGGTTCCATCCCTAATTAAAGAGGGATTTCCCCCCGATTATATGAGGCTCAAGTCAGCCTCATTAAATGGGTAAAGGATTTCTCTGGGATAGGAGGAACGAACAGGACGATAAGCAAGGTGACTTGTCACTTCTTTTCATAATGCTCTGACCTAATGTATGTTAGGTCAGATTATGCAACATCTTTCATGAATGCATATTGCGGGGGTTACTTCTATCTTTGACAGAAATAACACACAGTTCCCTAATATAGACATAGGGCCGGAGTTAAGTTCAGTTCAGTCGCGGTTCCAACCTCACAGCAACGGGTCGTCCCCATTATGCTCCGTTCCTGTGCCAGTGAATATCACATAAAAGGTTCCTCACTGCACCATGTGAAAAGTGGAAAAGACAGGAGTCTCGACAAACAACAGCCCGCTCAAGCACACTGTGCATAATGCCGCCACCAGAATGTCACCACAAAAGTCCACCACGAAACATGCAGTTCATCCTCAATGGAAGTGGCAATCACTTTCCCAACCAGATATTCACCTACAAAGTCTCGATGTTTCTAGATGTTGTTCCGTTTCTAGATGTTTTCTAGCCAGCCATGCAATTTTTTCTCCGAAATGTAGTTCACGCAACAAAGCAACCTCGAACATGTGTTAAAAAAAATAATTTTTTTCACTGTACATAATGCCGTTGCCAGAATGCTAACACAAAAGTCCTCTACGAAAATACAGTTCATCATCGATGGAAACGGCAGTCATTAGAAAACAAGGCCCAATAAAAACGGTCACTTCTGCGTCGCAAACAGCCGCCATGCATGCAGATATTTCTAGATGTTGCTGTTGTTCCGTTTCTAGAGGTTTTCTAGCCAGCTAAGCCATTTTCCGAGCACGCAGTTCACGCCACAACACCTCTGACAGATGTAAAAAACATTTCACTATATATAATGCAAGAAATACATGTTAATGAGGAAAAATTGGAGGCGGTGGAAAATTTTGAATATCTTGGGTCATTGATTACTAACAACGGTGACACAATGAAAGAAATTAAACGACGACTATCAATTGCTCTTCAAAGACTAAAACTGAATAAATTATGGAATGGGACAGACAGAACTACAAAAATTAGATTTTTAAGAGCATGCATCTTTCCCATTGCAACATAGGCCTGTGAGACCTGGACACTTACTAAACAAGCTGAACAGCGCATAAATGCCTTTGAATATAAATGTTATAGGCGAGTTCTAAGAATATCTTGGGTAAAGAAAAGAACAAATGCATCCATACTTCAAGAGCTGAATACTGAAAAAGGTTGGCTATTAAAAACGATAAAACAAAGAAAATTAAAATATTTTGGTCACTTGAAACGTCACGAAAGTTTGGAGAGAATAATAATAGGAGGGGTATATGCCTGGAAAGAGAGGAAGAGGGAGGCTAAAGAGAAGATGGGTGCAGGATGTGGCGGATGATCTCCAGATGGGTGTATCGGATGCGAGACATCTTGCTTATGATCGAGAGGTTTTCCGGAAGGTTATTATGGGAGCGAGGTTCTGCAAAGGACATGCTACTGAATGAATGAATGAATGAATACATAATGCCGTCTCCAGAATGCCAAAACAACAGTCCTCCACGAAACACAGTTCATCGTCAAAGGAAGCGGCAGTCAACCAGACGACCAGGCAGCCACATATTTCTGTCATTGGCACCTTGCCGTCTTGACAGACGATAGTTTGTAAGGGATGGAGTTAGTGCCTCCCCATAGCACAAAGTCTGGGCTAAAATATAGAGATCACGTGTTGCCCATGCAGTATGATCCCTCTCTCGGCCTGCCTAGTTCACTCCAGAGGAAAGGTAACACCTCTACATCTGGAACAAGACAAGCTGCAGAAGCTGCCGGATCAGCAAAGCAATGCTCTAACTGTCCGCCTGTCGGAGCTTCGATCCTAGACCAGCCACCAACCAAGGCTTAGGGCCTGGTCTGCCCTGCCATGACACTTTGTCTTTAGGTTGCATTTCCTCGCACCAGGGTAAGGCTTGTAACCTCCCAATTGCGCTCTTCCGCCCGAAGCCGTTGGCACAATGTGGGGTGTCGGGTTTGGTAAGCGCCGCCCAACGTTCGGCGCTAACAGAAAGCAGGTAGTACCGTATACTGTTATACGGTAGCTCAGTCATATCTGACTAAGACCTGACACAAATATTTCTGTATAAAGTTCAAAAACCGGTCAATTCTGGGATATAGCCAGCCACCATTGCACTGAACATGCAGTTCACGCTCCACAACTCGGGCAGATTTAAAAGCATTTCACACGAAATTCACAGCTCACAGCGTCGCGCCACGCACTCAACTCAGTAGCAGGGCGACGAAACCAAAAACTACCAGTCCAACATGAGAAAAATGCGAATGCAAACCGTGGCCACGAGCATAAACACTCAAGAGGCCCTAACCGATTCACTACCTATCCTCCTCGTGACCGGAAGTCAGCGAGTCGGAGTTCACACTGACCAGGTCCGCTAGTCAGCTTCACGCGGGGCATCCTGGGCAGACACTAGTCTAACGAATGGAAGCCCCGCCTTGATTTCCATGGAGGAACTACCACAGTCTCTGGTGACACGAAGCCTGTCGATGACAAATGTAGTCTCTCTGAGGCTGAAATAAGCCTTAGATGTATTTTCTACGAGGCGGTAAACAATCATCACTCACGTCTTGCATTCTTCAAGTGCAGAGCTCATAATTAACCTTGGAATGAGTGTGCTGTCTGACTACAGGATAAGCACAGATCATCACCAGTGCCCACTTCTTCAAGTCGTGCACAAAGTGAACAATGCGAATTAACAGGTAATACCACCATAGCAATACAGGTAATACCATCACAGCAATACAATACAGATAATACCATCATCACCCCCCAAGGTGTTTCCACCTTGGCGTGGTGGGGGAGTTTGAGTTTCTCAACGACCCTGAGAGTTATGCCGGCGGTAGCGTAGCTACCAGCAGAGCCTCCCAAGCCGGACAGGGCAAAGGGTAGAGAACAGACAAAGAGAAACACCCTTGTCCTCCAGGTTGGGGGTTGAGGCGTGGGGTTAACATCCCCACCTTTGTAAAAAAAAAAAAAACACTATTTTGTTACGAAACAGATAAATAAGCCTCGAATTCGGAAAATCAGACCCTTTCCAAATAACATCTGGCTTGAAACAGGGTGATGCACTATCGCCGCTCCTTTTCAATCTGGCTCTAGAGAAAGTTGTAAGGAAGGTAAAGGAGGAATGTGCTATTGGAGGAACATCCAAGCTGCTTGGTTATGCAGATGATATAGATATTATAGGGGGAAATTAACAAAAGACATTGGAAATATTGACTCACTTAAGGAAAAAGCTCAACAAATGGGGCTGGTTATCAACCAAGATAAGACAGAATATATGGTAATTTCAAGAGAAGGAACGGCTAAAAACTCTGACCACATACAAATAGATAATATGACCATTAAAAGAACGGAAACATGCAAGTACCTGGGTACAATCTTCAACTGCTCCGACATAATAAGGGAAGAAATACAAGCAAGAATCAACTCTGGAAGTATACTATGCACTACAATATTTGTCGGCTTCCTGGCCTAGAGGTTAGCGACTTTTCTCCGTAATCTCGTATACTCTCGTAAGTAACGTGACGACGGTGAGAATCAGCAGTGATTCGAATCGCGTCGGTAACTTACGGGGTATGTAGCCGGCCGCTCAGAAAGCAATGGCAAACTACTGAGCAGTAATCTTGCCAAGAAATCAACAATCAGCTGAAAGATGCTGATGTTGACAGCAATGTCCTGTAAAGGATATGCAAACATTTTTTACTACAATATCTGCTAAAATCAAATGCGCTATCTCGTAACACCAAAATCACAATATACAAAACACTGATTAGATCAGCTTGTGCTGTATGGCTCTGAAACCTGGAGTACAACGAAAGGAGACGAAGCCTTGTTACAAATCTTTGAGAACAAAGTTTTAAGACGCATCTTTAGGCCCATTAGGAATACACAAAGTGGAGAGTGGAAAAGAAGAAGCAACAAAGACATTTATGATTTGTTTAAGTCCCCGCTAATCACTGGTATCATGTGGGCTAATAGACAGCAATGGCTGGGGCATATAGAAAGAATGGAACCCCTCTGCCGTGCGTCCACCTTGACGAGGTAGAGGGGCTTGTGCGTTCCAATGACCCCAAGAGCTATGCCGACGGTAGCACAGCTACTGGTAGGGTCACCCATGTCGGACAGGTCAAGGGAGAGGGACCAGACGAAGTGACGCACAAACCTGCTGCCTTGTAGGTAGACTGGGGACAGTCAAAGGCTAGGGAAAGCATCCCGAACAAATGCTTGTCGAAATCGGATGTACTGAGCCATAGGCTTGACAAAGAAGTGCAACGTAACTTTATCATTTCATGATGCCACAGATGAAAATTAATCGTTATGGTGCTAATCCCGTGAAGTCCCATCAGGCGGTGATAGTGCCGGGCCCCCTGCCTCGAGGGGGTCCACCCATGACTACTGGTGGTCACCTTCCCCTGTGCTGTGGAGTCAAGGCACAGAGGAGTAGGTTAAGAGCTATTGACCAAACACCCTGGACACTCAACATACTACAATGGAATGCAGAAGGAGTTTATAACAAGAAAGCCTCCCTAACACAGCGTCTTCATAAAGATGGAATAGATGTGGCATGCATTCAAGAGACACACCTCAACGCCAATCGCACATTTTCAGTCAAGGGATATCAGGCCACACGTTTCGACCGCGAAGGACACAAAGGAGGAGTTGTAATACTTACACGAAATACAATACCTTGCAGCGAAGTATCTGTGATCTCTGACAACCAAACGGAAATTATAGGTGTTGATATAATGATAAAGGACGTGAAAATAAGAATTTACAATCTGTATAGCCCGGCAGATAAGGATCTTACACTCTCAAACATGAAAATAACTGACACAAATTGCATTGTTGTCGGAGACTTTAATAGCCGTTCAGAAAGATGGGGATACCCAGATACTGACAAAAGAGGAGATGAAGTGGAGGACTGGGAAATAGACTCAAATCTCCATCTACTCAACAAAGCGGATGACACACCGAGCTTCTACTCCAGAAGATGGATTACCACTTCTACTCCAGACTTAGCTTTCTGCACAGGAGACATCCTCCACAAAATCGATCGCCATGTGCTTGACCAATTAGCAGGTAGTGACCACAGACCAATCAAGCTTGTAATAAATATGGAGTATGTTCCACAGGAGCAAAAGCCTTTGCCCCGCTGGAATTACAAACGAGCAGATTGGGACAGATTTGCCATACTAACAGACAAATATTGTGAAAACATAAATACACGATATGGCAACATGAAGCAAATGGTGGAAAGTCTAAACAGAGCAATAATACAGGCGGCCACTGAGTCTATTCCAAGAGGAGCGAGAAAAAATTACAAACCATACTGGACTGAGGAACTACAAATTTTGGAGGACAAAGTTGAAGATGCTAGGAAGACCGCAGAGAGAGAACAAACAACTGAAGCGAACATCTCTCTCAAAGCCATCTCAGCAAAATATAAAAGAACAGTAAATCAAACAACAAGAGATTGTTGGAGGAAAAAAAACAGAAAACCTGAATTTTGACAGGGATGGAAACAAACTATGGAAACTAGTGAAAGCCATGAACAATGAAGGACCTAGAAACAAACAAATAACAATTAAACAAGGAAATGCCTTGCTTACAGGAAAAAAGGCTGCAAATGCACTAATGGAAACACTATGCCAGTGCAAACCACATTGATATTACAGCCGAACAGAAGAAAGCAATCAAAGATAAACAGATACATCATAGATATACAGAGACAGCAGCAGAATATATGATGGCAAATCTAACAATGGAAGAAATGGAACAGGCAATGAATACCCTAAAAAAGAAGACATCACCAGGAAAGGATGGAATCACAAATGAAATGCTAATAGGACTAGGCACTAAGGCAAAAAAGAAACTACTAGCAGTCCTAAATTACAGCTGGAAGAGGGGAATAGTCCCACAGGCATGGAAGGAAGCTATACTAATACCAGTCCCAAAGAAAGGAAAAGACCTGGAAGAACCAAATGGCTATCGACCTATCAGTCTTCTTAGCTGTGTAGGAAAATTAATGGAACGCATTATCAATGGCAGGCTAACATGGCATCTGGAAGAAAACCAACTCTTAACACCTACACCAAGCAGGATTCAGAAAGTACAGATCCACTGAAGATCAAATAACCTATATAGCTCAGGAAATAGAGGATGCCTTCCAAGAGAAAAAGCACACACTAGCAGGTCTGGATAGATTTAGAAAAAGCATTTGATAAAGTATGGAAGGAAGGACTGAAAGTAAAACTGCAAAAAATGCATGTTTGTGGGAAAATGTACAAATGGATCAGCCACTACCTTGAGAACAGAACTGCCAGGACAAAAGTACAAGGACAAACCAGCAAAATGATGCTGTTGGAGCAAGGTGTCCCCCAAGGAGGAGTTCTTTCACCAACATTATTCCTAGCATATATAAACGACATCACGGAAAATTTTCCAGCCAGAGTACACACATCATCCTTTGCAGATGACCTAGCCATATGGACATCTGAAGAATATATTAGTACAGCTAACAGCAGAATACAGCAAGCCCTACTAGCGCTAGAGGACTGGTCAAAATCATGGCTAGTGAAGATAAGTGAGGAGAAAACAACATGCACAGTGTTCTCCCTCTCAACTAAAACTCAGCAACCTAAGCTGGTATTGAATGGAAAAATGTTGCGCCATGAAGAAAATCCAAACTATCTAGGAGTCACCTTTGATCGTCGCCTGACATGGAAGACACAGGTTGAGAAAAATCGAACAAGAGCAAGGCAAAGAATGGCAATCATGAAAAAGCTTGCTGGTACAACGTGGGGAGCAGATGAGAAAGTTCTCAAGAAGTTATATACTGGACGGGTGAGGCCAGTACTGGAATATGGCATTGCAGCTTGGGCAACAGCAGCTAAGTCAAACTTTAACAAAATAAAGTAGAGTCCAAAATCAAGGAATGCGAATCATAACTGGAAGCCTGAAGACAACGCCTATTAATGAACTAGAAAAGATCACTTGTTTACAACCAATGCAGGATAGAAGAGATAGCAGAGCCCAGCAACAAGCTGAAAAATTTAGAAGATTGACAGACCACCCTATGTATAAAAGGTTTAGTGGTTTTGGAAAGGGAAGACTGAAGCGTAGCAACTTTGTAGAAACTGCAAAACGAAAGATTAGGGCAGATCCCATACTTAACATATCAACAGTCAAACCCATTTACAATGCAGACAAGTTCCCAGCTTGGAGACAGCAGCAACTGCCTGAGATGATAGAAAACATTCCTGGTATTGAGAAAAAGAACACTCAGCATGAAACCGAAAGAAGAGAAATAACCCTAAACTACATAAAAGAACATTACCCCCTCTGCCGTGCGTCCACCTTGACGAGGTAGAGGGGCTTCCGCGTTCCAATGACCCCAAGAGCTATGCCGACGGTAGCACAGCTACTGGTAGGGTCACCCATGTCGGACAGGTCAAGGGAGAGGGACCAGACGAAGTGACGCACAAACCTGCTGCCTTGTAGGTAGACTGGGGACAGTCAAAGGCTAGGGAAAGCACCCCAAAATATGCTTGTCGAAATCGGATGTACTGAGCCACAGGCTTGACAAAGCAGTGCAACGTAACTTTATCATTTCATGATGCCACAGATGAAAATTAATGGTTATGGTGCTAATCCCGTGAAGTCCCATCAGGCGGTGATAGTGCCGGGCCCCCTGCCTCGAGGGGGTCCACCCATGACTACTGGTGGTCACCTTCCCCTGTGCTGTGGAGTCAAGGCACAGAGGAGTAGGTTAAGAGCTATTGACCAAATACCAAGGACACTCAACATACTACAGTGGAATGCCGAAGGAGTTATAACAAGAAAGAATCCCTGACACAGCGTCTTCATAAAGATAGAATAGATGTGGCATGCATTCAAGAGACACACCTCAACGCCAAGCACAAATTTTCAGTCAGGGGATATCAGGCCACACGTTTCGACCGCGAAGGACATAAAGGAGGAGTTCTAATACTTACACGAAATACAATACCTTGCAGCGAAGTATCTGTGATCTCTGACAACCAAACAGAAATTATAGGTGTTGATATAATGATAAAGGACGTGAAAATAAGAATTTACAATCTTTATAGCCCAGCAGATAAGGATCTTACACTCTCAAACATGAAAATAACTGACACAAACTGCATTATTGTCGGAGACTTTAATAGCCGTTCAGAAAGATGGGGATACCCAGATACTGACAAAAGAGGAGATGAAGTGGAGGACTGGGAAATAGACTCAAATCTCCATCTACTCAACAAAGCGGATGACACACCGAGCTTCTACTCCAGAAGATGGATTACCACTTCTACTCCAGACTTAGCTTTCTGCACAGGAGACATCCTCCACAAAATCGATCGCCATGTGCTGGACCAATTAGCAGGTAGTGACCACAGACCAATCAAGCTTGTAATGAATATGGAGTATGTTCCACAGGAGCAAAAGCCCTTGCCCCGCTGGAATTACAAACGAGCAGATTGGGACAGATTTGCCACTACTAACAGACAAATATTGTGAAAACATAAATACACGATATGGCAACATGAAGCAAATGGTGGAAAGTCTAAACAGAGCAATAATACAGGCAGCCACTGAGTCCATTCCAAGAGGAGCGAGGAAAAATTACAAACCATACTGGACTGAAGAACTACAAAGTTTGGAGGACAAAGTTGAAGATGCCAGGAAGACAGCAGAGAGAGAACAAACAATTGAAGCGAATACCTCTCTCAAAGCCATCTCAGCAAAATATAAAAGAACAGTAAATCAAACAACAAGAGATTCGTTGGAGGGAAAAAACAGAAAACCTGAATCTTTGACAGGGATGGAAACAAACTATGGAAACTAGTGAAAGCCATGAACAATGAAGGACCTAGAAACAAACAAATAACAATTAAACAAGGAAATGCCTTGCTTACAGGAAAAAAGGCTGCAAATGCACTAATGGAACACTATGCCAATGCAAACCACATTGATATTACAACTGAACAGAAGAAAGCAATCAAAGACAAACAGATACATCATAGAAATACAGAGACAGCAGCAGAATATATGATGGCAAATCTAACAATGGAAGAAATGGAACAGGCAATGAATACCCTAAAAAAGAAGAAATCACCAGGAAAGGATGGAATCACAAATGAAATGCTAATAGGACTAGGCACCAAGGCAAAGAAGAAACTACTAGCAGTCCTAAATAACAGCTGGAAGAGAGGAATAGTCCCACAGGCATGGAAGGAAGCTATACTAATACCAGTCCCAAAGAAAGGAAAAGACCTGGAAGAACCAAATGGCTATCGACCTATCAGTCTACTTAGCTGTGTAGGAAAATTAATGGAACGCATTATCAATGGCAGGCTAACATGGCATCTGGAAGAAAACAAACTCTTAACACCACACCAAGCAGGATTCAGAAAGTACAGATCCACTGAAGATCAAATAACCTATATAGCTCAGGAAATAGAGGATGCCTTCCAAGAGAAAAAGCACACACTAGCAGTCTGGATAGATTTAGAAAAAGCATTTGATAAAGTATGGAAGGAAGGACTGAAAGTAAAACTGCAAAACATGCATGTTTGTGGAAAAATGTATAAATGGATCAGCCACTACCTTGAGAACAGAACTGCCAGGACAAAAGTACAAGGACAAACAAGCAAAATGATGCTGCTGGAGCAAGGTGTCCCCCAAGGAGGAGTTCTTTCACCAACATTATTCCTAGCATATATAAATGACATCACAGAAAATTTTCCAGCCAGAGTACACACATCCTCCTTTGCAGATGACCTAGCCATATGGACATCTGAAGAATATATTAGCTACAGCTAACAGCAGAATACAGCAAGCCTTATTAGCGCTAGAGGACTGGTCAAAATCATGGCTAGTGAAGATAAGTGAGGAGAAAACAACATGCACAGTGTTCTCCCTCTCAAATAAACCTCAGCAACCTAAGCTGGTATTGAATGGAAAAATATTGCGCCATGAAGAAAATCCAAACTATCTAGGAGTCACCTTTGATCGTCGCCTGACATGGAAGACACAGGTTGAGAAAAATCGAACAAGAGCAAGGCAGAGAATGGCAATCATGAAAAAGCTTGCTGGTACAACGTGGGGAGCAGATGAGAAAGTTCTCAAGAAGTTATATACTGGACGGGTGAGGCCAGTACTGGAATATGGCATTGCAGCTTGGGCAACAGCAGCTAAGTCAAACTTTAACAAAATAAGTAGAGTCCAAAACCAAGGAATGCGAATCATAACTGGAAGCCTGAAGACAACGCCTATTAATGAACTAGAAAAGATCACTTGTTTACAACCAATGCAGGATAGAAGAGATAGCAGAGCCCAGCAACAAGCAGAAAAATTTAGAAGATTGACAGACCACCCTATGTACAACAGATTTAATGGTTTTGGAAAGGGAAGACTGAAGCGTAGCAACTTTGTAGAAACTGCAAAACGAAGGATTAGGGCAGATCCTATTCTTAACATATCAACAGTCAAGCCCATACACAATGCACACAAGTTCCCAGCTTGGCGACAGCAGCAACTGCCTGAGATGATAGAAAACTATTCCTGGTATTGAGAAAAAGAACACTCAGCATGAAACCGAAAGAAGAGAAATAACCCTAAACTACATAAAAGAACATTACCCAAGCAGGAATTGGACCCATGCATATACAGATGGATCAGCCAAAAATTCAATAGAGAATGGAGGAGGAGGAGTTCTCCTAAATTTAAAAAATGGAGTGAAAAAAACACATTCAATGGCAACTGGAAAATTTTCAAGTAACTTCAAAGCGGAGGTAGAGGCTCTGAAAACTGCAGCAGAAATGCTCCTGATGGAGGAAAATAAAGAGAAGCAAATAGCTATCTTCACAGATGCAAAGTCAGCTGTCTCAATACTCAAGAGCAATAACAGCACAGAACTAACTGACCTAAGAGCAGCACTCCATGGTCTATGCCAGAAATCCAAAAAAGTTGTAATACAGTGGATCCCATCACATTGCAGTATACCTGGAAACGAAGAGGCTGACAGACTGGCAAAAGAGGGCGGACGACTACCACAGCCTGACATAGACATAACCTATAATGAGGCAAAGAGGTTGATAAAAAGCACTTATAGAACCAAATGGGAATCAGAGCATCCAGGCCATCAGAAGGATGATGCATATTACAAACTCGACCGAAGAGAACAAGTAGCAATCTTCAGACTCCGCACAGGACATAACAGGCTGAAATACCACTTGTTCAATAAACTAAAGATAGGAGATACCGATGAATGTAATTGTAGAACTGGAAAAATGACAGCAAAACATTTGCTGCAGGATTGCCCAACGTATGCAGAACAGAGAAAGATATTTTGGCCCACACCTGCTTCATTTGAGGACAAGCTCTATGGAGATATCAACAAGCTCAAGTTGACCGCAGCTTACTTTAACTATATACAGGTTGACATTTAAAGGTGCATGAAGACCCAGAGGCATGAAATGGAATATTGCTTGGATAGCAAATCCATTATGTGGAAAGTCCAAATCGAAAGCTCGCTGTGTGGGCTTCATAAAAGGTGGAAAAGTGTCCTAGTGGCACGAAATGGAATATTGCTTGGATAGCAAATCCATTACGTGGAAAGTCCGAATCAAAAGCCCATTGTGTGGGCTTCATAAAAGGTGGAAAAGTGTCCTAGTGGCATGAAATGGAATATGCTTGGATAGCAAATCCATTACGTGGAAAGTCCGAATCAAAAAAGCCCATGTTGTGTCGTTGAGTCTTCAGTCAAATCACGTTGTACTTGTACTGTCTCACATGTGTTAGGTTAGCAAGCCAAGTTTAAGACCCTGACAGTATTGAATGGAAAATATTGCGCCATGAAGAAAATGTAAACTATCTAGGAGTCACCTTTGATAGTCGCCTGACATGGAAGACACAGGATGAGGAAAAATCGAACAAGAGCAAGGCAAAGAATGGCAATATGAAAACGCTTGCTGATACAACGTAGGGAGCAGATGAGAAAGTTCTCAAGAAGTTATATACTGAACGGGTGAGGCCAGTACTGGAATATGGCATCGCAGCGTGGGCAATAGCAGCTAAGTCAAACTTTAACAAAATAAGTTAGTCCAAAATTAAGGAATGCGAATCATAACTGGAAGCCTAAAGACAACGCCTATTAATGAACTAGAAAAGATCACTTGTTTACAACCAATGCAGGATAGAAGAGATAGCAGAGCCCAGCAACAAGAAGAAAAATTTAGAAGATTAACAGCCCACCCTATGTATAACAGGTGTAATGGTTTTGGAAAGGGAAGACTGAAGCGTAGCAACTTTGTAGAAACTGCAAAACGAAAGATTAGGCAGATCCTATACTTACATACCAACCGTCAAGCCCATTTACAATGCACACAAGTACCCAGCTTTGAGACAGCAGCAACTGCCTGAGATGATAGAAAACATTCCTGGTATTGAGAAAAAGAATACTCAGAATGAAACAGAACGAATAAACATCGCTCTAAACTACATAAAAGAACATTAGCTAAGCAGCAATTGAACCCATACATATACAGACGGATCAGCCAAACATTCAGTAGAAAATGGAGGAGGAGGAATTCTCCTATATTTAAAAAATGGAGTGAAAAATCACACAGTCAATGGCAACTGGAAAAATTTCAAGTAACATCAAAGCAGAGTTAGAAGCCTTGAAAACTGCAGCAGAAATGCTCATGCTGGAGAAAAATAAAGAGAAGCAAATAGCTATCTTCATAGATGCAAAGTCAGCTGTCTCAATACTGAAGAGGAAAAACAGCACAGAACTAGCAGACCTAAGAGCAGCACTCTGTGGACTATGTCAGAAATCCCAAAAAGTTGTAATACAGTGGATCCCATCACATTGCAGTTTACCTGGAAATGAAGAGGCTGACAGACTGGCAAAAGAGGGCGGACAACTATCTCAGCCTGCCATAGAAATTACCTATAATGATGCAAAGAGGTTTATAAAAAGCACTTATAGAACCAAATGGATATTAGAGCATCCAGGCCGCCAGAAAGATGATGCATATTACAAACACGACCGAAGAGAACAAGTAGCCATCTTCAGACTCCGCACAGAACACAACAGGTTGAAATACCACTTGTTCAATAAACTAAAGATATGAGATACCCATGAATGTAATTGTGGAGCTGGTAAATTGACAGCTGAACATTTGCTGCAGGAGTGCCCAATATATGCAGAACAGAGAAAGATATTTTGGCCCACACCTGCTTCATTTGAGGACAAGCTCAATTGAGATATCAACAAGCTGAAGTTGACCGCAGCTTACTTTAACTACATTCAGATTGACATCTAAAGGTGCATGAAGAAGTACTTAGACTGCCATACTTCATACCACAGGTATATCGGTAACAAAAGCGTCCCAGAGGCATGAAATGGAATATTGCTTGGCTATCAAAACCATTACGTGGAAAGTCCAATGCAAAAGCTCATTGTGTGGGCGTCATCAAAGACGGAAAAAGCGTCCCAGTGGCACGAAATGGAATATTGCTTGGATAGCAAATCCATTACGTTGAAAGTCCGAATAGTAAGCTCACTGTGTGGATGTTATCTGCAGACTGCATTCTTCTGGTTTCCGGAGGAACAGCTTGTGGTGAACGGAGGGCCCAATTTACGGAAGTGAGGCTAAGCAGCCATATGCAGGACGTGACGATTCCTTGTGTAAGCCCAGTACCAGAGCACTATGTGTCGGCTCTGCAATTGTGAAAGCCTCCTTAGATGGCGGGGAATGCCCATGGTCTGCCCTTGCCTTCCCTTGAGGGCTGACCGTTATGTCTTCGGTTGTTCTAAATGGGCTAGCTGGGATAGCGGATAACCCCACAACAGTGAGAGTCAAAAGTCTTACGAAAACCCCGGGAAGGTTAACCCGGTCAACAAATGCACGCAGAAGTCGGATGTGTCGGCGCAAGAACGCAGCTCTGCTATAGGCAGGCAAAACGCAATCACGTCCGAAAAAAACCTCCGGATGAACGAAGAAGAAGAAGAAGAAGAAGAAGAAGAAGAAGAAGAAGAAGAAGAAGAAGAAGAAGAAGAAGAAGAAGAAGAAGAAGAAGAAGAAGAAGAAGAAGAATGAAAAGTATAAATATATAAGAGTAAGTATGAAAAGTATCCATCATCATCATCATCAAGTGCCGTGCCGGCTGGCGTAGGCGTTCATGGCTCTCCATAGATCTCGGTCTTTGGTTTTCTGGATCAATTCTGCTGCTGATATTCCTCCATGCCACCGTCTCAATCCATCCAGCATCATTTCTCTTGGTCTGCCTCTGCCTCTCTTCCCCTCGATCTTTCCAGTTGTTACGATGTTCTCCAATGCCTCTCTTCTCATCACGTGACCGAAGAAAGATGTTTGTCTCTGTCTTATTGTTGTATATAATGTTCTAGTTTCATTAGCCTGTTTCAGGCAGTCGTCGTTAGTTACTCTGGCAGTCCAAGGAATTCGCAACATTCGTCTCAGGAACCACATCTCTGTTGCTTCTAATGTCTTCTTAATTTGTTCATTTACATTCCAAGATTCACTGCCATACAGCAAAACTGGTTCTACATAGCATTTCAGCACTCTCTTTCTTACATTCAGTGATAGCGACTTATTGCATAAGATACTCTTCATTTTCTGAAATGTGGCTTTTGCCTGCCCTATTCTGCTCCTAATCTCTGTTGTACATCTTCCATCTGATGTTATAAATGCCCCTAGGTATCTAAAATTATCCACTTGGTTAAGGATTTTCCCTTCTATTTCTATGTCACATTTTGATGTCACCATTTTCTTTGATATTACCATTGTTACTGTTTTCTTGATATTCAAGGAGAGTCCTTTCCTTGCACTCTCTGTTACTACAACATCTAATAATTGTTGTAGGTCTGTTGAATTGTCCGCCACCAATACTGTGTCATCTGCATAGCGTATATCAACAATAGGACTGTATGAACATATACGAATATGAGAGATAAGTATGAACATATTCAGCAGGACACGGCTCAGCAAGAGGCTGATAGAACCTATTCCACATTGCATTCATTGCCAAGACCCGTTGAGAATCACGGGGTACTGTTTTAGGCGGCAATATAAATACGGTCCCGACATTTTATCGGCCTCTCCGATCGTTGAAGCTACAGTCGGAGGGAGTGGAATCCAAGACCAGGTGTGGACCAGAACCGACCCCCACTCCCATATCCATTGGCAGGAGGGTACAGATGCCTCTAAGTTTGGCCAAGATCGGCCACTGTGTTCCAAGACAGAGGTGTTCACATCTATATGAACGGGCCGGGTAGACTCACAGGAGATTGCTGTTTGAAACATATGTGGACGTTTGCTGTGGTATCTATATATATAAAACAGAGTGTATGTGGCTTTGTTTGTGGTTAGCTATGTATTGGATGCGTTCGATAACGGTACATCCGATTGAGATGAAATTTTCTACACGTCTTCCTTTCATTCCTGTGCAACCGACTATAATAGTTTCATAGTGTAAAATCTTCTACTTATTTAATAACATTTACTTTTTCATTTTTCTATGAAACAGATAGACAGTTCTATATAGCAGGGGGACTTCACTCTAGAAATGTTATTTCAAGGGACATAACTTTTAATAACATTTCTATATACTTTATAGTCATATTGTTGGACTTACTTGCACTATTGTTAAACTCTTTGTCTATAGTTATTTTCAGGCATATGAGTTATAATAAATAATGATATAATCTTTAAGGCATTTTCAAAGTTTGCATAAAAATAATGCATAATGCATAACATTGTAACC
The DNA here is from genome assembly GCA_014155875.1 of Cepaea nemoralis. NCBI lineage: Eukaryota > Metazoa > Mollusca > Gastropoda > Stylommatophora > Helicidae > Cepaea > Cepaea nemoralis. The sequence continues at coordinate 46,303 of JACEFZ010010267.1, read as the reverse complement.
CATCTTTTTCTGCTTACAGAACTTATCAACTGTCATGTCGGTGATTAAAAACAGTTTTCATTAAAAATAATGAATGGTGTGTGGAAGGACATTCTTTTAAGTTACTGTGCGCCAGGAGCTGGGCGAAACCACGCCGGGTCAGATAGATAGACAGACAGACAGATAGTCGGGAACGGAAGCTTATTTGACTACTTATATGAATTAAATGACATGCTCCCCACCAGGGACTGGGTGAAGCCGGGCCGGGTCAGACAGACAGACAGACAGATAAACAGACAGTCGGGAACGGGAGAGCTTATATGACTACGTATATGAATTAAATGAGATGCTCCCCACCAGGGACTGGGTGAAGCCGGGCCGGGACAGACAGACATACAGATAAACAGACAAACAGATAGTCGGGAACGGGAGAGGTTATATGACTACGTATATGAATTAAATGAGATGCTCCCCACCAGGGACTGGGTGAAGCCGGGTCAGACAGACAGACAGACAGATAGACAGACAGACAGATAGTCGGGAACGGGAGAGCTTATATGACTACTTATATGAATTAAATGAGATGCTCCCCACCAGGGACTGGGTGAAGCCGGGCCGGGTCAGCCAGACAGACAGACAGACAGACAAACAAGCAGACAGGCTGATAGATAGATAGATCCCCTCCAGGGCCTGGGTGAAGCCGGGCCGGGACAGACAGACAGACAGATAGACAGACAAACAGATAGTCGGGAACGGGAGAGGTTATATGACTACGTATATGAATTAAATGAGATGCTCCCCACCAGGGACTCGGTGAAACCGGGTCAGACAGACAGACAGACAGATAGAGAGACAGGCAGATAGTTGGGAACGGGAGAGCTTATATGACTACTTATATTAATTAAATGAGATGCTCCCCACCAGGGACTGGGTGAAGCCGGGCCGGGGCAGCCAGACAGACAGACAGACAGACAAACAAGCATACAGACTGATAGATAGATAGATCCCCTCCAGGGCCTGGGCGAAGCCGGGCCGGGTCAGCTAGTTTAGTAATAAATAATAACCTAGAGTTGGTATTTGGTATTAATCAATCTGGTGGAACCTGGGTTATAACTGATCATGTACTGATCACTGAATGTGATGTGACGAGTAAGTTAATAGAAAGTGTTGCCTTGTGTGATTCCAAAGATCTGGTGTTATGGACACACGCTGAAGTGAAGGGAAGATTGGGTGACTGTATTACATTGAGTATGTGGTAGTGTGTAGACTTTTACACAGGCTGCATGATTAGAATATGCACATGGTGATGCTTTTTATGATGATGATTATGATGATGACGTGGATAGTAGCATAGAATAGTTTAGCTCATTAATTCTCGATAGTAGCATAGTGCAGCGCAGAGTATATACTGAGTGTGTGTAGAGCACAGAATGCCCTGTGATGTCTCTGTCCTGACAAGAGGAAAAACCTGTGCATTTGTGGGACAGTGTACCAGGGCATAGCAGTGTCTGGTGCAGGATAATGGTTTGAGCTGTGTGCAGCAATAGGCTGGAAAAGGCTGGAAAATGTGGAGCACTGGACTATAGAATGGTGGGTTGTACTTAACTCTTGATTATATGGTTGTTTCGGGATTTGTACTTAACTCTGTTGATTTACAGTCGGTGTCTGTGTTGCAACATGTTTGCTGATTGTCGCTAGTGTAGAGATGTGTATTCTGGTGGTGTCATGTGTTGAACTGCAATTCCTATGTGTTGTTATGTTTGGTTATTACCTATACAAATGGTGTTGATGTTGGCCTATTAAAGTATCGTATTAATGAGTTTAATTTCACATGGCAGGAAGAGGAACCTGTGTGCCCGTGTTATGATGTATAGAGGTACTGTAGTGAGTCACATGTAATGGTGCTGATGTTGTTCTGTTAGGACATTGTACATGGTATTCGACTGAATTGTGTATGGTTTGACTGTGTTTTCTGCTGAACAGTTTTGGATATTCTGTGGTTGTGTATTTATGGTTGGAGTTCCACAGGAGAAGTGAAGGAGATGGAAGATAACTTGATATCTGTTGTCCAGTCAGAGGGGTAGTACATTAGCTGGTGTGGGCCTTGAGCAGCACTAGTTAACATCATTGTGTGATATTAATATTGGTGGGTAGCATTGATGTAAGCTTGTGATATTGGAAGTGACTAACTGTGTTGTAATCTATTTATGTTGTTATGTTATGTAGCAGCTTTATTTAACCATGAGAATTTCAGGAGTAGATAGCTGTTTCCAGGCTGCATTTCAAGGTTTGCAGGTGGTAAAAGCACATCCAATCTCTCAGCACCGGGGGTGTGGGATCTGTTGGTGACATTCCCACTGGAATGGAAGACATCCTGTGAGCGAGTACATGGGAGGCGAGAATAGGCCAGGAATACTGTAGTGAGGCACGATCATTTGGAACAACATGAATTGTTATCTTAGGATAACAGTGGCATACCGGAGAGAGGGGGGGGGGGGGAGACAGTAATATGAGTGATTTGATAGCGACATTTATTATCTGTGTGCTGATCTGTGGATTATTTTGCATACACTTATTGCATTTTTTGTGTAATATGATTGGATTACAGATAATCATTGATTCTGTTCATGTTGCAGGAATGGCAACCGAAAGTGGCTGCTGGGGCATTCCTGGGTTCTTAGTTGATTTCGCTGTTCATACCTTTGTCATGTCTCTGAAGCTGGTGCTGTAGTTCCTTTGTGAGTTGCATGGCTCCTCTTGTTGCATCATGTCCTGTCTAGTTTAGGGACATGATATGCGCTTGTTGTGCCTTTTGCATCCAATGTACCTGGTCGGGTGGCAGGGGTCAGGGTAAGTATGGGGCACATCCCACTGTGATCCCTGGTGTTGAACCATGGCTATCTATACCCATGTACCCTGTACCTCAATGCTGTATATGTTATTTCTGAACTGCAAGACCCGTATTGGTATTTATGATTGTGTTTCTATTATTGTTCATGCTTTAGCCCTTTTGTTGTGTCTTGTTCCGGCCAGCTTATAGATGTGGGTGTCTAATCGGAGTACTTCGACTGTTGGCTCTGTCGAACATGGCAGAAGCCTCTCTGTTTGCTTGAGACTACTCATTGTTGTTAATGTTGATGTTGGGCAGTCGTTGCCTTTACTGTTTGATTTTATGTCCCAGTGTCTGTAAACATTGTCTGTGATTGACAAAATAAAAGTCTATTCTGATTATTTTTGATGTGTTTGTTTAGTCTCTGTTATGTTTGTTTATTGTTTAAATAGTTTAGCTCATTAATTCTGGTCCCGTTCTACTCCTCAATCTATTGTCAGGAATTAGAGAAGATATTCTAGTCCCCTGCCAAAGATCTTGATTCTTCTGATCTCTATGAAGCTATTCTTTTCCAGAGACTGGGGACACTGATGGTTTTCTCTTTCTAATTGTTGTTCGTTTTCTTCTCTGGCCCATACGCAGTCAGTGCTGTGCATCTTTACTTGATAACACTGTAGGATAGATAGATGTAAGTTGATTGAGGCAGTTTCTCCCTCCACTTATTTCCCTAGCTTTCTTCCCTTTTCCCTCCTGTCTCAAATATAAATAGTTTAGACAGTGATTGACGGGTATGGACTGTTAGCATTTGTATGTTGGATAGTTCATTGTTGGTTATTTCTTGATGAACCCCTTGCTAGAATGTTATTTTTGACAAGTGTTCAGCGTTTCTCGCTCTGAAGGTTGTGTTTTTGATTCCAGAGTCATTTGGTTAACGAGTGCAATTTTCTCGGAGACTCCTGGGGATCATAACTTTAAATCTTTGAAACATATATGCAACTATATCTGCATTCTGACCATTGAATTGCCAATACACACACGCAAGAGCTCATACATATTTACTTCTACATTGGCAATGGGTGTTGTATTTAAACATACATAGCGTCATATTGTTGAATAAAACAATACTTCTACACTAACCTCTTCTTGTAATAAGTCTACCATCGGTGTTGTTTGCTGATTTGACTCCAGTTTCACTTCAGATGCCTTCAAATATGCCTCCACAACATCATGCACTTGGCTTTTCTCGATCTGTTCAAGATCAAGTCTGTGAGATATGTTGTGTAACAAGGCTGTCTGATCAGCTAGTTTGGTTGTTAGATCGTCTAATTGGCTTCCGAGGTTGTTTATCTTGAGTGTTTGGGCGCTCACCTGGGTTGTGAGCGTATCTATATGGCTAATCATCTCTGCTGTAAAAGGTAAGAAACGTCGTTAATTCTTAACTGTTTCCCATGAAGAAATTTTGATCGGTAGCTATATTTGTATTGTTACGTGAACATTATTAATTTACAAAGTGAACGTTATTAATTTACAAAGTAAAAATAGAAAATGACATTATCGGCGCAGACAGAAATAGTGAAGACAAGCTACTTTGTACATGGATGGCATGCTACAATTAAACTGGTCTGCATAGTTGCATTGGATATTGTTGCAAGACAAGGCAACCGTGAGAATCGCCCTTTGTGATCACGTGTATAGTGTCGAATAACAGATAAATCATTCCCTGGAGATAATGGCTCGGCAGGGAAAGATCAGAAGATAGACCAGACCACATGTGTCCAACGCAAGGCCAGCGGGCCACATCCGGCCCGCCGTACAATCATATCAGGCCCGAGAGTATTTTTCGAACCAAAGGAGTATTTTAGGCAAAAATATTTTTATAGTCACAATATAAAGTGCAAATAAAATTCCCTAATTAGCAGTCTTGCGAAAGATGGGCTACCTGAGAGCATTCTCGCTTCGGTCAGAATAAGCGAAAATAAAAATTGTGTAATGAATTAGTGTTTGTTGTTATAGTTACCTAGCAACGTTCAGATGTTCGTTTTGGATTGGCGCATAAAAAATGAAAGTAGTATAATGCCCGGATATTACATCATCTTTTCCCGCTACGACAAACCTGATATAAATCAAGCGAATATTGATAGATGCACAACCTTTTAAAATCAAAGCTAGCCACTTAAATGCCTAAATGAAATGTTGATTCTGAAAACAGAGCCTTTCAAAGCCGCTGGGAGGCGGAGTATATGTTTACTGATATTGGCGGTAAACGTGTGTGTCTAATTTGTGGAGATAATGTGGCTGTGATCAAAGAATATAATCTGTGACGGCCCTACGAGACTAAAGATCAAGACAAATTAAACAGCCTGAATGCAGAGCAGAAGCTACAGAATGTAGAAGAATTGAACAGGCATCTAACATCACAGCAGATGTTTTTCACCAAAGCAAAATCACAAACTGATGCTGCAGTCAAAGCAAGTTTTATTGTGTCAGAGGAGATCGCACAATCAGCTCGACCATTTACACAAGGAGATATTCTGAAGCGCTGCATGATGAAAGTGTATGACGTCTTGAGATCAGACAAACAGGTGTTTGCAAAGGTAAGCCTTAGCAGAAATACGGTTGTTGATCGCGTTTGTGAGATGGACACTGAGATGAAAACACAGCTGAACGAAGCAGGAAAAGACTTTGTTGCATTCTCCCTTGCTGTCGATGAAATTAATGACACGACTGACACTGCACAGCTCGCCATCTTCATCTATGGGGTGGACTAAAGTTGGAATTTTACAGAAGAAATATTAGACAAGAAATCCATGCATGGGACAACGAAAGGACAAGATATTTTTGACAACGTATGTCAAAGTTTAACCAACATGAACCTGCCTTGGGACAAACTCGTTGGACTGACAACAGATGGAACGCCAGCGATGTGCAGCGAAAAAAAGTGGACAAGTTGGAAGGATGCGGTTAAAGATGCAGGAAATCTTTACTGGTGAATCGATAGCATATCACTGCATCATACACCAAAGATCGCTGAGTGGTAAAGTCCTCAACATGGAAGATGTAATGAGCATTGTAACACAATCCGTCAACTTTATCAGATATAATATTAATGTTTAAAAAAGGTTTAATTTTCGGCTTATTGAATGTTTATCCTGGTCGGCCCGCAACATTATGTGCGATTTGAGTTTTGGCCCGCTGAGTGATTGAGTTAGACACCCCTAGACCAGACGTGAAAATAATTACATTCCAGTTGATACCTCATCCATCCATCTATCCATCCATCCATCCATCCACCCACCCACTGACCCACACACACACACACACACACACTAACACATACACATACATACATACATACATACATACATACATACATACACACACACACACACACACACACACACGCGCGCAAGCACGCACGCACGCACATACAGACAGACAGACAGACAGACAGACACACAGACAGACGTAGTACTTACGTACGTCTTTCCGTCTGTCCTACCGTCCCTCTGTTCGACCGCCCGCCCGTCCGCCCGCCCATCCATCCATCCATCCATCCATCCATCCATCCATCCAACCATCCATCCGTCCATCCATCCAACAGATAACTCATTGCAGTCTAGATACAATGGGCCTACATGGATTGACCAGACGACTAGCCGACAACTTAGACTCCGACTAAATTACTGTCGGTCACATAATCAGAATGCAACTTGTAACATGATTACATGGACTCTTCGCTGGTTGTTGAAGATGTTAATGGAGCATGTGTAGCTATGCCCCGAGTGCAGTGATGTCAAGTTTTTATTTAACTCTGAGAGAGAATGTGCATGGTCTGCGTTCATCGAAGCGCAGACACACGTGCCTCAGTAATAAGCTTGTGGCATAAGCAGCTGTGTAGACTGTTGTTAGCACTTACCGTTTCTAAATAACTGTGGATGTGTTCCGTGGTGATGGTTTCTGTGAGTACTTACCGATTCACTGATAGTTATGGTTGTTTACTGATGTGAAGGCTTGTGTAACTACTTACAAGCTCTAGAGTAGTTGTGGTTGTGTTCCGGGATGACGATCGCTGTGAGCACCTCTGGATGTCCTGACTCACTGAAGAAGTCCAACTGACACTTGTAAACTCCATACAGACAGTCGATGTCATGACGTAACTGTAGGGTCAGGTTTGCCTGCAGTCTAGAGATGATGCCGGTACAACTCATAGCGCTACTTTTTGTCGTGTCCACGTACAAGTCGGGATGAAATGCCGACACAGAAGCCAGTTTCAGCTCGGAGTTGACCCGCGTGATGTCATAGATGTTGATTTCTGCCAGTGAGGAAACACTGTGGTCAGAATTAGTGAGGTCAACGACACACTGAAGATGTCCACAGAAGTAGCTGTCAGGATGTCTTTTCATGACAAAGTAGACGCCTGGAACAAAAGATATTATTTATAAAATACTAGCTGACCCGGCCCGGCTTCGCCCAGACTCTGGTGGGGAGCATCTCATTTAATTCATATAAGTAGTCATATAAGTTCTCGTTCCCGTTACCGACTATCTGTCTGTCTGTCTGTCTGTCTGTCTATCTGTCTGTCTGTCTGTCTGTCTGTCTGTCTGACCCGGCCCGTCTTCGCCCAGACCCTGATGGGGAGCATCTCATTTAATTCATATAAGTAGTCATATAAGTTCCCGTTCCGACTATCTATCTGTCTGTCTGTCTGACCCGGCCCAGCATCGCCCAACTCCTGGTGGGGAGCATCTCATTTAATTCATATAAGTAGTCATATAAGTTCCCGTTCCCGACTGTCTGTCTGTCTGTCTGTCTGTCTATCTATCTATCTGTCTGTCTGACCCGGCCCAGCCCATGGTGGAGAGCATCTCATTTAAATTATATAAGTAGTCATATAAGATCCCGTTCCCGACTATCTGTCTGACTGTCTGTCTGTCTTGGGTAAATGTAGGAGGGAGGAGGAAGAGGGAGGTGGAGGAGGGAAGAGGAGGGAGGAGACAGGAGGAGTAGGGAGGAATAGGAGGGAGGAGGAGGGATTAGGAGGAGGAGGGTGGAGGGGGAGGCGAGGAGGAGGGAGGAGGAAGAGGGAGGAGGAGGGAGAAGGAGGGAGGAGGAGAACGCAGGAGGAGAAGGGAGCAGGAGGAGGAGAGGGAGGAGGAGGAGAGAGTAGGAGGAGGGAGGAGGCGGAGGGAGAAGGAAGAGGGAGGAGGAAGAGGGAGAAGGAGGAGGGAGAAAGAGGAGAAGGAGGGGGAGGAGGAGGAGGAGGGGAGGAGGAGTAGGGAGGAGGAGGAATGTGAAGGGAGGAGGAGGGAGGAGGTAGAGCGAGGAGGAGGAGGAGGGAGGCGGAGAGAGGAGGAGGGAGGAAGAGGGAGGAGGAGGAATGTGAAGGGAGGAGGGGGGGGAGGTAGAGGGAGGAGGAGGAGGAGGTAGAGGGAGGAGGAGGAGGAGGGAGGCGGAGAGAGGAGGAGGGAGGAAGAGGGAGGAGGAGGAATGTGAAGGGAGGAGGAGGGAGGAGGTAGAGCGAGGAGGAGGAGGAGGGAGGCGGAGAGAGGAGGAGGGAGGAAGAGGGAGGAGGAGGAATGTGAAGGGAGGAGGGGGGGGAGGTAGAGGGAGGAGGAGGAGGAGGTAGAGGGAGGAGGAGGGAGGAGGAGGAGGGAGGAGGCGGAGAGGGAGGAGGAGGAAGGAGGAGGGGGAGGAGGGAGGAGGAGTGATGAGGAGGAGGGAGGAGGAGGAGGGAGGAGGAGCGAGGAGGAGGAGGGAGGAGGAGGGATGAGGAGGAGGGAGGAGGAGGAAGAGGAGGAAGAGGAATGTGAAGGGAGGAGGAGGGAGGAGGTAGAGGGAGGAGGAGGAGGGAGGAGGAGGAGTGAGGAGGAGGAGAGGGAGGAGGAGGAAGGAGGAGGGGGAGGAGGGAGGAGGAGGAGGAGGGAGGAAAGGAGGAGGAGGGAGAAGGAGGGATGAGGAGGAGGAGGGAGGAGGAGGAAGAGGGAGGAGGAGGAATGTGAAGGGAGGAGGAGGTAGAGGGAGGAGGAGGAGGGAGGAGGAGGAGGGAGGAGGAGAAGGGAGGAGGAGAGGGAGGAGGAGGTATGAGGAGGAGGGAGGAGGAGGAAGAGGGAGGAGGAGGAATGTGAAGGGATGAGGAGGGAGGAGGTAGAGGAGGAGGAGGGAGGAGGAGGAGTGAGAGGAGGAGGAGGAAGGAGGAGGGGGAGGAGGGAGGAAGAAGGAGGAGGAGGGAGAAGGAGGGATAGGGAGGAGGGGGAGGAAAGAGGAAGAGGGTAGGAGGAAGAGTGGAGAGGAGGAGGGAGGATGGTAGAGGGAGGAGGAGGAAGGAGGAAAAGGGAGGAGGGAGGAGGAGAGAGGAGGAGGAGGGAGGAGGTAGGAGGAGGAGGAAGAGGGAGGAGGAGGAAGGAGGAGGAAGAAGGAGGAGGAAGAGGGAGGAGGATGGAGGAGGGAGAGGGAGGAAGAGGGAGGAGGAAGAGGAAGGAGGAGGAAGAGGGAGGAGGAGGAAGAGGGAGGAGGAGGATGGAGGAGGGAGAGGGAGGAGGGGAAGAGAAAGAGGGTAGGAGGAGGGGAGAGGAAGAAGAAGGGAGAAGGAGGGAGGAGGAGAAGGAGGAGGAGGGAGGAGGAGGGGAGAGGAGGAGGGAGGAGGCAGAGGGAGAAGAAGGAAGGAGGAGGAGGAAGGAGGGAGAGGAAGGAGGGAGAATGAGGAGGGGAGGAAGGAAAGGGAGGTGGAAGAGGAGGAGGAGGGAGGAGGAAAGAGGTAGGGTGAGGAGGAGGTAGAGGGAGGAGGAGGAAGGAAAGGGAGGAGGAAGAGGAGGAGAAGGGAGGAGGAGGGTGGAGGGAGGAGGAGGAGGGAGGAGGTAGGAGGAGGAAGAGGGAAGAGGGAGAAGAAGGGAGAAGGAGGAGGGAGGATGATGAGGGAGAAGGAGGCAGGAGGAGGAGGAGGGAGGCAGGAGGATGAGGAGGGAGAGGGAGGAGGAGGGAAGATGTGGGAGGAGGGGGAGGAGGCGGAGGGAGTAGGAGGGAGGAGGATGGAGGAGGAGGGGAGAAGGAAGAGGGAGAAGGAGGAGGGAGGAGGGAGAGGGATGAGAGGGAGGAGGAAGAGGAGAAGGGTGGAGGGAGGAGGTAGAGGGAGGAGAAGAGAGGGGGAGAGAGTTCGCCATTCCGAATTCATACTCGTCTAGTTCTTCCCTTCTACACGACTGTAGATAACTTCCTTACACATAAAAAGATGAATTGTTATTGATATTGCCGTGGCATGGAGGAATATCAGCAGCAGAGTTGATCCAAAAAATCAAAGACTGAGATCTACGGAGAGCCATGAACGCCTACGCCAGCCGGCATGGCACTTGATGATGATGATTGCCGTGTGACGATTCTGTGTAGTCACGTCATTTTCTTCCCTTTCCCTAGCGTTTTGGTTCGGGGATTCTTTCATCATCATCATCATCATCATCATATATTTATGTACGTATTTTGGGAGGGGGAGGAGGGAGGAGGAGGAAGAAGAAAAAAAAAACTATGACAGTTGACAACTCTGGAATGAAAGGAAGGCGTGTAGAAAATTTCATCTCAATCGGATGGGCCGTTCGCGAACAAATAAAGGACATACATATTTACATACATACATATATACATACATATTTACATACATACATACATACATATATACATACACTTTGTTTTATAGATATAGATGTGTGAGTCTAGATGGCAAGGCCGAAGAATTTCTGCCATTTTACAGATTTTAATTTGTTTGTCCTGATGGTTGCAGCTGTGGTATACATTAATGCTCAACATTTAAAAAATAGATCTTAGCTCTTTAATGGTGAACGTTCATTGTAAGCTTGGTGTACTTAATCTCTGGTGTAACTTATTCAGATCACGTGTTTGTGTATCTGGTGACGCTTGATGTAAATGTCAATACCTGTTCTAACGTAGACAAGTGTGTATGTGTGTGTGTGTGTGTGTGTGTGTGTGTGTCTGCGCGCGCAGGCGTGTGCGTGTGTGTGTGTGTCTGCGCGCGCAGGCGTGTGCGTGTGTGTGTGTGGGTGTGTGTGTGGGTGTGTGTGTGTGTGTGTTTGTGTGTGTGTGTTTTGTTTAATCAGTTTGATATATTTATATAAGCATTATTTTAAGATTTTGAGACATGATGCTGTTTAGGAGTCAACTTTCTTTGAGTTTCGAATATTTTAGACCTCATATCAAAGCAAAAGCATTGACTCTCTGCTCCTTGGGTAACTAGAAGCATATTGTGTGACAAGTACCAGTGCACAGACAGGGCTAACTATTCAGTTATTATTTAGAGAAAACTCATTACCCATTTTTTAAAACATTAATCAGCAGTCTATGTTGCTGCCAGGGTGTTCGCTATAAACGATTACTTAGAGTCGAAGTACACAATGGTGACTGGTATGGTGAGGATATGTCTATGGCGATATAGTAAATTAGGGGAAGGAAGTGGTACGGAATGTTTATCAAGTATGTAAAATACCTCTGGTGCCACAGAGCCTGTCAAACTCTTTCTATGGCAGCTTACCTACTATTGGTCCAAGCCTTGCACCCAGCTCTCACGTGTGAACTCTCGTAGTAACCATGATGCAGCAGCGATCTGCAACCCCCTTCCCAACAGGGAAACGGCTTAGACAGTCTAACCAAAGCAGGTGTTTAACCTTCTGTTTACCTACCCTACATGCAATACTTAACTGGCTGAAAGTGCGGAAGGAACGGTAATTTGGCTCAACGGCAAGCAGCGTCAACCCGCGGTGGAGCGTTATGAGTACGGTGATGCACATATAACAGCCTGGTCATCCATTGCACTTGATTACATCTCATATTGCCTCGACATGTCCTGCCACTGGATTCGGATGGACACAGGCGAGCAGCAGTAACAACAGCGTGCCACAACAGCCTCCTGTTAGCCACGAATCAGAGCCTGTAGTTGGAAGTCGTTACACACCCATGAGAAATCAACAGTATTCATTCCATTGTAACCCAGAGTTGTTATACCTCACACATTTTAGCCCAGCTTCACTTCGTCAGGCACTTATGATGTCGCTGTACCAAGGACCAACACAGCCTGGTATTTACTAGCAATTCAGCACAAAGCAACACCGGATCTCGGTGCACGAAAGAGCCTCTCCTAGAAAGTTTATGTGCATACTTGGTTATTGTTTTATATAGCAACGTATTAGATTGTACGTGGCTATAAACATTGACTCGTACTGAAGTCAGAGAGATTGACACTTTGTTGGATATCTTTTATAATACATTTTATCGCGTTTATACTATGAATGAGAGGGTCTTCACTGATCATCCTTAATGGTCTTTATACGTATTTTGTGTGTATGGGTGTATATTGATAGAGATATTACTGTTTCTCTATACTTTAGAGTGTGTATTGATATAAGGGACGTAAGTTGTATTCATTGTGTGTTTAAAGAAATGCATGATTACGCATTGTTAAATTTGTCTAATAAGTACGAACACTGGCTCAGTAATAATGGGCTCAGAATCGGGCATTTAAATATCTGCCATCTATTAGGGAAACTGCCTGAACTATCACTTATAGTAAATCAAAATTTTCACATGTTCGGAGTTAGCGAAAGTCGATTAAATAGCAACATCTCAGATGATGACATCGCTATCGGAGGCTTTAAAACCATTAGAAGAGATCCCTATTAGAAAAAAGAGACGGGTATTGTAGTTTATATTTCTAACTCGCTTAACGCCCACCGTAGGCTAGATTTTGAAACCTGTGAGATTGAGTGTGTATGGCTTGAGGTTAAGCTTCAAAATCGCATACCCATAGTAGTTGGCTATCTTTACCGAAACCCCTGTGCAGGAAATATCTGGTATGAAAAATTCACCACTATGATGGATGTAGTCTTTAGTAATGCTAGAGAAATAATACTGCATGGTGACTTCAACATAGACACTAACAAATCATACAAAATATCGGAAAACATAATAGAGTCATATAAATTCCAACATTTAGTCAAACAAGTCACTAGAATATCAAAATCATCTGCAACACTTATAGATCAACTCTATCCTACGTTTGATGACAATATCACAGAATGTACTGTCCCTATTAATGCAATGAGCGATCACTACCCAGTATGTTGCACGTGGTCGAAATGAGGTACCAAAACTCCGAAACACAAACATATAAATATAAAATATAGAAATAGTTTACCAGCTTCCTGACCCAGATGATGCTCTGGACCACTGGCTGAAGACCTTTCTAAGCGTGTTTGATAAGCATGTTCCATTTAAGGAAGTTCGTGTTAAACATCACACTTAAACCCCATGGATCACACAGTAGGTAGTGGAACATATGAGAGACCGAGACAGGGCACATAAAAATAGATATCTAACTATGTACCGTAGTCTGAGAAACAAAGTTCAATATGTTATTCGAAAGGAAAAACAAAACTATTTTAAGAACTTAATAATAGATAAAACCAACACTAAAGATATATGAAAAGCAAATAATACCTTGACAAACAAACACAAATCATCACAATCGTTACCATCAAATCAGATTACATGTGATCAATTCAATAGTTTCATTCAGTCTGACATAAACCAACTGGAGGCTGCAATACCAGATGTACCTCATGACATATCTTTATTATCATCATTCTGTGAGAGCAATTGCTATGCAGACATTCCCACAAACATACCGATAATGACTACCACTGAAGTATTTACTCATCTCAGTAAACTAAAAAACAATAACTCATCAGGTCTAGATGGAATCAGTAATCGGATCCTTCGCTAAGCTGCACCGGCGATCTGCGAGTCACTAACTTTTATATACAATCAAGGTCTCACCAAAGGTCACTTCCCATCAGCCTTTAAAATCGCTAAAGTGTATCCTCATTTAAAAGCTGGTTCATTAGACGATTGCATCATGAGTAATTATAGGCCAGTTTCCGTATTATCCTCTTTATCCAAACCGCTAGAAAAGCACATCCACAAAACAACACTAGGGCACTTAGTTCGCCACAAACTAATAGCTGACAGTCAGTCAGGACTTCGGCCAAAATATTCCTGCCATACGGTCCTAAAAAACATAATAGAAAACTGGCATCAAAATATTAACAACATTACTCTATGTGGAGCGATGTTTATAGACTTTTTAAAAAGCATTCGATATGATAGATCATACTATCCTAATTAAAAAACTAGAAACAATGAAAGTAAGCTTTAATATAGTGACATTAATAAACTCATTCTTATTAAACAGAAAACAAGTAGTATCACACAATAAATCTCTATCCCAAGCCATTAACATTAATACTGGAGTACCTCAGGGGTCTATACTTGGCCCTCTGTTATTTGTCATTTATATAAATGATCTTTCCTTATATCTGTCATCGTCCTGCGATCTATTTGCAGACGACTGCACAGTATATACAAACGCTATTGATCGTAATGTGCTAGAATCATCCTTGCAACAGGAAATAAATAGTGTAGTTAACTGGAGGCATGCAAATTAACATTTCTAAAAAAATATCTATGTTAATAGGAACAAGGCAAAGACTTCACACTATAAACTCACAGAGAACTCTTCAGCTGCACATTGGTAGCACGCCTATAGAAAGTGTAACCGGGCACAAGGCACTGGGTCTTATCATAGATCAAAATCTATCTTTCAGTTCCCATGCTCATGCTCTAGTTAAACAAATAGCCAAAAAAGTATACCAACTTGCCAAAATTAAAAACTTCCTCGACGAAAACACAAGAAAGATATTCTATACTTCCCACATACAAACACATATTGATTATTGCTCCACAATCTGGGATGGATGCTCCAAATCAATAACAAAACGCCTTTATTCACTCCAGAAAAGGGCAGTGCGTCTAATCAATGGTGATAAGTTTACAGACAATTCTAATCCTACATGAACGTCTTCAGTTACTGCCACTCCACAAACAGCCTACTTTTTAATAAGGCTAAACTAACTCACAAAATCCTATTTCAAAATGCCCCAAGCTATCTTTGGCCATTGTTTAAATATAACGCAAGACATAGCGAACGACTAAATATACTTCATGTCCCTAAACCTAGGATAGACTTATATAAAACAAGCTTAGCATACTCTGCCACTCAGTTGTGGAATAATCTTCCACAAGAAATCAAAGACACCACCAATCATTATACATACAGTCGCAACCTGTTTGAACACTACCTCAGGACAGACTACATGCCCCCTTAAAAAAAACAGCAACAAAGACAATAATAATGGTAAATTATCTCGAACGACAACTAGCCAAAAAAAAAAAAACATTCCCATATGTGTGGCACGTTACACCCACCTTGGGTATTTATGATGCCCATGTTAAACATTGCCTCAACGAGTTATGTATTATTGATTATTTGTCATGCGTTTTAATGCTTATTGTTCTTTTGTTGTTAAAGAATTGCTTCATAAGAGATGTTGAATGAAAGAATGTATGAGAGGAAAAAGAGAAGAAGGGCAGAATGTCAGACGGGCCTGTGTGCCCAATTCTTAACCCTTTGGAAATAAAGATTTTCGTTCGTTCGTTCATTCGTTCGTTGCGCAAGTCACCTCTACATCCATAGGAATGAAAGGAAAAAGCGGTTTGCATCACTTGTGCTGGACAAACGAGAGAGATGGTAACACACTGAGAGTGACAGTTACAAACACCAAGACTGGAAGATCTCATAGGATAGTATCATACACGTTCTCTTGGTGCCGACGTCCGACTCCCTTGAATATTAGGTAGACAATAAAACAGAAGACCTAGCACTGTCGGTAATATTTAATGATACTAATATATTGACTGCCAAGTTTACGCAAATTATTGTTATTGTCGTTCATTTATGCTATTAGGTTTCGTGGAGGGAAGTAACTGGAGTTCCACTGCCTGTGACTACAAATATTAAACAGAACAAACCACTCTATCCCCGGTCCCTTCCCCATTCTCTTTGCAGATTTATCTCATCTAATCTTGTTCCTCATGTACCTTGTGGTGTCGATGTGAAGTATAAATAGCGGCAGAGACCATTCGCAACTGCGAGTGCTAACAAGACAGGTTACATGAACAAGTCAAGATGCCTGATACTGGGGAAAATGGCACGTTGCAAGAACACCAAAAGACACGTGATATCTAAGATATGCAGCGTGGGAGCCGGCAAAGCCGTAAAGAAGACGGGCGGAGAGAAATTTCATGTTAGCTACAACAAAGAACCTTAAACTACAGTTACTATTGAAGCTACCACGAAGAAGATCGACGACAACCCACCGCAGACAAGAGCCAGCTCAGCTGAAAAGGAGAAGAAAGACACCAGAGTCGGCAACTCCGACTCAAAAACAGTCAGATGGGTTGTCAAACGTATTCAAGTGGAGCTGTCAGATGAACAAATCACGAAGCAGCTACAAGAAGAAAATCTCAGCATCCGAATCTTGAAGGCGCAGCGGATCCTGACGTACTCAAAGATCCCTACCACGCTGGCGGTGGTGACGACTGAGGGCAGCGAGATACCACGCCAGGTATTGATAGACAAAAAAATACAACAACCTGAAAGATTGATAACAAGGATTACTCAATGTTCCAGATGCCAGAAGGCCGACCACAGCAGAGCAGCATGTCGCAGTAAGACGGAAATTTGCCGTTACTGCGCCGATCACCACACCTTCAAGGACTGTCCGCTGGCCAAGCTGGACACGGACTTCAGAGCACTCAACAATAAAAGAACGTGCACCAACTGCCTGGGCAAGCATGGAGAAAGATACTTGGGCTGTACGTACCTCCAAAGACACAGAGACGTCTTAAAGCTCACCATTACCACAAAGACACCATATAAGGTAGCAATGCGGAGATGCGAGACAGCCAAGTGCATCTCGCAAGCTGAAATAGCACAACTACAAAGCCAGATTGATGAGTTGAAAAAATAAGTCAAGCTACTTCAAACACCGGCACCCACCAGCGAAAATGAAAAGCTGCTTGCTGAAATAAAGGAGATCCAGCAAAACATAAAACAAAAGGTGGAACATATGGCACAGACAACAAAGAAGAATGAAAAGATTTTACGAGACATCAAGGCGGAGAGAGAAATGCTAAGAACTGAAAGGGAGCTAACCCAAAACACACCAGCAGAAACCACGGAACAGATCACAGAGAAGCCGCAAGATGAAACCCAACAAAAGGCCTAGTCGGAACCGCAAGCTAAGGCCAGCAAGTCAACCACGACACGCAAGAGGGAACCTACTGAAAAAGGCACAGAATACCCACTACCACCTACCCTGGTGGAGTGCCAAGAATCGGCTAGCAGGGAGGAACTTAGGCGCAAGGAATTCAGAAGGCGATGGTAAGAAAAAGAAAAGAAGAAGCCCGATTAACTCAGGGGGAAACCAATGGAATACCCAGAGTTACACTATGACAGTGAGGCCGGCTTCGAGTACTACATAGATGACAGAGAGGTCGTCCCGTGGTTGACCACAGTGGAAGAAATCCTAAGACAGCATGAAAGGGAAAAATTGCGCAAGGAGGAAAATAACGTCGCAAAGCTTCTACAGGCAATACACAAAACATGAGGCAAAAATACCAAATAAAAAAATCCTTTTAAGGACTGCAACCATTCAAGCCAGACAAACCATGAACCTTTACTAACGAAAGAAACTACCAGAGGTGACGGGAACAAAGGACAGCCGCCGACCAATGCCCCAGTTGACGCCACAGACACAAACGCTTACATAACCAGTCCGAGATAGGACTTACTCGTAGGAGCGCACAAGACAAGAATCAGGGTGAAAATACCCACAAAAACCACGGATCTCAACAGCAACCAAAGCTGAGGAGGCAGGTTAAACGAGACCGAATTTGGAGTTTTTTTTCGGAAATTGGAATTGGAATTAGGTTATGTGCTTCATGTATTGATGTTCCTATGGACTCTGCTATTCCCGCTGTCCATCGTTTACGTGGTTGGAATCTTCTTCTGCTTCCATCTGGTCTGTAGCCTACATCATTGCTTGTGGTATACTGTTAGTTGGTAACCTAGTTAAACGATCAAACCATATGGCTTGCTGCCTTCTAAGAAGTCGCTTAAAAGTCCACAGGGTCGTCTTCATTACATCGGATTATTATCCCAATGGCTCAGTCTCTTTCCGCAGCTCGGAAAGCGTCGCACTAGGCACGAACTCTGTCGCTCCAGTGACGACATCCAGGAGTCTCTGAAAAACTGCACTCTTGAACCGAAGGACGCGGCCCGAAATCGAACCACAACCTTCAGAGCCCGAGTCATCTATGACCCCCAAAATATTTTCAGAAATGTTGACGATATGAAATGAATCGTAATTGGGGGCCATAGCATCAAAAAACAAAATTAGATATGCGGATGATACAATATTGATTGCAGACAATGAGCAGGATCTGCAACATTTAGTAGATGCGATTGTTGTAAACAGTGAACAACTTGGGTCAGAATTATATTGTAAGAAGACAGATATTATGGTCGTGACTAAGAATAAGGAAATGCCACAATGTAATATACACGTAAAAGGGAATATTATATTATTAATATTCTTAAACAAGTGAATCGGTATAATTATATCGGAACAGTCATAACATCTTACGGGAGATGCCTTGAAGAGATTAGAACAAGAACCGCCAAGGCGAGGGCAGCCTTTTTCAAGATGAAAAACATACTGACCAATAAAAATATGTCATTTGCAACGAGTAAAAGAGTGTTGAGGTTCTACATAGAACCTGTGCTTTTGTATGGATGTGAAGTTGGACAATGAGCAGACAAGCTGGAAAACATCTAATAGCTTTGGAAATGTTCTTTCTACGGAAAATGCAAAGAAAACCATGGACAGACAGAAAAACCAATGACCAAGTCCTAAAAAAAAAAATTAAAACCGGAGACTGATTAGAAAAATTAGACGTAGGCAGTCACAATGTGCTGGTCACGTTATAAGAAGAAATAAATTAGAGAACTTGGTGACATCTGGCACGATCGAGGGGAATAGAACAAGGGGAGGGCAGATAAGAAAATACCTGGATGGCTTGGTCACGTTGTAAGGTCGAGACAAGAATACTGAGCTGATCCACGACTCTGGTGATTGATTCAGATGGCAATGCGTGACCACCCACGCTTATCGGCATGGTACATGATTATGATGATAACACCCACTTTGGTGCTGATTTCCTCATTTCTGATTTTCTGTCTTCTTGAAACAATAAGTATTCGTCTCAGGAATTCTCATTTCTGCTGTTGTGATTTGTCTTTTCTCTTTTTCTGTCATTGTCCAGGTTTGACAATGGTAGCATAGAGTTGGTAGGAAGATTGTGTTGTAAAGTGCTTTCAAAGTAACTATCGATACATGTTTGTTCTGTAGTGTTGGTGCCATTTGTCAAATGAGTTGGTTTGCCTTATTGTATCTATTTTCGATCTATATTTTCTGTCTTCTACTTTGCCATTTGATGACATTATATTTCCTAGGTACTTGAAACTCTTTGCTTGTTTCAGAAGGCTTGTTTTTTCTTCTTAGGTTATAGTCATTACCTCTGTTTTACTAGTGCTAATTTTCATGTTATATACTTTACACTTTTCGTTTAGACTATTTATGTGGTCTTGTAATTATGCTTCTGATTTTGCTATTATTGCTTAATCATCCGCCTCGAATACTGGAGGTCTCGGGTTCAGGCCCTGGTGAGGACCGGGATTTATTTAAAAAATCCTCCTGGGCTTCCAATAATAAAATTTCCCCTCGTCTCTGGGTAGTGAGATCGGACGCCCGTGTGTATTGTTGCGCACGTAAAAAATCCGTTGGCAGTTGGAAATCGAAAAAGAGTAGCCTAACGGCGCTGCCCGGGCAAAATTTCGAGTTAAATATCTACACAAAGTATTTCAGGATCCTCGCCGATGCAACCGAGTTCCTTCATTGAGCTGAGTTTCTCCAGACTCAGGTTTGAGTTAGGAGGAAAACGGAGCACTTATGGGTTAAATCGTGTGCCGTGATGTTGATAAAACGACTAAACTAAACTAAACTAATCATCCGCAAATAGGAGTTCTTAAATGGTGTAGTTTGCTGATGTTTCTTCTTCGGTGTTCTCTTCGTCATGCGGTGTTCTTTCGGTCTCTGTTTGGCTGGTTTCTTTACAGTTGCTGTCTATATTGGTTATGAAAAAGAGAGGGTGTCACGGAATTACTGGAGATGTCGACCAGCATGTAGGATTGCCAGGGACAGTCGTCTCTAGGCCGCCGCAACCCTTTGTTGCTGGGGAAAAGGTTTCCCTGATCAAACGCCGGCCAAAATGCTTTGAGTACAGGGGAAGGATTTCCCTGATCAAAGGGAGACCAGTCGGTATATTGTTTACCCCGATCCGAGAATGAGAGAAAGAGCATATGAGTGACGTCATTCAGGCACACAGTTCTCGGCAGTCTGGATAAAAAAGCTTGCAATCAGTGGGCCCGATGGATTGAAACGAAATGGAGTGTTCTTCTATTCCGGTCTAATTAGGAAAAGAAACTACTCTGTCCAGTGTTGATTAAAGTCGACGGACATTTGTCCATAATGTGAATTTGTGGTTTCAGTTCTAGAACGGAATAGATTACATAAGGTATTTAATTGATAGAGATTATGATCGAGTGTAGTGATGGGTCGTTGTGGGAACCTATTATAGGAGCGTCGGCAGCAGCAGGCTGATGCGTTGCTTAAACTAGGTTGAGTGGTATATCGTTTAACTCAGCAGGTTAAGACCAATGTCGTGGGATGATATTCAGTGAGATTGAGGGTGGCTGGGGGGATAAAGGAAATGTCAATGGTAGGATCTTCCGGTAGGGTGTCTACTGGGGTTTCTTAGCTGTTCCTTTAGTCTTTCCCTTTCTTACCACGTCTCAGGCCAATGTGATGAACTCCTCTGCCTTATGCCAGCGTTTAGTTCTATGTTGATCAGGATATACATATCTGAGTACGGCCTTCGGCCTACACTCACATATAGTAGGTCTGAATCGGGTTTCTCTCACCGGGTGTTCTCTCTTCGACAGGTTCTACTGTAACTGAGAACTTAAGGACAACTCAGAGATGTGGACAATGGCAGTAACACTGAGTGTAGTTTTGCTAAATGGCCTCTGCAATTGGACTCCGTTCCACAAAGAGGGTCGGCCAAATCATAGTCTCATCTGAATCAAGATTGTCGACCAGGGAAAGAATGGCTGGTCAGTGGTTGAGTTCCCAAAACAGCTGAGTTTAATTAATTGTAAATACCTCAATTGACCATGGCGGTATTATGTAGCGAGGTTAGAATAGTGAGTAATTAGTAACATTTTCCAAAGAGACAGGAAGAATTTACTATAACAGATACCATCAGTACGTTTTTAAGGGATATTGTGAGACATGTGCAAGTGTTCCTAGGTCACAGGATTTTTATTGAAGTATCGGGTACACCGTGTGTGCCGAACTCGTGGATATTATTCTACATCATTCAACATTAGTAACCAGGCACCCAGACTATCTACGATCAACTAGAAGAAGTCGATCCCCTGGCCGGAGAGACGCTTCATTCGGTGACGTCCCTCTGAAACTTGCTGTGTTGTGATGTGGTATGGCCGGAATACTATGATGAAAGCAGAATTTGATCATGAACTGAATGGTCTTATCTCGCATACACAATAGACTATACTGCAGACGTTCTATACACATACATCATTGCACACACGTGACACTTTTATTTATTAAATTATTTTATCATTTGTCAGAAGCCAGAGTTGTGTGGTATGTTCTGGAGGAATATGAAAAGGGGTATTGTCCCGTGGTAAGAAGTGAGAGAGATAGTGATCCAGAGACTGAAGGGGTTGTATAGACAAAGGTCAATTAGATTCCCAAGCTGATGATATAGAATTAAAAGAGTGTGCTTGTTGATTCCTCTCATCCCAGGGACAACAGGTGACAGAGGGGACAGGACACAATCTTGTCATACTCTTATGGTGAAGGGTTCTGAGTGTCCTCCATTTGTTCTAACTTTTCATTCACTGTTGTTGTATAAGCTTCTACATAAGATTGTTAGATGTGTACTTACCCCATATCGTTTAAGGATTTCCCACAGATTGTTTCTATCTACTCTATAAAATGCCTTTTCCTGGTCGACAAAGACTAAATACAGTGTTTCATTATATTCGATTGATTTTTCTATAAGTTGTCAAAGACCAAAAGTGGCATCTGTGCATCCTGTGTTTTACCTAAATCGAAGTCGTATTTCGCTTAGCTGGGGCTCTATAGTAGTTTCATAATCTTTCCTCAAGAATTTTGCAAACTATTTTCCTATATGACTCAAAAGGGAAATGCCTCTGTATTGTCTGCAGTCTCTTTTACTAAATTGTTTTTTCTAAATTGAGATAGTTATGCCGTTTCTCCAGTCTCGTGGTGTCTGTTGTTCTACCCAAACATGATTGGATAGTCTATATCATTAGTTCTCAACAGTGGGGAATTCTCCCCCAGGGGGGAATTTTAGGGTTTCCGGGGGGGGGGGGGGGGTTAAGATTATTTCAAGATCGCGTTAATACAAGAACCGATTACTTGATATTGTTTTTCCTTTCATACTGTACGGCTCTGTACGTCTCACCCTTCTAAAATTCATTTTATAAAGTAAGTAGGCCCACAAATCACGTTTTATGTGGACGTCTAGACTTGTTTCAGTATGTGCTATTAAATTTAGCTTCCATTATTACGTATACTGTGTAGGGGCGGGGCGGGATTTCTAGGTAGGAAATATGAAAGGGGGGAATGACGTTCTGAAAATATGTTGAAGGGGGTTACGGACCAAAAAAGATTGACAACCACTGGTCTATATGGTGTTCTACCCAAACATGGTTGAAATGTCTATGTAGTCTGTTTTAATTAGTTCAATTGGTATTTCGTCTTGTCCCGGTGATTTATTCAATGGGGCTAAAATGACGGGTTCTCCAATTTCTTCATTCAGTATGTCTGGTTCTAGTTCTTCGATAGCATCTGTGTCGGCTTCCTGAATCCTGTGGCATCTGATAGAATGTTGAGAATCTGTTCAAAGTACTGCCTCCATCTTATTAGGATTTTTTTTTTCATCCACCTATTGGTACTCCTTTTCCGCTGTTAATTATTTCAGTTGGTCAAAGAGTTCTCCTCTGATTCTCATTACATTCATCTTTTTGTAGAAGTTTCTAGTTTCCTCCTAGAAGTGTCATTTAGGGTTTCTCCATATTCCTCCCAGTCTTCTTGTTTTTCCCATTTTACTATTCTTTTCACATGCCTTCTTGTTATTCTATATTGTATGTAATCACGATCCTGTTTGCTCTTTACTCACTTTTTGTATTTTTCTTTTCTTTTGTTTTTTTTAAATTTTGTCTTTTACAGCTTTCTTTACCTCTGCCTTCCACTAACTTGTTATTTTCTTTATCCGTGTTTTGCGTATTTTGTGGTTCCACAGATTATTTTTGCAGTATTCAAAATGCTTGATTTTAACATCGCCTATTCTTCTTCCACTGTTTGTATAAGTAATTTTACAAATATGCCAGTAAGTTCTGTCTCATATCTTTTTCCTCACTGCCTCGTCTTTGAGTTTTTTGTTTTAAGTTTACTGATTCGCATGACATGTATTTTTCTGGTATGTGCCTTCTTCTTCTGTTTTTATTATTGTGGCAATAACAGCTTTGTGGTCTGTGTTTAACCTTACATTCGGCACTGCCATTTCACCTAATATATTTCTCCTTCTGTTATTTATTGTTAATATAAAATCAGTTTGACTTTTTGTATCTAGATCGTTCCATTTATATCAAGTGTATATTTGTGAGTCTTTGTGTTTATAGAATGTGTTATACAGAGGTCGTGTTGGCTGCATAGCTCTATCAGCCTACTTCCATCCATCTTTCACTATGTCGGTCTCCAAATGCTCCAATGTGTTTTTCTATGCCTGCTCTGTATATCCTAGTCTTGCATTGTTTTCTAATATAAATATGATGTCGTCCTGCTTCTTTATTTTATTTAGTACATCATGAATGTCTTCGTAGAACTCGCATTCTTGCTCATATTTGTTGTATTACATGGTGCGAATAGTTGTACATATGTAATAATTGTGTGTTCTTTTATTCTCACTGTTATGATTCTTTCTGATGTATATTTGATGTCTGGTATTCCACTTGCTAGCCGTTGTCCAATGACTATTCCTACACCATGTCCTGCCCTTCTAGTCCACTTCAGAGTAGACAAACATGTAACCGTTGTGTATCTCCGTACACCCATTCCCCTTAATTCTGGTGTCAGCTAGTCCGATCAATCCAATTTTCATCTTTTCCATTATTTCTATATGTTCTTCTTTACGATTAAAATGGCAGATGTTCATTGTGTGTATTATTTTTTTAATCGCTGATCTATCTCGAAGTCAATTAACATTGCCGGGTCTATATCCATTTGGGTCAGTCCGATTATACTCGTACTTCTTAGTTAAAAAGTACTGGAGAGTTTTGGTCATAGACCATAACTTTAGGAAGGGAAAATCCCAACTGCACCTCCCCGCGGTAGAGGATGGAAACACACCACGGTGTGGCTAACACAGCTCTGGGGACCGAGTATCCACCGGAATAAGTGGACAAATCTGCAGCTGAGCAGAGCAGGGCACCCACTTGTCCTGACAGTCGGAAATGGCTGTCAAAGGCAGAGTTAAAAGACCACCGTGTGAATGTGGAAGGCAAGGGGAAACCACCACATTATCTTCCCAAGATTTCATGGCGACACACATTTCAGAAATAGTGAACGACGTTAATGGCTGTCTTAGGACATCCTCGTCCGGTAGGGACAGTCATGAGCCACAGGTGACACCAGACCGTCATCCAGCTACTGATGGCAAAACTAAAACAATAACTAAACTAAATAAATTTAGAGTAGGAACGTGGAATGTTAGGACATTAAATGAGCTAGGAAAGTTAAACAATGTTCTAAGAGAAATGGAAAACATGAAAATGAATATACTAGGCATAAGTGAGATGAGATGGAAGGGATCTGGCAAAATTATAACCGACAAACACACAATAATTTATTCTGGAGGGGACACACATGAAAAAGGTGTAGGAGTAATATTTGATGAAAATACAGCCAAATCTATGACTGGATACTGGTGCATTTCAGATAGAGTTATAATGGTCAAAATCAAAGGCAAACCAATAGATATAAATATTATACAAGTATATGCACCAACAACAAACAGTAGTGATGAAGATATACAAAACTTTTACGATGAAGTTGAAATGGCAATAGCCCAAATTGGATCACAAGAAATAAAAATAATACTGGGGGATTTTAATGCAAAAGTAGGAAAGGGAAAAATAGAGGATATAGTGGGGAATTACGGTTTAGGTACAAGAAATGAAAGAGGAGAGAAACTAATAGAATGGGCAAATATTAATGATATGATAATTGGAAACACATGGTTTAAACACCATAAAAGACGACTATACACATGGAAAAGCCCTGATATGAAAATACGCAACCAAATTGACTACATACTTATTAATAAAAGATTTAGAAATGCATTAATTAATGTAAAGACAATGCCTGGTGCTGACGGTAACAGTGATCATGTACCACTATGTGGACAAATAAAAGTAAGATTAAAGAGAGGGGAAAAATGGTTAAAAACTTGAGACTTAATAAAGAGGTTCTGAAAGTAGATAAAGAAATTCAAGAACAATACAGAGTGACTGTGAAAAATAGGTACAATGCAATAGCTAAAATACAGAGTATAGATGAACAATGGGAAATGTTAAGGGACTCCATTCATCAAACTAGCAAAGAAATATTACCGGAGAGAAGCCAAAAAGCTAAGAAAAAATGGATGAATGAAGAAATCTTAAGGTTGATGGACAAAAGGAAACAGAATAAAAATGACAAACAAGAGTATGCTAAGATAAATAAAGAAATAAGAGATAAATGTGTGAAGGCAAAAGAAAGTTGGTTAAATGAGCAATGCAGAAAAATTGAATTAAATTCCATTAAAGATCAAAAAAGTATGTACAGACAAATCAGCGAGCTCACAGGAAGAAAAATAAGAATAAATACAGGGTGTTTGAAATCAAAAACAGGACAGACTTTATTGGAGGAAGGTGCTATAATGAAGAGGTGGAATGAGTATATAAGAGAATTATATAATGGAGAAAGGGAAGAATTAACAGAAGAAAGTAACTTAGAAGGCCCACCTATTCTAAAAGAAGAAGTCGCTGATGCTATGAAACATATGAAGAAAGGAAAAACAGCTGGGCCAGATGAAATCACAGTAGAAGAATTAGAAGTATTGGGAGAATTTGGGGTAGATATATTAACCAAAATGCTGAATGATATTTACAACAGTGGATATTTACCGAGCGATATGCTGAAATCTGTATTTATAGCAATACCAAAGAGACCAGGAGCACTTGAATGCGAAGATTTTCGTACAATTAACCTCATAAACCATGTCACTAAGCTTCTACTCAGAATTATAATGAGAAGAACAAGAAAGAAAATAAAAATGGAAATTAGTGAAGAACAGTATGGTTTTATGGAAGGAAAGGGTACAAACAATGCAATATATATATTACGAACACTAATAGAAAGATCAATAGAGAAACAAAGAGACATATATTTATGCTTCATAGATTATACTAAGGCATTTGATAAAGTAAAACATGATGAGCTGATTAAAATGTTGGAAGATATCAACATTGATGGGAAAGATTTAAGAATAATAAAGAATATATACTGGAACCAAGTAGCAGCAATTAAAATGGGAAATAAAGAGGGTAGTTACGAACAGATAAAGCTAGGAGTACGACAGGGGTGTGTCTTGTCACCCGATCTCTTCTCCCTGTATAGCGAAGTAATAATGAGAGAGATCAAAGAGAAGCCAGGAATACTAATCGGAGGATATAATATAAACAATATACGCTATGCAGATGACACAGTATTGGTAGCGGATAATGCAACAGACCTACAACAATTGTTGGACAGTGTAGTAACAGAGAGTGCACAGAAAGGACTGTCCTTGAATATCAAGAAAACAGTAACAATGGTGATATCAAAGAAAATGGGGACGCCAAAATGTGACATAGAAATAGAAGGGGAAATTCTCAACCAAGTGGATAATTTTAAATACCTAGGGGCACTTATAACATCAGATGGAAGATGTACAAAAGAGATTAAGAGCAGAATAGGGCAGGCAAAGACAGCATTTCAGAAAATGAAGAGTATCTTATGCAATAAGTCGCTATCAATGAATGTAAGAAAGAGAGTACTAAAATGCTATATAGAACCAGTTTTGCTGTATGGCAGCGAATCTTGGAATGTAAATGAACAAATTAGGAAGAACTTAGAAGCAACAGAGATGTGGTTTTTAAGACGAATGTTGCGAATTCCTTGGACTACCAGAGTAACTAACAACGATTGCCTGAAAGAGGCTAATAAAACTAGAACACTATATACAACAATAAGAAAGAGACAAACATCTTTCTTTGGTCATGTGATGAGAAGAGAGGCATTGGAGAACATCGTGACAACTGGAAAGATCGAGGGGAAGAGAGGCAGAGGCAGACCAAGAGAAATGATGCTGGACGGACTGAGACGGTGGCATGGAGGAATATCATCAGCAGAGTTGATCCAGAACACCAAAGACCGAGATCTGTGGAGAGCCATGAACGCCTACGCCAGCCGGCACGGCACTTGATGATGATGATGATGATGATGAGTATAATCCTCTACCGGCTTGCTAGGCTAGTCGCATGTTTAGGACAAAAATCTGAGCAAGAGAAGTCCGTTCCCCCCTGGCGAACCAGAGCCCGGTTGGCCCATTACCTCGTGGTCGTGGTTTCCCAGTCTACACCACGTGGAGGCGGGGCTGACTTGTGTAGTCATCGGCAGGTTACTAGCTTTCATTTTTTACCCATCATGGCAGAGACTAGCCGATTCTAACCCTGCTGGCTATAGGGCCAGGCGCAGTCCACACCGTGTAAACGGTGGATTTAATATCACATGCTAATTGGTCAGTTGGAGCAAATAGCAAACAGAACAAACAAGTCTTCCTCTATACCACCCCTTCACCCCCCCCCCCCTCAGACCCCTCCCCTGCCTTCTCTGTGGGAAGTGTTGGTGCTGATCTTCCCTTCCTGCCCCCTGACACTGCCTCCAAGCTTAACATTTACAAACTTAAACAAATGGTGTATGTCCTTTGGTTGAAGATGCGATCAACCCCACACACAGGTTGATTTTCCAGGCAATTTTACTTTTAGTAGTTTGTGATAGCTGTCTGAACGAGACGTCCACATTAAAGCCCAACTGACCGGTGTAGTGGTTGAACACCTCACTCCGCCAGTAGCACACTTTAAGATATAAAGCGAGTGCTCTTATCCCTTCGGCTATGCTGACCTCTTTACAGACCATACCATTTTTAAAAATCAACACAAAGCGATCTGCTTTAAATCGTATGCAGCTGATTTTTTTTTTCTTTAACCTTTTATGCGGTATTGTGAAACGCGTTCAATGCCCTTAGGCCACAGACGACTGATGTTAAAGATAAGGTTAATTTTTAAAACACTGTGTAATGGAATGTATATATTGATGTTCTGAAATCTGTATCCATAGCTATACCAGAAAGACAAGGAGCAACTGAATGTGAATATTTTTTTTTATAATTAACATCATAAACCAAATGAATAAGCTTCGACTCAGAATTACGAGGGGAAGCCAATAAGTAAGTCACACATGGCTGTAGAAAAATAACTAATTATGATAAGAACGTGAAATCATTTTATTTTTATACATAATTTCTACCAACATTGATGCTCTTATCCCATCGTTTTATCAGTCGTTCTAAACTGGCTGCATAGAACTGCGTGCTCTATTTTCTAAACCAAGTTTTCACTTCACATTTAACTTCGGCGTCATTCGCGAAATGTCTCCCGCCACGGTGGATTTTCAGTGGACCAAAAAGGTGGAAATCACTAGGGGCTAAGTCGGGGCTGTAAGGTGGATGTTCCAGAACTTCCCACCTTAGTTGGTTAATTTTTCTCTTGAGTTAATCGAGCCGTATGTGGTCTGGCATTGTCATGAAGAAGCAATTCTCCTCTAGTCAGCAGTCCTGGACGTTTTCTTCGAATTGCATCATGAAGCATCGATAGAACTTCACAGTACGATTCAGAATTCACATTGTCACCTTTCCTCTAATCATCTCCTCCAACCGCTGCACGGATGCTTCTGTTGCAATCTCAACAGGACGACCAGATCGGATTTCATCAACAATTTTAGAGCGTCCTTAAGAACAATTTTCTACCCAGCTATGCATCGCTTTACGGGCCAAACATTTGTCAGCATTAACAGACAGAATTTCCGTATGAATGTCCTTTGCAGGCAGTCCTTTTGCCCACAAAATACGCACAACAGCACTTTGATCTTTGGTTGTACACTAAGTACAGTCGCCATTGTGTTTATGCGTTGTGCATGCGCATGAGACACCTAGCGCCATCTGACGAACGGGAATATAAAGCTCGATGGTGCTGTCACCTAATGACACCTGTAGAAAACACCAACTACATTTACCTGCCATCCCACAAAACTGTGTGACTTAGTTATTCACTCGTCATCGTACAATGAAAGAAAGAAAATAAAAACAATGGAATTTGGTGAAGAAGAGTATGGATTTGTTGACATCAAAGGTACATATCAATATGTATGAGTACATTAAGAACACTAATAGAAACATCAAAAGAGACACAGAATGGCATATTTTTTGCTTCATTGACTATACCAAGGCATTTCATTTTTTTCGATTTTACAGCGACATAATACTGAGATCCATATAGGGCATTTGAGGAATATCATTTTAATAATCATTTCATATCAAGAATATCATATTAACAAATCATTTATCATTAAACAATTTAAGTGATGCTTCCGGCATGGTTTTGGTCGCTGAAACTGATGCGCATTTACAGGAAAGGCAATATTGCACAAGGTGGAGAATATTCTGCTATATATCTTTGCCAATCGAGGTAATAAAAAGAGTTCTCAAGAATTATATCGAGCCAGTCCCGACGAACGGAAGAAAATCATGGTCACTTAGAAGACTGGAAAGGAAATATGTTGAAGCTGACGAGATGTGTTTGAGTATCTTCAATAACAAGAACGCCGTAGACACATATAAAGAATAATAAAGGCTACCTTCGCAATGGCAATTCTTGTTCTAATCTCTGCAAGGGATCTCCCATCAGATGTTATAACTGTTCTGAGATAACAGTATCGATTCACTTGTTTACGAATATGCCCATTTATTCATATATCACATTGTGGTATTTCATTTCTTCCCAGTTGTCATGAAATTACTGTGGATTAACCAGATAATGATAATACAGACAGTCTGATTCACAGCATGTTTTCAAGGCCACAATTGTTTTTAACTCAGCTACAGAAAAAACAAGTCAGATCAAGGCGGTGCAGCCGTCCTTTGAAGTTTCCACCAGTCTAAAATTTGTAGGCTTGTTATTGAAACCCGAATTGCGAGCATGCAGGAACACATTAGCTGTGTTGGTTGTCATGACAAAGAAAGACAACTCTTGCATTGATTAAACACAAGGGAGATAAGATTTCTGGAAATAGTTAGTGCCCCTGAAGACAACTGCGTGACATCAAAAGAACTTGACTAGAACACTCCCAGCTCTTGACAGATACAAGACTTGTGTACATTAGTGTGGCCAAGGAAATTGACTAGGATTGACGTGTTGTGTTACCGCAGTTAGGAAATTCGGAGAGCATCTATTGTGTTATATTTAATTAACATTAAATAACATATGTCTTAATGGCAAGTTATAGATGCCATCCAGGAGTAATGCGGATTTGCATAAGGTACCAAATATAGTCTATTTAGGCCTAATTAATATAGGCAGTAGCCTTGTTAAAACTAGAGTGTGATGATTAGCTCTGTTAGTTGAAAACTAGCTAGAGGTAGTGAAGTGATGATTAGCTTCTGATAGGGGAATAGTGTAGCGGGGTGATATTGGGAGAGATTTAAGATGGGTTGGGAGATGGGGAAAGTGTCCAATTGGGGGGAGGGGGGAATCTTTCAGTGTTTGCCCACTGAAGTTTTGCACTCTGTTTATGGGTCTTTCCTTGTCATAGCCTAATTCGGACGTAGGTGAGGTAGCTAATCTGCTCTATGACAGAGTTTAGTTAGCTGAAAAAATAACAGAGCAAGGCAATAGGGCTTACACTCAGCCGGTAGGAATCAGTGACTAGTGCTATCATCAGATGTGTTATTTCTCTAACAGGATCCCTGCCAGTTACGAGGAAGTTCAACACTGGTTATGAAGAAGTTCAACTCCAATTGGGAAAGAATACCAGTTGAACAGTCAAGATGCTTTCTTACGGAAAATGAATAACGTCCGAAGAAGAAAGGTGGTATAGATGTTTACGCTGGACTCATGATCAGGAGGGTCCACCATAACATGGCTCAGAAGAGCAAAACCATATAACGTTCCTGTGTGTGGAAGGTTCACCGAGGATGGGTGATGATTGTTGATACATCACACATCATATAAACATTCTAACTAAAACGAGAATTGTAACTGTACATTCACATGGGTGATAGATTCCAGGTGAAATATTACAAAAGACATTGTTACTTGAGACTATATAGAGCACTAGTTAGGATCAAGTATATTAACAATAACAGTGATACCTAATTTCACAGTACAAAGGATTTGTACATGTTTTAGGAACTATAGGAACTTATAATGTGTAGTGTGCAACCGGTCCATGATCAGCCGTAAATTACAAACTGTATCTATTTCGGATGATCAGAAAGATGGATTACCAGGTAGCTACAGATGAAAGTCAGTGTCCGGCAGAGAGATACAGCACTGGGTGAGGTGGACTTGTTCTGACTTAACGTGCTGTGGTGTGTCCTTGCAAGGATGAACTGACTGTGCTATTATCTGAGGGTCCGATTCTACACACATTATGGAATACGTCCCACATTTTCTTCGCATACACGTCTCACATACGTTACACTTTTCTTTTAATAAATTAATTGTTATTAATTTTTAGAAGCAAGAGTTGTTGAGTATGTTGCGTTGGGGGAAGAATGAGAGGGGGCATGATCAGGTAGAGTGATAGAGAGAGAGAGAGAAAGAGGTGTCCATGAACCGAAGGAGTGTGGTGGACGGAAGCTAGTGGATTCTACAGGATATTGATAAGGGGTTAAATATAATGTGGGTGTTGACTCCCCTCACTCCAGGGACGACACTTTAAACGGACACACGACACCAGTGACGACCATAATCTGTCTTCAGTTCTAACCCTAGTTGTTCACTGTGCAACAACCGCATCTACTAAATTTTGCAGGTCCTGTTCATTGTCTGCAATCAAGACTGTATCATCTGCATATCTAATGTTATTGATGTATCGACCCCCAATGTTGATTCCTGCCATATCTTCTATATTTCTGAAAATATTGTCGTTGTACAGGGAAATAAGATCTGGAGACGTGACACATCCCTGTCTCACCCGTCTTTTAATAGAGTGATATTGACCTACATCGTTATCAATTCTAAAGGCAGCTTGTTGTTTCCACTATATGTTTTTTACAAGTCTAAGGTCTTTGCATTCAATTTGTAGATCTTCAAGCATCCTTATCATGTCGACATGTCTCACTTTATCGAAAGCCTTTGTGTAGTCAATAAAGCAAAGATACAGATCCTTGTTTACTTCTATAGAACGTTCAATTACCGTTCTCAGTATATACACAGCATTTACTGTGCCCTTGCCTTCTACCGGTCTCTGTGGCTAAGGGCTTGCGAACGCGATTTGTGAGCCCGTGTACCCGGGTTCGAAACACGGCGGTGCTGGCTTTTTCGAAAAAGGTATAGGAGCCGGTAGTTCAGAAAGCAATGGCAAACTACTGAACGGATACATGACAAGGCAGATGTGATTGCGGCCTTGTGGGAGCACGTGCACACCTCGGAGGAGCAAATGGATTACCATGGTCTGGCAAGAATGAGACAGCGAGGAATTACGAGGTGATCTGGCCGACGCTCAACGCTCAGAGGAAAGGCGAGACGGACTTATAATCAGATTGCTACTGGTACTATTAGTGTTGGAACTCTTCGCTGACTACTGAGGATGGGGACGGAGCACTTATGGGAATGCCCCGAATGCTGTGATGTCGATTCCTAAATCATTCAATCAATCAATCACTACTGAACATAAAATTTGCCCAGGAATCACGAACAGCGTAAATGCTGGGGTTGAGAGCTACGTCCTGTGAAGGACATGCAACTTAATTGTTTGCCTTCTACAAACCCATATTGTTTTTCTCCTATTTCGGATTGTATTTTCTTCCTAACTCTTTGCATGATAATTCTCAGCAGAAATTTTGTGATGTGGCTCATTATACTAATTGTTCGATGTTGATCGCATTCCAAGGCTCCTGATTTCTTCGGGATTGCAATAAAAATAGAATTACATAATTGAGGATGCATATCTCAAGTATCGTATATTGTATTCAGCATCTGGTGATTTGGTCTATTCCATATTCTTCTAAGGCATTGATCATTTCTATTGTGATGTTATCTGTACCCAGGGTCTTGCCAGTTTTCATATGGTTAAGAGCATTTTGAACTTCCATCTTCAAAATTGATGGTCCGTCATTATTATTTCTGTGATTATATTGTTCTTCTCTTGTATCATCATAAAGGTCTTTCATAAAATCTGACCACCCATGTAAAATCTAATCTTTTTGTATTATAATTTTGCCATCTTTGATTTTTAGGCAACCCGTTGATATGTGTGTTCTTTTGTTAGTGAAGTCATTAATTCTTTTGTGCATTAATTTGGTATTCCTGATGTTGTGTTGATTTTTAATTCATTATAGTTTTATTCCTTCAAATACTGTGTCACAGGAGAGAGTTGACTTGATGAGGGTGTATCATGAGGAAAGCTGCTACCTGGAAACTTACCTAACACCGCTTATTAGTGGCTGCGAAAGTATAGTGAACCAGGGCAGTGTATATGCAATGGTGTGTTGCCCAGAAAATGTGAACTCTTTTCTCCAGTGCAAACTGAAGGGGATACTACTTGGTTTATATCAGGATTGTTATTGAAAGAGGAGTTTTAGAGATGATGCTAATGCTGTTGGAGAGTGGAGAATTATTATTGTAATGGGTTGGGAGGCTGTTGGTTGGTTGGGGTGAAGTATCTGAGTTTTTTTCACTGATTGTGTTGTCTAAGCATATACCATGTTGAAGTGTCTATGATGTCACTAAGTGGAATCTGGATCTTCTCCAGACCCCTCCAGTCTACTCAATACACGGTGGTGTTAAAAATGGTTGTTGAGTACATTTCATGGTGAATGTCTTGTTCAACTGTTGTTGAGTACATTTCATTGTGAATGTCTTGTTCAGCTGTTGTTGCCGCTATTTATTGTTGATATTTTGGTCAACTACTGTTGAGCCCATTTGACATGTGTAACATTTGATACATATAATGTGAGATCTATATGAGGTTGGCTGAGAGCACACAGTCAACATTATTAAGGAGATAACAAATTCCGCTGTTGCTGTGGCGAATTGTCAAGATCTCTATAAGCCTTATGGAGGAACCTTTGTTTTCTAATTCTGTGTAGGAACTTAAACTTTAAGTCTAATGTTCTCAAAATGGGTGTTCTTGAGCCATGTTATATTGTTCCTCCGAAGGGTTGTCCGGGAATGATTATCCATCCCATTAGGGATGCCCCTA
The DNA here is from genome assembly GCA_014155875.1 of Cepaea nemoralis. NCBI lineage: Eukaryota > Metazoa > Mollusca > Gastropoda > Stylommatophora > Helicidae > Cepaea > Cepaea nemoralis. The sequence continues at coordinate 11,740 of JACEFZ010010267.1, read as the reverse complement.
GACAACCTGTCATATCAAACCCTTATGATATATATCTATCATATATAGATTTATTATTAATTTTTTTTAAAGGGTTCTCAAGAATTAAATCGAGCCAGTTCTGACGCACGGAATAGAATCATGGTCACTTAGAAGACTGGAAAGGAAATATGTTGAAGCTGACGAGATGTGTTTGAGTATCATCAATAATAAGAACGCCGTAGACACATAAAAAGAGTAATGAAGAAAACTTATAAGATGTTAATTCACAGGTTGTACTGGTCATTTGCATTAGAAATATAACTCCACATTCTTCGGGCATGTCATGATAATGGGAAAGTTGGAATATGTTGTCACCACCTTGGAAGGGAGGCTAGGCAGGGGTAGACTGAGAGAAAAAATGTTGGACAGTCTGAGGGCATGGCATGGAGAAACATTGATTGCTAGCACACAAGACATAGGGCTATGGAGCGACATAGTCTTCAAGAGCACACGGCATGGCTAGCAGTAGTAGAAGAAGAAGAAGAAGAAGAAGAAGAAGAAGAAGAAGAAGAAGAAGAAGAAGAAGAAGAAGAAGAAGAAGAAGAAGAAGAAGAAGAAGAAGAAAAAGAAGAAGAAGAAGAAGAAGTAGAAGAAGAAGAGGAGGAGGAGGAGGAGCAGCAGCAGCAGCAGCAGCAGCATACGAGAAGAAGAACACGAAAAATTGTAAAATAGATTTACAGCCAAACAAGGTAACCGACAAAAGCTCAAAGTAAACAGTGCAGTGTTCACTAATACAATAAAAAAATGTCTTTAAAAGGATCAACTTCATTGCACTGGGTTGTATCCCATATGGCTCGGTCTCTTTCCGCAGGGCGGCCCGCCGAAATCGTCACAGAGCACGACGATCTCTGTAGCTCCACCGACGATTCCCAGGAGTCTCCGAGAAAAATGCATCCGTGAACCGAAAGCTGTAGCCCGGAATCGAACTCAGAACCTTAAGAACGAGAGGCAGACGGTTTGACACTACGCCACGGAAACTCACAAAAACAATAATTGAGCCAGATCTACCCATAAAGTCAATACAGAACACCTCAGACAGTCTTGATGGAATCTTCAGCTAGGGAGTGTATGTAGAAAGAGAGAACCATATAAAATGTAACAAAAATATCGGGGTGATAGAAGTCTGTGTATCTAGAGTTATAAGTTAGTTAGTTAGTTAGTTAGTCGCAGTTCCAACTTCACAGCAACGGGTCGTCCCCATTATGCTCCGTTCCTGTGCCAGTGAATATCACACAAAACGCTCCCCACTGCCCAATGTGAAAAGTGGAAAAGACAGGAGTCTCGACAAACAACAGCACGCACAGATACACTGTGCATAATGCTGCCGCCAGAATGTCAACATACCAGTCCCCCACGAAACACCCAATTCATCTCTGATGGAATCGGCAGTCATTAGAGTTATAAGTGTTAGTATCTTGAATATTCAGCACTAGTAATAAATATACGGACGGAGACTTTTGTAATGCATATTTTAACAGACAGCTAGAATGTGAATATTGTCCAAAAACCGACTGTATATTATGGAGATGTTGCTGTTTAGCTAAACGCCATGTGAAATAAAACTTTAGAACCGTCGTCGTTGGAATTGTTCAATACTTGCGTCGACTGTTTCCGATGGTATCGAGTGTGTTACATAGATTACCAACTATTTTCAATAGGTGATATCGACCATCTTCTGTATTTCATTTTAACTGTTTTGCGTAGATTGTGTCGACTATGTTCTGTAAATTATCACGATTGGATTCTATGTATTACAACGACTGTATTCCATAGACTGTGTCAAATGTGCTGTACATACCGTACAAACTGTGCCCCATAAACTGTGTCAACTGTTCTGCATTTACTGTACAACCTGTGTTACGAAATTTTGTCAACTGTGCTACATTTACTGTACAAACTGTGCTCCGTAGATGATGCCGACTGTGTTTCATAGAATGTGTCAACACCATTGCAATAGGTATATCGATGGTTTCAAGCGATTGTGTCCACTTGATTCGAAAGATGGTATATTGTAGGTTATATAGATTGTGTTAACTGTGCTTGATATATCCTGCCGGATGTGTTTTATAGATTATTTCTACTGTTTTCCATAAATTGCATCAACTGTGTTCAATAAATTGTGTCGGTTATACTTCATATATGGAGTCGGCTTTGGTGTATATATTGTGTTTTACGTAAACTACGAGCCAGTCCTTCCATGCGGCAACCACCTCAAAGTATATCAAATAACTGATCTCATCTGAGTAGGTTATGATCTATTCACACTTGATCCCTTAGACGACATTGACGAGATGAAGATTTACCAGGCTCCACTACCAGTTCGGGTTGCAGGGCTAGTGTTGCAGTAACGACCCCATACAACATTGACGATATAAGCCAAGCCCATAGTTGAGGGGATACATAGAGCCTGTTCTTTTGTATGGATGTGAAACTTGGACAATGTGCAGTCAAGCTGAAAAACATCTGATGGCTGCAGAAATGTGGTTTCTGAGGAAAATGCAAAGAATACCATGGACAGATAGAAAAACCAATGACCAAGTACTACAAGAGACAAATGAAAATCGTAGATTGATTAGAGAAATTAGACGTAGACAGTCAAAATTTTTTGGACATGTTATGAGAAGAAATGGACTGGAGAACTTAGTGACAGCTGGCAAGATCGAAGGGAACAGACCAAGAGGAAGACCGAGAGGAAAATACCTGGATGGCTTGGCCACATGGCATGGACGAGACAGGAACACTGAGCTGATCCACGACTCTGGTGATCGAGTGAAATGGCGAATCATGACCGCCCACGCTTTCCGGCATGGCACATGATTGATTGATTGAATATTGGTGCCTTATTTACCAGCTGATCTGTGCGTTTATTATCTTTCTGTATTGACTGCTATTTGACTACTACTAGCTGGCACTCTCCATAAACATCATCATCCATGTAGTAGCTACCTCACACAATGCGACTTGGTTATAATGTCAGTTTCTTTTACTTCTTTAATACCGTATATAGAAGTATAGGACGCTGTTCATCGATGGGTCATGTGGTCAAAATTACACCAGCCTGTTTTAACTTCCAGGGAAACTTTCTAGTACCATGTTTCACCCTGGGTCGACTTGTGACTACAGGTGAATGAAAACGGCCACCCACTATAAAAGGATTAGAGACCTAGACCATCTTGCTACCTACACTGCTATCGCTTCTCCTAGCATATACATCTCCGCCATAATCATGTGCCGAGTCAAATGGCCTAACCGTTCTTTTCACAGATCTCGGACCTGTGTTGGATCAATTGTATTGATGACATTCTTCGAGGCCATCGTCGGAGACGCCCAAGAAACTCTTATCTCTGCCTGCCTGTGCCTCGTGTACCACTGGTCTTTCCAACCATCACCATGTTCGTCAATGCCTCTCTTCTCATTATATGACCCCAGATCACGTTTGTCTTTGTCTTATAGTTGTGTTTATGTTCTACTTTCAGTATCTTCCTCCAAAAATCCTTGGCCGCCCCAAGCATTTAACTACATTAATCTCCCACACCATTCACAATTTGTCCATTCACATACGACAGATAATAAACAGCATATTCACACCAACCTTATGCTACCAATCTCAAATCTGGACTTTATCCAAATCACACCTTCGTAAAATCAACACCTGCGAGATGAGATACCTGAGGAGAGCTGCCAATCTAACAATCCGAGACCGAGTAAGAAATGCTGTTATCAGACAGACTGTGGGATCAACACCCTGTGCCACATTTATTGAAAGACAGAAGATCAAGTGGTTTGGCCATGTCGTTAGAATGCAACACCAACAACTACCAACACTGGCCTTACATCTAAGATCATCTGCGACAAGACCAAGAGGACGTCCAAGAAGAAAATGGATTGACGACATCAAAGACATTGTACAATCACACGGAATGACACTATCCAGTGCCGCCCACCGGGCTCTGGAACGCAAATTATTCCTCCCCACGACGCTTGACGGCAGAAGTGGAAGATGATGATGATGATGATGATGATGATGATGATGATGATGATGTCATATCAAGTCTCACAGCATACGCAGAACATGTTTGTCATAACATTTTAGTACTTCCTTTCTGATATACAAATAAAGGGGGGAAAATACATAAACTACTTTTTCTTTTTTATCATAAAAAATGCAGTCATTGCTTGGCCCCTTCTTCTTTTATTTGCCGACAAATATTTTAAATCGTATGTTATGATTATCCTAGGGCAGGTGAACGTACTGACTAAACATAGGCACGTAAAACTATATAATGTTATAATCTAATGACCAGTCAACTGTAAGTGACCAACCTGTGTCAGCAGCCACCTGTGCCAGGAACAAACAAACAGTCATACTGATGGCCTGGAGTGGCATGTCTTTTTGCTTGTCAAAAACAGATGCAATTATATGAACTATGTGAGTCTTGCACATAATAGACGCTAAAGGCAGACACTCGTATTTGTATACATATTTGCGGATGTAAGACTGACCAATGGGAGATGGCATTATATGAAGTATGCGGATCTTGCATCAAAAGAGCTGATACAGACAGACACTCGTAAGTGCACACATACTTGGTGATGTGGGATTATCCAATAAAAAGTTCTCAGTTTGAGAGATCGCTTTAAGTAACTAATTGACATCGTCTTCCTGCGCTAATGGCAGTCTACTTATTGTGTTCAAGCTTGTATGGTAGTAAGTGGGCAATAATGAATAACTCCGGGAGTTAGACAAGGATGCGTGTTATCGGCGGATCTGATCTCTCTCTCTCTCTCTCTCTCTCTCTCTCTCTCTCTCTCTCTCTCTCTCTCTCTCTGTCTCTCTCTATGTGTGTCTCTCTGTGTCTCTCTGTGTCTCTGTCTGTCTGTCTGTCTGTCTGTCTGTCTGTCTGTCTGTCTCTCTCTCTCTCTCTCTCTCTCTCTCTCTCTCTCTCTCTCTCTCTCTCTCTCTCTCTCTCTCTCTCTCTCTCTCTCTCACACTTTCTCTTTCTCGCTCACTCACTCACTCACTCTCTCAGGCGAAATCGTGAAAAATGTAATATATATCATGACTATGAGCTGAAGGTTATAATACAACATTCTGCATTATCACCATTATCATGCGCAATGCCGATAAGCGTCGGCGGTCAATGTTTTGCCATCTCACTCGATCACCAGAGATCACCAAAGATCAACTCAGTGTTCCAGTCTCGACGATACAACGTTGCCAATGTAGCAGCACTCCTTGGGGTGAGGAGAAACTGATGCCACATCTTACTAACGGGAGGTGATCTGCCTGGGACTAGGTAACTTCAGTCTACTTTACCCCACCGGTCTCTGAATACCTATCTCACTGTTCAACCAACCAAGCGATACTACCCACTAACACATCGTCTTGAATGCATGACTCAACACTCAACTCTGGCGTCTATATGGAAACAAAAATGTGTATTGTACAAATGAGGATGATGATGGTGGGGATGATGAGATAGACCTATTAACCGATAATCCGTCAAGACAGCCAGCCTGGGAGTAGCGTCAGGAGGGAGCAGTCATCACTGGAAAGGCTTCGAGTAGACGCTACAGGTCATCTTGCTACTAGATCTCACCAGATGTAGATATTCTTCCATCCAGCTCTCGTCTTCGCACAGATGAAAGGATAATGGTCGGTCGACCTGGACTGTTCCAGAAAACCTATTCCGTGATGCTCCAAATGGGTGCTCCACACAGATGACGAAATGTTCAAGGTCTTGAGGTTGGCCACAATATGAACTCAGAGTTACCCTCTCTTACTGAGTTCTAAAGAGTGTCAGAAATATGAGAGCAACTTCTCAGGTGATGATGTGGGATGTTGGTGCTGGAGATATAGTCTATAGACTCCAGCGGATTCATAGGCCAAAATGGCCTGGCACACAAATTCAGTGTAATCTGGTTCTAGCTGGTAGTGGATCTGTCAATAGTTGTGATACAAGGCACAATCACGCCATAAAGATACTTGCCGTGAGTGTAGTCGATCATCAGATAGCGTAGACATAGTGAACATACTTGGTAATGACGACGGCCAAGGGTTAGCCGGACTCAACCTCCAGTGTAGTAAACTCTTGTGACACATACATGGTAGGATTCACAGTAGGGTTCTTGGTCCGCTAGTCATACTTGCCTGGTCCCAATCACTGGACCCGTCACCAACTTATAGGACTTCACTCAAGAAGGTAGAACCTGCGGAAGACAAGACTCAGTGAAAGTATCTGGAACTAAGCTTACCATGAGCGAGTTCTCTCTCACCACCTTCCTCAGCCATATGGACTCTTCCCAGGAGAGTCCCGGTCCCTTCATATGCTGCTCACATGTGCCAGAGAAGAACTGGGTCTAGGACCTGACAGGCTGCTAAGTGTCCCGCTTCATCTTCCCCGGACTGGAGGTATAGCTTGGGCTAAGATTGCTGGTCACTCGTCACTGAGGTCTCGGCCTACCCTGCAAAACTTCTACATGACATATAGGGTTAGTGAATCATTAGTAATGGAAGGCAGAATGGCCCTGAAGTATGGCCGGTGATTGAGCATCTGGGCCCCCTCCTGACTCACATCAATTTCCCTGGTTCACGTCCCTATTAGCAGCCAGCGCAGATATAGTACCGTGCCTCAGGTACAAAATCCAAATCCAATAGTAGATTCATTGTCTAATAATTCCATGTACCAGAGATCCACACCCCGTTCTCTCTTCCCTCATCAAGGGCCGGAGCATTTAGAACGGTGTCACTGCCCTTGTAGAACAGCCCTGTCCCATCGGTCAATTCTCACACATTGTCCTACCTCTCAGGAATCCACTATATATTAAGCTGGCATTCCATTGAGGGACACTATCTATAAGACAGATGAGAGGAAAGCAAGAAGAAAAGCCAGTGGTCGCCCCACCAGGTGACGAATACTTTCGGACTCAAGTCACGACCTTGTAACGACCTCCGATAGTTCTACCTATCTTCGCACTACCTTGGCCTCGCCGAACTGCGTCGATCGAGACCACACATGCCCTAGTATAGGCGACACCCTACACTCTTTCCGGTTTCCTCCAACCTACAGTAGCTGTGAATAACCCCAGCGCCGCTAGCACAATAAATATCCCTATATTAAACTGCTAGCCAATAAACGCTCTCAACAGAGTTTGACTTCAGGCAACGCCAGTAGTGTGTTCACACATGCCCCACTTTCCCGCGCCACGGTTAGTACACACCGCCTAGCAGTATCGGGTCACCGAGTACCAAAGATAAATAAACTAAACGGGAAACACACCTTCAGATGTCTGAACACCGTTTCTTACTGGAGTTGCTGTAACTCAGCAACTACTTTAACAACCTTGAGACATCGGTCGCCCCAGCTCTCAATAATGAAAACACACTATGCAAAAAAGGCGTCTGTTCACGAGCCCTGACAGCCAGCAACTGCCGTCAACGCATAATATGGGGACGTGGATGGCGCAATCACGTTATCCTCCATCAGCTTCTGTATCTCCTCTTCCAGGGCGCTCTCTTTAGAGAAGGGTACCGGATAAACCTTTTGACAGATGGGATCTTGGGTAGTTAAGGTCATATCCAACTCAATCAAACCAGTCCGTCCAGGTCTATCTGTCAGTATCTGCTAATGAGACTCTAACAGCTGGGCTATCTTTTCCCTATCTCGGGGATCACGATTAGGGTTCGCCTGCACATCCCGATAGGTTTCCTTGAGTAGGAGTGGATATTCCCTCCCCTCGTCGGGTCCCGTCTCTGGCTTTACAGCGACTACCATCGCCATGAGGGGGAACGACTCGTCACCTGTCCTCTCCTCGTACTTCCGCAGGAGATTGATATGGAAATTTTTCAGTTTTCCACTGATCCGAATCTCATAGTTGGTTCTGGACACTACCCGCTCAACGGGAAACGGTCCTTGCCATCCTACATCGAGGTTGTTGGTTCCCGTCAGGAGCAACAACAAAAATTTGTCGCCCACCTCCAGAGCTCTTTCCTTAGACCTGCGGTTGTAGTATGCCGTATGTCTCTTGCGGGCCTTTCTCAAGTTCTGGGTCGCCAAAGCCCATCCCGTGTGAAACTTTTCCTTAAGCTCCTCCACATATTTGTAGGATATCACTTCCTCGGAAGTTCCCTCCTCAGTCCAACTCCTCAGCATGGCCTCCAATGAACCCTTGATCGGCAGCCCAAACAGCAATATTGCGGTTGGCAGTCCTGTAGATCCATGTGGCACTTCCGGGTAGGCGAATAAGGCAGCGGGGATATATTCATCCCACCTCTCCGGTTTCTCTTGGGAAAGTTTCCGGAGCATTGTCATCAATGTCCCGTTGAATCTGTCAACTTGCCCATTCGCTTGAGGGTGGTAAGGGCGTGTGTATGTGGTGGGTGAGAAAGATTCGGAAGACCTCTTCCGTTAATTTTCCACAAAACTGGGACCCATTATCAGTGAGGATCTGATTGGGAAACCCCAATCTCGTAAAGGGCTATATGAGTGCGTCGGCCACTCTCTTGGAGTCGATAGTGGCCAGCGGTATTGCCTCACCCCACATCGAACAGCAGTCGACCATCGTGCAGATGTACATGTTCCTCTTCCTCGTCCGAGGAAGAGACCCCCCGATATTGATGGCCACTCTCTCAAACGGAGAGTTCATTACAGGCATTTCGCAAAAGACCACCGGCACTGTCCAGTGTTTCGGTGCCACCCTTTGGCACTCCGGGCAAGGCTTAACATATCGACGCACGTCGTTGGTCATTGCTGGCCAATAATAATGGCAGGAAATCCGCTGAAGCGTAGCTCCGACACCCATATAACCGCTAAACGAAATGGTGTGCCCCATATGAAGAATTTGAGGACGGTAGTCCTTCGGGACCACCAACTGCCCGTGCAGTTTATCTCCCTGTCCTGCTCTCCGGTAGAGCAGCCGATTCTTCATGTAGTACTGCCCCCGTTTCGGTGCGTCAGCACTTCTCTGTAGCTTCTTGTAGCAAGTACACAAAGTCGCGTCCTCGCCCTAGGCAGTGCCCAATTCCCATAGCAAGGGGTTAAAGACTATTGCGTCCGCCTCTTCTGTTCCCCGTTGGGACCGAGTCTGTATGGCACCTAGTTGGATGGGCTCTTTGGGCATCCCTAGGAATAGTTATCGGCACCACAGTATGACGGAAAAATGGGGTCGATCAACACAGAGCCTGAATTATGCCCATGACGTACCTTGACCTGATCTCCAACTTGGCGATCGGCAACGTCATAGCCACAGCACTCTTCGTCGCTGGCTGTATTTCGATATTCTCCCCTGTGAGTTGTTCTGGGCTGACTAGACTCGCGTCAATGACATCCTCAAATTGCATGCCAGTGTCGTAGAGACACTTTACTTGTTGAGCATTCAATTCGATCAGCTCGACCACAGGTGGTCGTTCAGTGTCCAGAGTCTCTTCGACGACCTCGACCTTTTCGGTGGAATCCGCCTTTAGTTCCACTAGGCAGGCCGCGAAGTGGGAGTCTTTATCCTTCGATTTTCAGTCCCCTGTATTGTGAGTGGCCGTCTTGCAATGCTTACACCATTTACCATGCCACTTCTTCTTCGGGGAAGATTTTGGTTGGTCTTGCTTCCAGCCTGCTTCTTCTCTGGACTCCTTTCTGGGGAATCTATCTTCTTCGGATGAGTGCCTTTCTTCTTCTTCTTCTTATCAGAGTTATCTGAACCTTTAGCACTGTTTGGACCGGCTCTCCCTGCTTCCATATGTACTAATACATACCGTTCGGCTAACTTAGTCACTATGTCCAACTGTTCCGCCCATTGTTCTCCCAAGAACAGTTTAAGCGGCTTCGACATATGTTTTCGCATCTGATCGACTATACAGAGTTCTTCGAGACTCTCGTAGTCTTGGGCAAAACCAGCTAATTCCATCCATTTGAGTAAATATGATTTCAGTCGCAAACTAAATGCGGCAAACAAATTCGCCCGGTTCTCGCTTCGCGGTTCGAAACTTCTTCCAGTACGTGTATGCGGTCATTTCGAAACGTTTTAACAACGCCAACTTCAATGCGTCGTAATCGTTCTCCTATCCCGCCGGTAACCTCGTATAGACATCGAACTCAGTACCTCGTAAACCTTGGGACAGTTTCAGAACCATTTGTCTTTGTCAAGACCCATGGCCGCAGCCATCGTCTCTAATTATTGCAAAGATTGATCTATTTTCTCTTTGTCCTCTTCAAAAGGAGCAAGAGGAAACTTCATAGCGTGGTAGCCATGTCTATCTACCTTAGGTGAACCAGGGAGACCAGTTCCACCTACCGCTCCCTCAGATTGTGCTTTGAGTTCTAACTCCAGCATCCTATACTCATGCTCTCTCTTCTGAGCCTCTTGTTGCGCTTCAAGCTTCTTGGCAGCTTGCTCAGATTCAAGCTTCGTGGCTTCCCGCTTAGCTTCAAGCTTCTTGGCTTCCCGCTCAGCTTCAAGCTTCTTATCCTTGTGAGCCATCATGCGTTCCTCTAAGGCTATCCTTCTACTCTCTTGTTCTGCTTCACGTTGTCTTCTCTCTCGTTCTTCTTAACGGAATTCTCTCTCCACCTCCTGTATGTACTTCTGAAGTGCTTCACCTTCCAGGCCCATTTCTATGTCTGTAGCTCGCACCTCTGCCATTTTTAATTTGGTAGATGCCATGATTGAAGAGAGTGTGTTAGTAGTGTGAGTGGTATAACAAACAATGGTAATGTGTGTGTGTATGTGCGTGCGTGCGCGCGCGCGTGTGTATGTGTGTGTACAGAGCTAATCTATGGACCACAACACTGCACACCACAAGTCACTACGTCAAGGTCAAGAGTGGAAATAGGACCGAAGACCTATGTAGACCAGACTTGCTATACAGCGAACAAGACAAGGTGTCAAGGTGTCTCTCTCGTTCTTCCTAACGGAATTCTCTCTCCTTCTCCTGTATGTACTTCTGAAATGCTTCACCTTCCAGGCCCATTTCTATGCCTGTAGCTCGCACCTCTGCCATATTTAATTTGGTAGATGCCATGATTGAAGAGAGTGTGTTAGTAGTGTGAGTGGTATAACAAACAATGGCAATGTGTGTGTGTGTGTGTGTGTGTGTGTGTGTCAACACATACACAGATCTAATCTATGGAACACAACACTGCACACCACAAGTCACTATGTCAAGGTCAAGAGTGGAGATAGGACCAAAGACCTATGTAGACCAGACTTGCTATGCAGAGAACAAGACAAGGTGTCAATGACCTAGTAATTGCCAGAGCTGAATCGTCACACCATCCCGGACGAGACTCCCAAATAATGTAAACGCACTCCTTGGGGTGAGATGAAACTTATGCCACACCTTACTAAAGGGAGGTGATGTAACAGATGCAGGACATTCAGGCGGACGATAATGATAGATGATAATTCAACTCCGTCTGTAGTTTAACTCGTTGTTTATTTGATGTTTCATTTAATAAGATCATAATTCTTGAGTATAAACAATCGAAATGCAGTTACACCGAGGTCATCTCCCACTCTATGTGATATCCATAAGCTTCATGCGATCTTACAGTATGGAAGTATGGTCACAACTAATTCACGTTCCCTAGAGCCTTGTCATAGGACGACCACCCCTAGCTACCCCTTAGCGATGTGCCCATCCGTGCTTATAAGAGTCTTCACATTGCACACCAAGCCAAGTTCCCCACTAGAGAGACTCTGTTATAATAATCTGCCTGGGACTAGA
>JACEFZ010010266.1:0-25479 GCA_014155875.1 Cepaea nemoralis | reverse complement strand
CAGATAAATTTTTTTGGGTGTAGCATCACATGGTACGGGGGTGGGCGATATGTTGTTTGAGGATAGAGAGTTACGGCAAAAATTCAACGTGGATACTTAATACAGGATATCTGGGGTTGGTTACGATGTGGGGAGAGAAAACAAGGTAAAAATATTTTTTTGTCCGGAATGGATAGATACAGAGAGTGATTTTTGAGTGAGTATAACGGGTTTGTGTTTAAAAGTAGAGTAGATTCAGCACAAAATTTAGTAGAGGGTGGGGAAAAACTAAGTACTGGAAATGGTTGACTCAGAGCTATGACGTGATGTCTAAATATTTTCGTTTGGGGGGTTTGAGAAGAAGTATGGTAGTGTTGACAGGTAAACCCGGGGAAAGGTCTGGTGAGGAGATAAGATTGAGGAAAATTGAATATCCTGTGTGTAAAATCAGTTGAACGCGAGAATATTAAGAATAAAAGATGTGGAAACTGATGTTTGAAGAATACGAGGATCTTGATGAGGGAGATGACGTAATTACATGATGCTTGCGGAGAAAGAAGAGCTGATTTAAATCTGAGAAAGTTTGTTGTGTGGAGAAGTATAGAATGATAGTTACGAGGTTAGTGGCTCAGCGGAATGAGGTTTGTTTGAGAGATAGTAGATAGTGCTGGTTAGTGTATAAAAGAGATATAGGTTGCGAGAGATAGTGTATAGGTTCTGACCTTCGTAAAGGAGTGAATGATTGAGAAAAGTAGAAATAAGAAAGCAGTGAATTGTGAATGTCCTGTGGAGTAATTCGTCTGGTTATGCGTTGTTCATACGTGAGTATAACTGTAGACAAACGTGTTCGTCGCACTGAGTGAAGCAGGAGTGAGGTTTTGAAACGTCGTCAAATGTCAATGTGGGTGGAAGTAATCGACACGCTTAGACTGTGGTGAATGATTGCTGGAATGTTGAATTGGCGTCTAAATTATTTTTTTTCAAGTAATGGTATGGACACGTCAGATTGTCGCGATGCGAGAGTAGTCGTGAGATGAGAGCGAGGTTGTGAATCACTGTCCGTGTGAATATGCGAAGAGTGGTTGATAAGTGACGTTGATAAAACGTGGAACATGGAGTATGCGAAAATTGAGAGTTAGAAAGAACATGATTAGAGAATTGTGATGTCTTTTCGTTAGAATATCTGACGTTGGACGGAAATTATGGAATTTGTATGACAGGATGACAGAAAGAGAGTTAACATTCTGAATGACGTTTCATAAAACATGTTTAGTATTGTTGACAGGGACATGTCGAAGCATGAATGCCTAATACTGAGAAATGAGAAAAGTGAGGTCTGTTGTCAGTTGTATGTGGTGTGGGTTTGCTGTTTCTGTAAGAATCCCGATAAATAGGAAGAGGAGTGAAAGATACGGAGGTAAACAAGATTAGATAAATGAATGTTAGAGAACGTGTTCCGATAAGTGTGACTGGTTTAACTATCATCGCGGTGCAAGAACGCTAGGAGAGACTTGAGGATAGCTTAGAGTAGTCGTGGTGAGATGTTGGTAAGTAATGATACGTTAGTGAATTGCGTCGGGTAGACGAGAAACATAAAAGTAGAAGTTATTGGTACAGTAGGTAGATGTATTGGTGAGAGGTCTATAGTAAATAGACAAGTTTTTATTGGTGCTAGAAATACCGTAGTTAACGGTAGTGATTAAGAAGTTGTAGTGATGTTTGGTACAAATCCAAGGGAAACAATGGGTGTGCCGAGCCACAGGTTAATTAGTAGATAGATGACGGCTGGTACATTGATATGACAATAGAATAATCGCCACATTGGTAATAGATAAAATGAGTTGACCTGTAGTTTACAGTGCTTGTTTAAGATGATATTCCAGATATTGTGATGTGATAGGAGTTAGTCTGGTCAAAGATAGAAAATTGTGAGGGGAGAGAATCAATGATAGTACGGTCATTGTTGATTAATGATTTTTTTGTGTGGAGAGAACAGATATTGTTCTAAATTATAAGAAATTGGTCTGTAGTTAACAGATATACATACTTGGCAGTGAAGTGTTTTGTTTTCTCGGTTATAAAAATAGTGGAATGACTTGTATGAATAGATATGTGTTACATTGGTTCGTAAAGGAGGCCAATGTTGATGGGTCACTTTACGTAGTTGATTCTAAGTGAATTATGTTTTTTTTTTTTTTTTTGAAGACCTTCTCTTTAGCGAGAAGACAATTGTTTTATTGAGTCTGAGTTTTAATGCCTCATATATAAAAAAAATTTTTGCTTGATTTGGTCCTGTAAAATGATTGTTATTATTTTAGAATAGGGTTATTGTGTTCTTAGACTTTTGCGTCCAAACTATTGGTCCGTAAAAGAGACCAGTAGTATTTAGTAAAAATAGATTAGGATGTATGTTGTATTATTTTAATATATGTTTTTCTTTGAATGAGTTCATACCTTTAATTGATATGAGGGGAAACATAAATGATGTTATAAAAATTTGGGGGGGTATGATATCCTGTTGTGATTTTATTTCGCTGTTTTGTATGTTAAATAGTAGTTAATTAAGTTATGTTTAATTTACATGGTTTTGTCTAGAATAAAGACAATACATGGGGCTTTAATTGGGACCCTTCGTTCAGAAAATAGTAATAAACTACTGTGGACTAGTAGAGAGACACATCATCTTTGTGAATAATGTGTTGCTGTGATAATCAGCATAATGAGGTAGTAGAAACATATACCGGGGATGGTTATGGGAAAGTTTAGAGTTACACTAAAGTCAGCATTGATTGGAAATATATGGATTGGAAGCCATATGGGGGAAGAAAAGATTAATGAATATAGCAGTGGGGTAAATGAGGGAAAAGTTTTGAATATAGTTAGAAGACCCATGATATACATTCATAAGAGACACGAGATTGCTGGCTTATAGAAGAAGAAGTGGGTAACGGGTTACCCCAGACAAATAGTAAAACATGAATTGAATTCATGTTTGATTAGACACTGTGGATAGTAGTACAATAGTAAAGGGTTGTAAGTGTGAGAAATGAACATAGTGGAGACATAATTTCATGGGGTTTTTGAGGGTCCGTGATATATGGACTGAGATAAAGTTGATTGCAAGCAGTCACAGACAGGAGTTAGGGGTAGTATATTGTTGCTGTTGATAACGGCATAAGTGGAGGTTTTAATAGATATGCCCATAATAAATGGACAGTAAGGGGTCGCTGAAATTTTCGGCCAGGTTAAGAGAGAATTCTGAGTGAGGTATAGGAGAAGATTGAGGTGATGTGTATAATGTTGGAAGAGGTCTTGAGGAATAATGGACCTTTTTAATTGTGTCCTCGGGATGTGTTTTGTGGTTGACATTACAATGCGAGGTTGAGGTAAGGTACTAAAGTTAGTAGTGTCTGTAATATATAGACATTTGGGGAGTGAATAATAATTTTTGATGGTTGGTAATTGATGCTGTAGATAACAGCGTAAACTGTTACCATAATAAGTGGTACGGTAGAAGATATAATTGTTTTAGACTTTATTACATAAAGTCTCAAATGACATAGGGGGGTAAAGGTGTGTGATTTAGGTGAGTGTGGTTTTGTAAAGGAGTGTGTGGTTTAGGTGAGTGTGGTTTTTGTCTAGAAGAGTTCTACTTCTTCTTTGAATCTCCGGTGCGCACCGATTCTTTGTCTTTCTATCATGTGCGAGTGTTCTCAGGTTGATTGAAAGTAGAAAATTAGTAAGTAATCTTGGTGATGACAATAGGGAGTTGGTATAAGAAGAGTACAGTGTTTGAAATTTTAAGCGGATTGCTTATGAAGAGAAGAACGAGTGTTTATTTCAAAAAGGTAACCATATGTATTATGATGTATTGTATGAAGTTGAGATATGTAAATAATGTGTGTTATGGTTGAAGAGTTCATAGTCGTTTACTATATGGCAGGGGAAAGAGTTACGAATAGATTGTTTTACTTAAAATAAAGTTGGTTTGGGGAAGGTTAGAGGAGTTGTGGGAGGTAAGGAAAGAGGGGGAATAGAGTAAGGGGATTGGGAGTAAAGACTTTTTAAGGGAAAAAGTCTTTCGAAAACATAGGAAGGTGTAGCAGTATGTGTATATGGGGTGGGCAAAACTACAGCACGCTTGAGCATCAGCGTGGAATGGGAAGAAGGATGCTCAAGTCGTGACGTAGTTGGTTGTTAGGAATCAGTAAACATCTAGGCCTAGAAGCGAGAAGACGCCATGTTATAAAAAGATTGATCAAGCTGTCATCTATGTGCAATAAAGATAATTTGTATTCGCCCAAGATGTGTTAGTCCTCTATACGTCACACCGTTATACTTAGAATGTGAATGATGAACAAAACAACCACGTCTATCTAGTTACAGTGTGATTTACAAAGCACACATGTCTGTCTACTTAGAATGTGAATGATGAACAAAACAACCAGGTCTATCTAGTTACAGTGTGATTTACAAAGCACACATGTCTGTCTACTTAGAATGTGAATGATGAACAAAACAACCACGTCTATCTAGTTACAGTGTGATTTACAAAGCACACACGTCTGTCTACTTAGAATGTGAATGATGAACAAAACAACCACGTCTATCTAGTTACAGTGTGATTTACAAAGCACACATGTCTGTCTACTTAGAATGTGAATGATGAACAAAACAACCACGTCTATCTAGTTACAGTGTGATTTACAAAGCACACATGTCTGTCTACTTAGAATGTGAATGATGAACAAAACAACCAGGTCTATCTAGTTACAGTGTGATTTACAAAGCACACATGTCTGTCTACTTAGAATGTGAATGATGAACAAAACAACCACGTCTATCTAGTTACAGTGTGATTTACAAAGCACACATGTCTGTCTACTTAGAATGTGAATGATGAACAAAACAACCAGGTCTATCTAGTTACAGTGTGATTTACAAAGCACACACGTCTGTCTACTTAGAATGTGAATGATGAACAAAACAACCAAGTCTATCTAGTTAGATTGTATCGGATGTACAAAACACCCACGTCTATCTAGTTACAGTGTGATTTACAAAACACACACGTCTGTCTACTTAGAATGTGAATGATGAACAAAGCAACCAGGTCTAGTCAGATTGTGACTGATAAAAATCCCTCAGGTCTAATTATATTGTGAATAATGTACAAAGCACCCAAGTCTACTTAAGTTGTGAATTATTTAAAAGCACCCAGGTTTATCTAGTTAAATTGTGAACGATGTACAGAACACTCAGGTCAAGTTAGATTGTGAAAGATATAGAAAGCACCCAAGAATAGTCAGATTGTGAATGATGTAGAAAGAACTATG
This sequence comes from Cepaea nemoralis, assembly GCA_014155875.1. Classification (NCBI taxonomy): domain Eukaryota; kingdom Metazoa; phylum Mollusca; class Gastropoda; order Stylommatophora; family Helicidae; genus Cepaea; species Cepaea nemoralis. The sequence continues at coordinate 20,164 of JACEFZ010010266.1, read as the reverse complement.
GTCTAGTCACCTTTATCTCTGATATTTCTGACTGTGCCTTGGATTAGACAAGTTTGTTGAACTACATACAGCTATCAATACATAACAAGAAAATGTAGAGCGTGCAAGCTGCCAAGTATATTCCTTAATCATATGTGTTGATACCTTTATGATAACTATATTGCTATTATTGATTCTTATTATAGAACATGTCTCGAGTTGACCTACTCTTGGTGGAAGAGATGGAAATGGGAAAAGTTCAATTGGAAATTCTATTTTAAGGAAGAAAGTGTTCACCGTCAGAAGCAACAGCTTTCACGGTTCAGATGATGTCTTTCAACACAGTGCAGAGGTTGATGGGAAGCTGGTGACTGTTGTAGATGGTTTTAGTCTCAGAGATGCCAGCACAGATAATCCAGAGAATGTTGTCGCCACAATTTCCCTGGCGGAGAAAGCCGTGGCAATGTTTCTTAATGGTTTCACCGCACTCCTGGTTGTTCTCAAATATGGTTTCAGGTTCACGAACAAGGAAAAGAATGCCATCAAATTAATTAGGTGTCTTTTCGGCGATGATGCTTTAAATAAATATGGCGTGGTTGTGATGAGTTAGTGGAGATAACTTTGCAAGTGACGTGGAAGACGATGGAACAACATTCGATGACTGGTGTCGCCAGCAGACAGGAGATGTCAAAGATCTATTTAAGGAATGTGGCAACAGGTATGTTCTATTCAATAACAGAGCAAAGGACAATGTAAAAATCAAGCAAGCAGTTTCAGAATCTGATGACTAAAGTTGAAGAGGTAAAATCCAGAGCATCAAACTATACTTCATATTCTTTTAGAGAAGCAAGGTTTGGTCAGCGAAAGCTGCTTGTTGAAAGCAAACTGCCTGAACTACAGAACAAAACTAATCGAATGCTGGATTCTGTCTCACAAAGTCTGCGCAAACTTGATGACAATTACTTGAATCCAGAAAACTTCCTTTCCGAGCTTGACAGTCTGAAGATGCAAATTAACAACCACAAGGCTTATCTTCAAGAGGAGGATGAGGGAACAAACTTCCATCAGTCCAACTCCTGCTGCAGATTTCAGTTACTGAAGCCAGCATTAGCACCAAGAGAGAACGCCACCTGAGAAAGATGAAGTAATATGAATTTATTTCAAGCTCAGAAAGATCACATATATATAACAAGAGCACATTTAGTAATAGAAATGTTAAACTGTTTGCTGTGATGTTTGTTGCAGTGATTGCACTCTTTATTTTTATTTACTTCTTCATTATGCATGATTCTAATTCACCAGGACTGTTATCAGTTTCTATTTCATCTCCACATCATAACCTGCATGGTAGTGAGTGATACAGACTTTCTTGTAACCCAATGATGTATAATGCACTCGTATTAACAATAACAATTAACTTGAATAACATGTCATTCTCAAACTATAAAGAAATCCATCAATACTTATATACGCATGTATATATAACTATTGATTAAGAAACATTTTGAATAATTGTCAATTAAATTAAGACCACCATCATGTCTGATAATGCCAGCCACAATATCGTTAGCAGTTAAGAGAACAGTTTATTGTAACCAGTGCAGCAATATGTACTTGGTGGGAACTGTTATGCGCTTAAATGATCCTGACAATACGTGCTCCCCTGTCTGGACCTTTTTACAGAGGGGACAGGACTGGTGGGTGGCTTGACCCCACTTGACCAAATTGGCAGCTGATGGCAAGACATCGTAGAGGGATCGGACGACGAAACTTAAGCGCAGGGGCGCAATACACCATATTTCATTTCAGGTAAGGGATCTCTGCACTCTCCCTTCCCATGACAACCACTGGCCCTGCTGCGCCTGTTGGGCAGCCACACGGACTCTTTCGTCATCCTCTTCCTCGCGGATTCTCCTGAACCACCAGGAATTTATCATAACAACAAGCCTTCCTATAAAGTAATGAATATTAGCAAAAGAAACAGCTAAGTCAGGTTCCAAATCGCTATTATATCAGCCAGGGGCGCAGAGTTGGTGTGAGCTCCCAAACTTGCAAAATACCCATGTGGCTTGTGCATTCTTCACGTCTGACATCACAAGTCAAACACCTGGCCTCCACGTGACTGTTTTAACTAACAAGAGAAAGGACGATGGCGCAGCACTGGTGTCGTAAAACCAGACTGCTCTAGACATGTATGTATGTTCGTACATGCTAGACAAGTGTGTGCCTACATACATATCTAAACTCTATTTAGACCACAGTCTACTTTAGTAAAGGAAAACTGTTGAAGACGCAAGCAACCAGCTAGCTGGGGCACGCAATCATGCCATGAAATAAACTCAATAGACCACTGAGTGAACTAAACAAAAACAGTTAAATCCATGCAAGAGACAACACTGCAGTTATAGACAAATTTCAAGTGAACGAAAAAAGAAGGAAGAAGAAGAAATGTAAATCACTTGTTAAAAAATTTTTACTTTGCTGACACGAGTGAAGATGGACAACACAAGAGATATATCACAAGTGTATAAAATACATGATTATATAAACATGAAACAGCAAAAGTATAGGTTAGAAAATATAAGAATCCATCGCAGAAACTAAAAATAGACACCTCATAAGCCAAATGTAAACTATCAAAATAGAACAGGATATTCTTGGTATGGATATAATACACACAACGAAATGTTAAAGGTTAAATATTTTGTAATCTATGCTTTGTTTGCAGTGACATGATGTCTGGTAGAGATGGCAATCTAGAAAAGGCGTTCCAGAAGCTAACGGATGCAAACGTATGGGTGCCAAATGAGAACTACGTTCATATTGTTGTAATACGAGGTAGCTGTTCCTAGTTTCTAAACACAATAATTCTGTTATGATAAGAGCAGATGGTTTTGACCCAAGACGTGCAATGATTTTTCCAGATGAACTAATGGTCGAAGCTGACGAAACCTGCGAAAAAATAAAAGGTAGGAGTGGGTCTTTGCTTCGGTTAAGACGAAATATTGCGGGAAATATAGGAAAGTCTGATTACGAATTTTGGATAGTAAGCAAGAATTTTTCATTGTCTGCATTTAACAAAATGGCCAAGAACCTATCTAAAGGGGTTAGTGTTCTCATTGTCAGAATGATTGATAATGATCACAAGATTAATGTGTTTTCCAGCGAAAGACAAATGAAACGAATACAACATGCAGTCACCAGGTAGGGTAGCCCGGTCAACAAATGCCTGAAGAAGTCGGATGTATGGGCTGAAAGTCGCAAATATTGCAGCTCTGCAACTTCAATGCAAGACTAGGACATAACAGAGTGGGCATAGAAAAACACCTGGGAGCATTTGGAGATCAGCAAAATGAAAGGAATGATAACGGAAGTAGACTAATAGAGCTTTGCAGCCAACACGACCTCTATATAACAAACACATTCTATAAACATAAAGATTCACAAGTATACACCTGGTATAAATGGAACGATCTAGATACTAAAAGCCAAATTGATTTTATATTAACAAGAAATAACAGAAAGAGAAATATATTAGATGCAAGAGCAGTGCCCAATTTCAGTATAAACACAGATCATAAAGCAGTCGTTGCCACAATAAGAACCATTAGAAGAAGAAAACAAAGAGCAGGAAAATACATGCCATGCGAATCAGTAAACTTAAAAAACCTTAAAGACGAGGCAGTAAGGGAAAATTATGAGAAAGAACTAACTGAACTCTTTGTAAAATTACCTACGGAAAGAAAAACAGTGGAAGAAGAATATGAGATGTTCAAATCAAGCATTTTAAATACTGCAAAAATAACATGCGGAACCACGAAAAAACGCAAAACACGGATAAAGAAAATAACAAGTTGGTGGAACGCAGAAGTAAAGAAAGCGGTAAAAGAAAAAAAGGAAAAATATAAAAAGTGGTTGAAGAGCAAACAGGAATGTGATTACAGAGAATACAGAATAGCGAGAAGACATGTGAGTAGAATAGTAAAGAGGGAAAAACAGAAAGACTGGGAAGAGTATGGAGAAACCCTAAATAAAAACTACAAGGAGGCAACCAGAAACTTCTACAAAAGATAAGTGCAATGCGAACCAGAGGAGAACCCTTTGACCCAACTGAAATAATTAACAGCGAAAATGGAGAACCAATAAGTGAACAAAAACAGATCCTAATAAGATGGAAGCAGTATTTTGAACAACTTCTCAACATCCCATCAGATGTCACAGGAATTCAAGAGACCTACACAGATGTCACCGAGGAACTAGAACCAGACATACTAAAAGAAGAAATTATAGAAGCCATCAGATTAGCCCCATTGAACAAATCACCAGGACAGGATGAAATACCAAATGAACTAATTAAAGCAGCAAGGGAAGTAGGAACAGCTTGGCTACATAGACTATTCAACCATGTTTGGGTAGAACAACAGACACCACGAGACTGGGGAAACGCCATAATTATCCCAATTTGGAAAAACAAAGGCAGCAAAAGAGATTGCACACAATACAGAGGCATTTCACTGTTGAGTCATACTGGGAAAATATTTTGCAAAATTCTTGAAAAAAGATTACGAACTACTTTAGAACCCCAGCTAAGCGAAACGCAGCTTGGATTTAGGAAAAACAAAGGATGCACAGACGCCATTTTTGCTCTTAGACAACTTATAGAAAAATCAATTGAATTCAATGAAACACTCTACTTAGCCTTTGTTGACCAAGAAAAGGCATTCGATAGGGTAGATAGAAACAAGCTGTGGGAAATCCTTAAACAATATGGAGTGAGTACACATCTAACAAACCTATGTAGAAGTTTATACAACAACAGTGAATGCATAGTGAGAGCAACTGGAGGACACTCAGAACCCTTCACCATAAGATCTGGAGTACGACAAGGTTGTGTCCTGTCCCCTCTCTTGTTCATAACATATATAGACAACATATGTAAAGAAACCAGCCAAGCAGAGACAGCAAGAATACCGCATGACGAGAACACAGAAGAAGAACCATCTGCAAATCTAACCATTAGAGAACTCCTGTTTGCGGACGACCAAGCACTAATAGCAAAATCAGAAGCTGAATTACAAGACCACATGAATAGTCTAAACGAAATGTGTAGGGAACATAACATGAAAATTAGCACAAGCAAAACAGAGGTAATGACTATAACTAAAGAAGAACAAACAGCAACAATTCACCTAAACGAACATCCCTTGAAACAAGTAAAGAGCTTCAAGTACCTAGGAAGTATAATATCATCAAATGGCAGATCAGAAGACGAGATCGAAAATAGGTGCAATAAGGCAAATCAACTCATTGGACAAATGGCACCAATACTAAAGAACAAACATGTATCAATAACTACTAAGAAAGCACTTTACAACACAATCTTCCTACCAACTCTGTGCTACCAATGCCAAACCTGGACAATGACAGAAAAAGAGAAAAGAAAAATCACAACAACAGAAATGAGGTTCCTGAGAAGAATACTCAACGTATCAAGAAGAGATAAGATCAGAAATGAAGAAATCAGGACTAAAGTGGGGGTTAAAGCTGCTCTAGATTTTATTAGAAAGCAGCAAGTCAAATGGTTTGGCCATGCATGTAGGCTACCAGTCAACAGCATGCCACAACAAGCAATGATGTACAGACCAGATGGAAACAGAGGAAGAGGCCGACCACGTAAACGTTGGACGGAGGGAATAACAGAATCCATGGGAATGTCGATATACGAAGCCCATAACCGGGCACTCTCACGAAGTTTATACTTCACCTCGACACCGCAAGGTACAAGAGGAACATGATGAGATGAGATGAGCTTTACAAAGGCACAACGCAATTACGTCTAAAACAACATCCTGGACGAACGCAGAATATTATGTACTTAGGTCAGAAAATAAGTGAGTCTTAAAGCCGTATGTAACGTCTAAAACAACATTCCGGACGAACGCAGAAGAATATTATCAAATTATTTTTTTTTTTAAATAGTCTGTGTAGGTATGATGCGTTACAATGCAGTAGCGTGAAAATAGTATAAAATGTTACTGCCCTGGAGTAGCTTATTTTACTATGACATTTTACGTTTTTTTTTATTGTTGCTTTATTACAATATAATGCTTAAAATGAACCTTTGCGTGTTATTTGGAACCAGTTTTAACATATGGCTGCTAATCATGGACAATTAATAAACAAGCAAAATATTCAGTAAGGCATCAGAGATGTGGTTTTACAGGGAAATGTTGAACATTCTTTGGACAGCCAAATGGGAAAATTAAATGTTTTGAAAGAGTCTAAGACACAAATACAACTCATGTAAATTATCAGAAATAGTTAAACATTTTAGGCCCACATTATAAGAGAAGATAAGCTGAAGCATGGTGTGACAACTATCCATCCATCATGTGCCATGCCGGTAAGCGTGGGCGGTCATGTTCTGCCATCTCACTCGATCAACAGAGTCGTGGATCAGTTCCGTGTTTCTGTCTCGACCATGCCACAAGGCCAAGCCATCCAGATACTTGTTTCTAGGTCTTGCCCTAGGTCTGTTCCCCTCGATCTTACCAGTTGTCACCAAGTTCTCCAAATCATTTCTTCTCATAACATGCCCAAAAAAATTGTGACTGTCTACGTCTAATGTCTCTGATCAGTTTACGATCTTCATTTGTTTCTTGAAGGACTTGTTCATTGGTCTTTCTGGCTGTCCATGGTATTCTTTGCATTTTCCTCAGAAACCACATTTCTACAGCCATCAGATGTTTTCCAGCCTGGCTGCTCATTGTCCAAGCTTCACATCCATATAAAAGTACAGGTTCTATGTAGCACCTCAACACTCTTTTTCTCGTTTCAATTGACATCTTTTTATTGGTAAGTATGTTTTTCATCTTGCTAAAGGCTACTTTTGCCATGGCGATTCTTGTTCTAATCTCTTCCAGGCATCTCCCATCAGATGTTATCACTGTTCCAAGATAATTGTACCTATTCACTTGTTGAAGAATATTCCCATTTACTTGTATAATGACAACTATACAGATTTGTATAAACAGATAAAAAGGAAGACAGCAAGAGAAAGTTCTTCACAGCCTTTTTGTTATGGCATAGAAATCACGAATTAATAATACATAATACATGCTGTTGGAGATTGAAAGATGTGGAAAGGCATTATCTCTCACGCTAGTCAACAAGGCACGTGATGATGATGATGATGATGATGATGATGATGATGATGATGATGATGATGATGATGATGATGATGATGATGATGATGATGATGATGATGATGATAGATGTGGTGTTGATGACACATGCCTGGGGTCATTGACATTAAGGTGAGTGTCCGTACAATATAAACAAGTTCATGGGGTGAAAGGGCATTCACCGGAAAGAAAATATAAGAAGATTAACGGCGAAAGGTGTGGGGGAGAGGGCTGCAAAGAAGGGGTAAAAGACAGTGGAAAACATTGACTGGGGACAGTTGAAGTCGAGATCCCGAGAGAGTCGGATGGACAGTGGAGTGTCAGGACCAGACAAGTGTAGGTCCGTGGTCTGCAAAGTGAATGATACGGGAATTAGTGATAGAACTCTGCCCTGTGGGTTTTCAGTGACGGGAATTCTGATACTAAGGATTAAATACTGAGCCCGGTTATCATCAGACATAGTGTATTGAAGCCTAGCCCTAGAGAGGGTTGGATAGTTAGCAGAGGCTTAGATCCAGAGTGGGTGGATCGAGTGAATTCGGGCCTGGAGAGAGGCTAGTATACCTGTCGTGTTGGAGGAGATTTAGTAGGCCTTGAGAGGCAGTGTTATTCGAAGTGTTCCATTGGGATGAAGATATATTCTGAGAGAATTATTGTTCCTGGATTTATATGTTACATGTGTCCGTGTTAATTCAGAATTAAAGGAATATGTGCGCAAATTCAATCTTATTCACTGAGTGATGGATGTGTGCTGCAGTGGTGACTTGTCGTGTGAGATAGGTGGATAGCTCAGCTTCCACTCTGCAGTGAGATAGTAGAAGCATTAGACCCTAGACAACAACATTCTTCGTGTGGTACAAAAGAGTTTGTGTCACGCAAGATTTGTGGGTGCTCTCCGGTCAAGGAACTCGATATAGAAAGATATTATGGGAGCTCGTCGCTTAGTGAAGATTTTCTGACGGCTACGTTCGGTCAAGTAAGCTGGTGCTATATAAAGATTTTATGTGGACTTTTTGCTTGGAGAGGATAACGAGTCAGAGACATTAGTCAGGCGCACAATTATCACCATATCCAGCAGACACCTCATTTCAAAAGCGTGGAAGAATTAATACAGAGTTCACGAGAAAGTCGCCTGGACAAAAAGTTGTTTACGACAGGAGCGGGTCAGTCCTGTGCGCGTTGAAGACAGGCGTGTGTGGCGAGGCAATCTCACAGGTTGACAGGTCAAGAGTTTCGGCCGCACGTAAAAGGACGGGTGGGGCGCATTGACCAAGAATACTGGTGGAATTTTGTTTTTGCCCATAACATATTCACGTCTGGTGTGTGGGGACGCTGAATTTATGAAGGATAAAAATAGCAGAGTATTAAAAGGAGTGTTTGTGTATGACGGAAAAGTTTCCGTTCAGTTTACAGACCGATTAAAGGTGTATTATTTTGATAAAGAGAACTGAGGTACTGTCTGAGGTGACCTTGAGCTGTCAAGGCCGTGGACAACGGAAAGTTACTAAAATTTTCCATAATAGAACTACATAGACATGGTGTTTTGCATTGAAATCAGGATTTATGTTTCGTGTCGTTGTGGAATCGTACTACTGTCGTCATCGTATCACTGAGCAAACATTCTACAATAGTCAATCAAGCGCCGTCATCGCAAGAGTGGTCGCATTTCATTGCCACAAAGGACTTACTATACAGATTTAAAGCGGTGGACATAGGTTGCCATTTTGCCTGGTTAACCTTGTCAGTTAACGTGAATCCATAACATACATTATACAATCAGGGTACAAAAAAAGTTACGAACTGTGTCGAGACAGGACATTTTGGACAATTACTATCACCTTGAATATTTCCGACAGTTGGGACTTGTGTCACAATGTGAAGGAATAAGTAACCACTCAACAAAACAATAATTTGTTTTGGGATCGAGCGTCATAGTCACGTTAAAACATTTACAAACAGACATTTTCCAGGCTATTATTGGAAACTATTTCAAACAAACTGAAGACTTCATTGTGTCGGCCAACCATTTGGACACTTTGTTTGCTTTCATCGTCTTATATATATTGTTTTCGGGTGTTACGCAATTATTTGTATATGGTCCAGTGTTTGTCAGGAGTAGAATATTTTTGTGTTGTTTCGCGGAGTTCGTGAGACAGGGCAAAAGTAATTTTTCTAGGTGCACCGTATATTTTCTAGGAAGTAAATCGAAAGGTCGATTTGTTTTGTTCTGCAGTGGCGCAGTGTTGGTCTTGGGTTATACACCGTGCCCTTTTGGTGTCTAACGTCATATGTGTGTATATTATTCATGGTATACTTTTGTTCTTTTCATTATATTTAGATATGACATTTGGTTCTTCGGATACATGTATTATTGTGATCCTTCGTCATATCATAGTCTAGTGGTCTGTGTCAGTTTATATATATATTACACGCATTGTGGGCGTATCACACAAGCATCTGGATGTTACTGAGGTTTATTTCTTTGTGATCACCGTCTCTGTGTACTCAGCTTGTGCGTCTAGCGTTTTATAGACATCACTTATGGTGTATCATTCATTCGTTATTTTATATATATATATATATATATATATATATATATATATATATATATATATATATATATATATATATATATATATATAGTTTAACAATATTTCCAGGAATTTTTCTACAGCTATTTATTATATATTCGAGGGAGTATAAGTAATCCTCCCATCACTACCTAGTGCGTACAGAGGGACTGTGTGAGTACAGAGTCATATTATTAGTACTACGAATTTACGTACAGAGTGAGTGGTGGTGTACTTAGGGAAGGTACACAAAGACTAGCAGCAGGGTCTTTATATTTATAGTTGACTGAGGGACACCTAAGTGTCCACAATTACAAGATGCCTACGTTAATGGAATATATTGAAGCAGGGAAACGGTTAGGCCTGAAGGGCAAAGAGTTGCAGGAGTTTGCAGAAGCAAAAGTGAAAGAATATAATCAATGGGAAAGAGATCAAAGACAGGTTGAAAGAGAACAAAGACAGGCCGAAATGGAAAACAAGCGTCTACAGGAAGAGAGAGAGAGACACAGTCAAACTAGAAATGGAACAACAAAAACGCCTACAGGAAGTAAAGTTAGCTGAAATAAACAAGCGTCTACAAGAAGAGAAAGAGACACAATTGAAACTAGAAATGGAAAAACAAAATTAACAGTTTAAGATTGAGAAGGCGGTTGCACTCAGAAAATTAGAACTATCATCTAATGGTCAAAGTGGGGAAGGCAGAGGACCTTCGCAGTCGTCACAACGATTGAAATTGCCATATATTATGGACCACGACAACCTTCAATCTTATCTTCACAGATTCGAAGCGCCTGCGAAAGTTTTAGGCATTCCAAAAGGAGAATATTCTATGAGACTGGGTGAGTAACTCACGGGAAAGGCCCTAGATACCATGTTTAATTTACCTGTGGCAGAAAGAAACAATTATACTATTCTGCGTTAGCGATTGCTTACAAAGTTCAACCTAACTGAGCATGGATACAGATAAAAGTTCAGACAATTAGTGCCAGAGAAAATCAGGATTTTACAGATTTTGTCAATACAGTAAAGAACACCTTTAATAAATGGATGGAGCTTGCAGATGTTGGAAAAGATTTTAATCGATTAGTGGATTTGATGCTCAGAGAAAAGGCTTTATCGTGATGTAATGCAAACTTAGTAGCTTTCTTTGAAGAACGGAAACCAAAGGACATAGACACAATGTCCCAGTTAGGGCAAAACTACATGACGGCACATCCAAACAGTTCTATTGGTAGGCAAATGAGTGAGGAAATAGTCTGTGCAGCGTATACAAAACAGGACCAGAATCCAATGATCAGACCAAGATCAAAAAGTGTAGATTTAACACGAAGATATGAGGAACAAGGACCTAACGATAATGGTTTCCGTGGCAACCATTTTGGCAGAACAGGACGTTACCCATACAAAAGGGGGAATTTTCAGAGACGTCTAAATAGTTATGCCAGATGTTGGAATTGTGGAAGCTGGAGACATAAGGCAGCACAGTGTGATGCACAACCGTAAAGTGAGCCAACGAATAACAGGAAAAAGGATATCATTTGTTTCAAATGCGGAAAAAAGAAACATTTCAGCTATCAATGTACGATGGGGGAAACTGAGCACGCTAAAGCAGCCCAAGTGATTGAGACATTTAACAATGACAATTGTCTTCTTTTTTTTTACCAGTGGCAGAAAATTTTTTTTTGAAAGTTCTGAAATAATAAAGACTAAAGACAATGACAATTGTAGTGGATGTAAACCTCTTTTTGATAAAGACAGTGAGCCGGTCTTAATATGCGGTCACACAGTCAAGGCATTATCAGCAGTGCATGCAGGGGGAAGTCTGAAGATGCACCATGGATTTGTCAATGATAGGCCAGCGTTAACAATTAGGGATTCCGGATGTACGTCTATCGGGGTTAGAAAAAGTTTAGTACATCCCTCGGATTACACAGGGAAAAGATTTGATGCATAACATTTAATGGGACAGTAGAATTCTACCCATTAGCCGTAATAACAGTGACAACACCATATATCAGAGGAAGAGTGACAGCGTGTGTTCTGGACTCACCAGTGGCAGATCTCATCATTGGAATTGTGCCACGAGTTAAAGAGTGTACAGAAAAGGAAGTAGTTTATTGGGACAAGAAACATAGCTTAAGCAGTAACGAGGTAGTGACCAAAAGAAAACCGAAATTAGAGAGTATAGCTGAAGTAGAAGAGGCACTTGAAGTAGACATAGGGACTGAGGACAAGGATAGGACAGCGGAGCAGGTGAGAATGGATCTCAAATATAGCTTTAGGGAATCCCAGAGACAAGATACTACTCTGGACAATGGTGGTCGAGAGTGTAGTAAAGTAGAACATAGGAAATCAAATAAGGGTAGATGGTGCTTCAAAAGGAAGAACAAGATTCTCACTCGCAGTTTGTCTGATGACAAAACTACACGTAGCCAAGGAGTGGTACCCGTAGCACATATAGACCAATATACAAGAACAGCTCAGGATAGGGCATGTGCAGGGCACATAGGAGCAAGGCGTACACAGCAGAGAGCAGGGTGCCAGTTATATTGGCCAGGATTCTGTAAAGAGGGCAAGCTAAACAGAGAATCCTATGCAATGGTGCAAGATATAAATAGGGAAGTTAAGGTAGTTTAAAAGAGTGCTAACGACATCACTGACCCAGGGTTAGGGATAGCATACAGGTGTTTTAAATATACAGGGTCCAGGAGTGGTGGATATACGAAGGGTAAACGCATCATCGACAGGAATAGGCGGGTGTTTGATGCAAGAAAAGAACCACCTGATAGAGAGTCGATACACATATAGTTTTGGTGTTCTTGAAGAGATTAATAGACCTGCGGGTACACAATTATAATGTTTTTTTCTAGGATGTATTGATTATTATGCAATGTATTAGCTCATGCATTGGTGCACAAGATGGAAAGCTGGTTGTATTGATGTGTGGGTAATATGGGAGTTTGCTAGGTTTATTCGATGTATTATTTAGTGTGGTAGCTAGAGTGAGATGGAGTCATACTTACGGCTACCCAGGCAATGTGTCTGGGTCACATATTTGATAAGTATTAGTCTCCCAACATTTGAAAACGATGTCTTCTTTTGAGAAGGGGTAGTGACACATTCCTGGGGTCATTGACATTAAGGTGAGTGTCCTTACAATATAAACAAGTTCATGGGGTGAAAGGGCATTCACCGGAAAGAAAATATAAGAAGATAAACAGAGAAAGGTGTGGGGGAGAGGGCTGCAAAGAAGGGGTAAAAGACAGTGGAAAACATTGACTGGGGACAGTTGAAGTCGAGATCCCGAGAGAGTCGGATGGACAGTGGAGTGTCAGGACCAGACAAGTGTAGGTCCGTGGTCTGCAAAGTGAATTATAGGGGAGTTAGTGATAGAACTCTGCCCTGTGGGTTGTCAGTGATGGGAATTCTGAGACTAAGGATTAAAGACTGAGCTCGTTTATCAGCGGACGTAGCGTATTGAAGCCTAGCCCTAGAGAGGGTCGGATAGTTAGCAGAGGCTTAGATCCAGAGTGGGTGAATCGAGTGTATTCGGGCCTGGAGAGAGGCTAGTATACCTGTCGTGTTGGAGGAGATTTAGTAGGTCTTGAGAGGCAGTGTTATTCGAAGTGTTCCATTGGGATGAAGATATATTCTGAGAGAATTATTGTTCCTGGATTTATATATTACAGATGTCAGTGTTAATTCAGAATTAAAGGAATATTATGTGCACAAATTCAATCTTATTCACTGAGTGATGGATGTGTGCTGCAGTGGTGACTTGTCGTGTGAGATCGGTGGATAGTGTTCCATTGGGATGAAGATATATTCTGAGAGATTTATTGTTCCTGGATTTATATGTTACAGGTGTCCGTTTTAATTCAGAATTAAAGGAATATTATGTGCACAAATTCAATCTTATTCACTGAGTGATGGATGTGTGCTGCAGTGGTGACTTGTCGTGTGAGATCGGTGGATAGCTCAGCTTCCACTCTGCAGTGAGATAGTAGAAGCATTAGACCCTAGACAACAACATTCTTCGAGTGGTACAAAAGAGTTTGTGTCAGTTGAATTATACTCAAATAACACGTGTTGATCAGCATACATTTACACTGGTTCTTTACAACACAAAGACAACGTTCTTTATTCTAATGATGGTGTTTTAACTTCTATGTTCTATTTACATGAATACTTGTAACCATATCTTTGAGTTTTATCTTAAGCAAAATTATTTGTTCTTTGTTTATGTTTCTTTGTTTTTCCTTTTTCTTTTTCTTTTGGGGTTTCAAAACGAGGTTATAAATAAAAGACATAATGATATTGTTTGCCAATACTTCCTTCTTTGTTTTACTCATTTCACTTGTATGCATGGCGAGGAGCTAGAAGATGCGTTGGACAATATGGACCTGATTTGCCTCAATAGTTACTAAGAAAGCACTCCACAACACAATCTTCTTACCAACTCTATGCTACCAATGCCAAACCTGGATAATGACAGAAATAGGTGGGGTGGGGGGGGGAATACAACAACAGAAATGAGATCCCTGAGAAGAATACTCAGTGTATCAAGAAGAGAGAAATGAAGAAATGAAGAAATCAGAAATATAGTGGGGAGAACAGAAGCGGTAGATTTCATCAGAAAACAGCAAGTTAAATGGTTGGCCATATAACTAGATTACCAACTAACAGAATATCATAACAAGCAATGATGTACATATAAAATGGAGGCAGAAGAAGAAACCAGCCACTTAAACGATGGACGGAGAGAATAGCTGAGTCCATGGGAACTTCAATGCATGAAGCGCATAAACGGTACTCTCCCGCTGTTCATGCTTCACCTCGACACCGCAAGATACAAGAGGAACAAGATGAGATGAGATGACATTGTCTCAATAACGGCAAAATAACTAGAAAGGTCAGTAGACCCGTTGAGGAGGACAGTGTCATTGATCTGTCTTTGATATCATCCATTTGTTCCCCAGACTGCCAGTGAAATGTCCTAGATGATCACGACCGTGACCATTACCCCTGTATTATACTTGATGAATGGCCTGGCAATATCACATTGACATCAGTGACGGACCCCTTCGAAGTCAGTCACAACAGGGAACACTATCATTAACGCGGTCCGCATAACCATTGTATAAGAGCGCTTGCTTTTAAGATTCTGGTGTGCTGATGCCGAGGTAATGGGTGCAACCCCTACACCGGTCAGTTGGACTTAAACAAAAACAAGTACCGAATCTGATAGAAGACATGATAAGGTGTCTAAAAATGAACTATTAAAAAATAGCCAAATTGACCAAAAATCGATTTTTTTACTGCCGCATATCGCCTTAACCTTAAACAGCTTTGTCCCTTTGAATCTGATCCCTTCAGGTCTCCATACACCTCATGCCAAAGCTCACAAACTTTGCACTCTTTTTAAATACCCTGAGATCTATTGAGTATATGGGCTAGCCCCATATTTGTTTAGATAAATGGCACATAATTGGCATAGTTGTTTATATCATGCCGGCTGCCTTTACTTGTAAGGATATTTCCTGCAACCCATTTTAGGCTAGGTTACGTGGGAAACCAAATTTTAATAATCAGCTGTGAATGGAATTCAAACACATAACTACCAGGCTGGTAGGCAAGCAGTGAACTAAATAACAACCCATTAAATGTTGACTCATTGTCCTAGACTTGGGGACGTAAATTACAAGTACCTAAGAAGTCGGAGTGATGGCGAGGGACACTGGTAATAGGGAAACATAATCCACGCGCCCAAAGACATTAGTCCAGTGAATTAGAAGAGTAGCAAGTGTATGGACTACGCTTGAGGTCAAAGCTAGCGTTAAAAACAAAACTCATTAACAAAATCAAGAAAACACAAACGAGTCGCAGTCAATAAATAAATAAATAAAGAGCTATCTCAGTCAGTGTAGTGGAATGCAGACGGGGAGAAGCATGGACACTTAAAAGACTTTCAATCCATTCCTGGCAACAAAAGCAAGAAACTCTCAGAAAGATTTACGTTATTTAACTAAAGCATGACATTGTGACCAAGACAGCTAGCTTTTAGAAAGCCGCTCAACAAGCGAAACTTACCAAGAAATACTCAAAAATAAAATCCCTCAAGTGGTTCTGGCCATTGCACAGATCCATGAACTGTGCGCCCAGAAGAATGACTTTGTGTATAGTATTGAGAGGTTGCGTTCTTTATAATGACATGTTATCATATAATACAGGTGTCGAGACAAATGTCTTTCATCAAGAAAACGCGACCTCCCAATAATGAACATAAACTTATCCTCACCTTTCATCCACATGCCCCTTCCATCAAACGTATCTTCCTCCGGCATTGGTCCATTCTGAGATAATACCCAACTACTCGTGAGGTGTTTCCTAGCGGCCCAATGGTAATCTTTCGCCTCAACAAACATCTCAGAGACAACCTTGCTTCATCTTTGGACACATCTAAATGTCACCGGAAGACCTTCTTGACATGCCCACACGTTATTCAGACACAGGTGATGAAATTTATCTTAGGTACATTTTCCTTGAAAGACTCATTTACTTGCGTATCCTGCAACATAAAATATCTTAGTATACGCAAACGGTGTAACATAACATATATTTCACAAACTGGTAGACGCCAGCCGACCGATTTAGAGAACACCTTAGGGATAGTATACAATACTTCGAGAAACCGAGACACCCGTCTCTAACCATTTCAGTTCTTTTGACACAATGGAGTCGACCATGTAAGGGTTACAGCATTCAAGCCATTTTACTCTAACAGCTTAATTAGGCTTAACGTTGAGAGTCAGTTAATAAACTGCATCAATCCTGCGGGAACTAATACTGTTATAGATGCCACCGTTTGGGTCAGTCCAAATATACTTCTTTCTTTTTATTTGAGCAGTATGAAAATTCCCCGCTGGCTTGCTACGCCAATCGAAAGTTTAGGACAGGAAAATCTTACCAAGGGGAGTCCATTCCCCCCCCCCCCCCCCCCCCCAACCCCCGGTAAGCCATAACCCCGATGGTTCATGACGTCGCGGTCATAGTTTCCCTCTCTACACGGCGGGAAAATGAGGTTCTCTTGTCTTGTCTGCAAGCCGTCGGCAGGCTATCAATTTTCACTTTTCACCCCTCCTGAGAGAGGCTAACCGATCCTAACCCTGCTGGCTGCAGAGCCAGGCGCAATCCACCTAAATAGTCGAAATGAAGTGTGTAAGGAACATAATATGAAAATTCATCATCATCAAGTGCCCTGCTAGCTGGCATGACCTTTCATGACTCTCCACAAATCTCAGTCTTTGGTGTTCTGAATCAACTCTGCTGATTTTTTTCTTCCATGCTATAGTTTCATTCCATCCATAAACATGTCTCGTGGTCGGCCTATGCCTCTCTTTCCCTTGATCTTTCCAGTCGTCCCATGAAAATTGGTATAAGTAAAACTGAGATAATGACTATAGCCATTAAAAAAAAAAAAACAGCGATTCATCAAAAAGAACATCCCCTGAAAACAAGTATAAAGCTTCAAATACATAGGAAGCATAATAAAATCATATGGCAAATCAGAAGACGAGATTGAAATTAGATGCCAAAAAGCGAACCAACTCATTTGACGAGTTAGTTAGTTAGTTAGTTAGTTAGTTAGTTAGATAGATAGTTAGTTAGTTAGTTAGTTAGTTAGTTAGTTAGTTAGTTAGTTACTTAGTTAGTTACTTAGTTAGTTAGATAGATAGTTAGTTAGTTAGTTAGTTAGTTAGTTAGTTAGTTAGTTAGTTAGTTAGTTAGATAGATAGTTAGTTAGTTAGTTAGTTAGGCAGGCAGGCAGGCAGGCAGGCAGGCAGTTAGTTAGGTAGGTAGGTAGATAGGTAGTTAGTTAGTTAGTTAGTTAGTTAGTTAGTTAGTTAGTTAGTTAGTTAGTTAGTTAGTTAGTTAGTTAGTAAGTTAGTTAGTTAGTCGACAGATCATCCTTATTGCACATCGAAACATAAAGTCCATAAGTGCTCGGATCCCCTCCTCAGTAAATAAAAGCAGCTTGTAGCGGCTAACGACACCAGTTCTGTGTTGGTTTATTAATCTTCTTTGGCTTCCTGCGTAATTTGGCAAACCCTCTTTTAACTTGCATTTCTCGCAGCCTGACTATGGTTGTAGATTCGCAGTCATCACTTGGTTCTCGCAAAAGACATGCTTCTCGTGGCGCATTCAGAATATCAGCCTGGTCTACGGCTCGACCGTCTTCCACAGTAGCCTTACCTGCAAGCCTGTCAGTCTGCTCATTTCCTTGTACACCCCCGCATGCCCTGGTACGAAAATAAATCTAATCTTTGCCAGCCGAGACCGCTCCAGAGTCAGCAACCACTCTCTTCGGACCCACTCTATCTCTTTCTTCCTTAGCATACTAATTGATTCACTAAGGAAACACGCCCGATGTGAATGTCTGTCTCGAGCCATGTTATTGCTTTACTTACTGCCATTATTTCCATAGTCAGGCTACTTGTGGTCAACGCAAAAGCACCAGAATCGTCCTTCACAACTCTCCCTCTGACCTGAGCCGTAAGGCCCATGAACTTCTTACTTGTCGAACGACCGACCCATCCATGTAAATGACAGCATAACCTTCTAAATAATTCTCGAAGATCAAAGCCTGTACTTCTCCCTCCACGGCAGCCGGATTTTCTTGTCTTCATGTTCTGTCTAGCTGGATGCAAACTG
This sequence comes from Cepaea nemoralis, assembly GCA_014155875.1. NCBI lineage: Eukaryota > Metazoa > Mollusca > Gastropoda > Stylommatophora > Helicidae > Cepaea > Cepaea nemoralis. The sequence continues at coordinate 1,719 of JACEFZ010010266.1, read as the reverse complement.
AAAAGGACGTACAGAACTCTGTTGGCACTTGTACCAACTCCTCGCCAGGTCCTAAGTCCTCAAGTGAACACACCTGTTGAAGAATGTCTTCGGATTGACCCATCCACGACTTTCCTCTTTTTAACCTGCTGCCCTTTACCTCCTTAATTTCGCTATGCAGTGGATGTTGTGTGTTTGCGTTGACTCTGGGGTAGGCACGTGCTCGGCAAATGTGTATTCTGTCCCCCATGGTTGAAAAATCAAGAAGGTAGCGCATCGCCCTGCATTCTGTATCTCTTGTACATACAAGAATAATACGCATAGCTTCGTTATGTATCCTTTCCATCTGTTTATGGCAAGAGTCAGGATCGCCATCGCATACTCCAAAACAGAAAGGACCAGACCCTAGTAAAAAAGACATAGATGGCCCTGCTCACAGTTTGCCGCCGCCATCACCCGCATCGCAGCCAAACCCCGTTTGACCTTTGTTATCACCTGGTCCATGTATTCAGTATAAGCGAGTGTCTTCGTTCAGAAAGCTAATGTATCGTCAGGGTCAGGAAGTTGGTAAACATGATCAAGAGTTGCATTTTTAAGTCTTGCAAAAGTAAATGTTGGTTGAATGCTTTAAAATTTATAAAGGTGATACTAAAATGTTTATTTTTAAGAGATTTGAACCCAATTTTTGACCATGTACAATATACTGGGTAATGGTCACTAACTGTACTAACAGGAACAGAACATTCAATAATATTATCTGGACAAGTAACATATGATCAATTATAGTTGAGGAGGCGTCAGTAACCCTTGTGGGATGTTTATTAGTTGTTTGAAATTGTAAGATAGAATGATATCATCCCACGTCTGGTTGGATTTACTAATATCTATGTTGAAGTCACCACGTATCACAAATTTTCTACCTACTGTAAACACTCTATCATTGTAGTGAAGCAGTCATTCCAGCTGTACCCGGCACAAGGATTCCTATATAGGTATCCAATGAGAAACGGTTGTTGGCTGACTGGATTCACCTCTACCCAAACACATTCTATCCCTAAGGTCTCGAGATCACTTCTATGGGAACAGTTGAGGGAATTGGAAATGTATATAGCAATACCTGTCTCTAATTTTTGATTTGTATCTTTCCGGATTACTTTAAACCCATTAAGTGAGATTTCGGAGTCGCTTATTTTGTCGTTAAGACGATTGTCTGTTATTCTAAACACACATATATATAAACCCCACTGGGCAGAAGAAACATGGGCAAGGTCTGCTGGTGAAGAAAGGAGTAAAGCATGTGGCACTTGACTTGAGCCAGTGGAATCACAGTGCAAGAGAGGTCCAGGGTATACAAATGGAGATTGGTGGCTTAAAGTGAAACATCATAAATGTATATGCCGCAGTGGACTGTTTTGTCAGAAATGAACAATGGGACTGGCTTAAGGAATTAGAGGACTTACCAGGTGATAGGCTACTTATATGTGGAGACTTCAATGCGAGAAACAGAGATTGGGACAGTAGTGGAGAAAATCGACAAGGAATTGCACTTGCGGATTCCATGGTGGACTCCGAGGTGGTCTGCATAAATGATGGTAGGCCGACTAGAATGGCAATGAGGCCTGGCGATGCAGATACGGCTATTGATTTGGCACTTGTCTCCCAGTCATCAGTCCTTGATGTAAGGTGGACTGTTTTGAATGACCATGGGAGTGATCACATGCCATGCTCAGTCCTGATCTC
>JACEFZ010010265.1:115000-171301 GCA_014155875.1 Cepaea nemoralis | reverse complement strand
GGGGAAAGAAAAGATAATTATTATTCAAACTTGATTTAGGGAAGATTAGAAGACAAAGAGAGAATAGAGTATGGGGATTTGGAGTAAAGATTTTTCCTTTAAAAGGAAAATTCTTTAATTAACATGGGGAGGTGTAACAGTATTGGGTATTATTAGGATCTAGTGGGAAACACAGATACCGCACGATTGAGCATTGAGACTGAAAGGGGGGGAGATGCTCAATCGTGACGTATTGGGTTGGTATGGGCAGTTGGGACCCAGCATTCGATCTGAGTGGAGTCCAACCTGAAACCTTTGTCATCTATGAAAGAATAAACCATTTTATACTTGATCACTGGCTTGTTAATCTCTGTTCACACTGTGACACCTACAAGAGGAAAATGAAAACCGTAAATTGGAAATTAGACGTGGACAATGAATTTTTTGTTGGAAACATTGGTGACAACTGGCAAGATTGATGGGAAAAGAACATGGGAAAGGCTGAGAAGTATATATCTGGATGCTTGCCCATATAGTCTGGTCGGGACAAGAACACCGAGCTGATCCACGACTCTGGTGATCGTGTAAGATAGCGAAACATGACCACCCACGTGATGATGAAGTCTAGGACGAGAAGTCAACAATTTTAATCCAACTGACCGGTGTAGGGCGTGAACCCACTATCTCGGCATCAGCACACCGAATGTTTAAGAACGAGCGCTCTTATCTATTCTTTAGACGTATAATTGAAAAATGGATGGAGAGAGCCAGAACCTTTGACAGAGTAAGTACTATCAGCAATACAATATATGATGAAAGGGAAATCATCTTACTGTGACGATATACCAATGGAAATAGTGCAGGCAGAACCCACTCCGACTTAAGAGTTGCAGCCCTTGAAATCAGCTGTACTTGCAGTTCTCCTCAGTATATATAACTCTGCTCCAGTTGTCTCTGCAAGATCATCACTTTTGGCCACACCTGATGAACGAACTGTCCGGAGGCGTATGGCATATAAATATCAATTGGGGAACCTCTTGAGGCCACTAAGACAGTTCATAATTAAACACACTGGTACTGTTTGGCTCCCACAGAAGTAGAAGAAAGAAGGAGACACTATAGGGGTCTGGTTGGTCATGCGTCGAAGATCACTTGTTCCTATAGCGAGGCGCCGTCTTCATTTGGAGGTGGCAGGTTCACATCCCGGTCCTGAATTTTAGTTGTCAATTATTATGTTGGCTAGTGCGTCCTCTAATTCCTACTTCTTTCCTCTACTGTCTTTGAGCTCCAAACAATATGTACATGCCTAAAAGCGTCGACTTCATTGCACCAAGTTTTATTCCATATGACTCGGTCTCTTTCCGCAGCGCGGAAAGCGTCGCACCAAGCACGAACTATATAGCTCTAGCGACGACCCACAGGAGTCTCCGAAAAATGTACCTCGTGAACCGCAGGACGCGGCCCGGAATCGAACCCACAACCTTCAGAGCCCGAGTCAAACGGCTTGACCACTTCGCCACGGAGACTCCAAAGTATTTTCTCCACCTATAAAAAGTGTACAGAGCACTTATAGCAACAAGTATTTTCCCCCCTATGTGTGTTTATTTATGACCTGTCCTGCCGGTGCAAAGAACCTAAGTACCCCAAGGAGTAAAGCGCACGTGCAGTTGTAGAACTGTCACTGTTGTTATGAAGCTGAGCCTTCCCACGTCGCTCTGTGTACAGTCACAGGCACATAGACACATACATACATACAAATATACTTACACAAACGCTTTCATGCTGTCTGTCTTCTGTCTGTCTGTCTGTCTCCTCCACATTCACGCATACACGCACACAAACGCTTTCATTCTCTGTCTGTCTATCTATCTCATCCACATTCACGCATACACGCACACAAGCGCTCTCACTTTCTGTCGGTCCATCTGTCTGTCTGTCTGTCTGTCTGTCTGTCTGCCTGTCCAGTCAACATTCATACATGCATGCACACAAACGCACGGACTGTCTTAAATTGCTACACAAAGTCACGTGAAAGGGCGAGGATGTGCGAGAAGAAATTCTCCAGGATGCTGTGGTTTGGTTTGCTACAGTTGGGAAAGCCACCACTCGGCAGAATGTAAATTACGACCAGGAAAACTAATGAACACACGAAACAAATAAAAAATGATAGGAATCGATGCAGCCAATTTATGAAACAAACGTGTGGAGTCTCCGAGAGAGGGAGAGAGAGAGAGAGAGAGAGAGAGAGAGAGAGAGAGAGAGAGAGAGAGAGAGAGTTGGGGGGGGGGGGGGGAAGATGATACATAGAAAGGCGCAGATAATGCCAGTATTTGAGAAATCAAACATTGTGAGTTACCGATAGACACAGATAAAAATGATTTATGGATAGGAAGAGAAAGAGAGAGTATGGGAGAGAATGTATGGGAAGGGATGGGGAGGTGTGAGAGAAAGGGGGATATACGCGAGAGAGCGAGAGAGAGAGAGAGAGAGAGAGAGAGAGAGAGAGAGAGAGAGAGAGAGAGAGAGAGAGGGGAGAAAGAGAGAATGAGAAAAGTGTGATAAAGAGAGTGGAGAAGGTGAAAAAGAGAAGAGATAGTCATAGACTGAACGTGAAAAATAGATACAGAGAGGTCACGAAAATGGGAATGAAGTGACAGAAATAGAGAGAAACGAGTGAGATATATAAAAAAGGAGAGAGAGAGAGAGAGAGAGAGAGAGAGAGAGAGAGAGAGTAACGAGAATGACAGAGCTCTGAAGGGAAATACAAAGAGAAGAGAGACTCACAGAGATAACGAAAGGTGCAGATAGGGATACGGGGAGGGGAGAGAGAGAGAGACAGAGAGAGAGAGAGGAGAGAGAGAGAGAGAGAAGAGAGAGCGCGCTAGCTATTACCCAGACAACGTGTTACCCTTCTGGTATGGCTGAGCGGTCTTCTGTCGTCCACTGCTCTCTATCACCATCAACACGTGTGCAAGTGTTGTGGGCTGTTGTGTGTACATTCGTACAATGTTGTAATCGTAGCACCACATAGACACATAGCATAATTAATTTGCATCGAATGAGTCAGTTAGTAGCGGGCGAGCTGGCGTATTTGATAGCGAATTGCGCTGATAATATCATGAGCACGGTCGGGAACGCATTCGACGCCTGGGCTCGTCGACTGCGAAAGTGAAGGAAAGATTGATCACGCATTCCTCCGTGCATCCTTGCCTACAACATGTGAAATGTTTTTTTTCATATCCTTTACAGGACATCGCTGTCAACATCAGCATCTTTCAGCTGTATGTTGATTTCTTGGCAAGATTACGCTCAGTAGTTTGCCATTGCTTTCTGAGCGGCCGGCTCAGTTATCCCGCAAGTCACCAGCGGGGGTCGAACCGCTCCCAGTTCTCGCCCTGCTACGAGACTCTGCGTGATAAACGGGATTACGGAGAAAGTGTTGTAACCCCTCGGCCAGAGAGACCGGCACAACATGTGAAGGTGTTATCATATTACAGATCTATAGAGGGAAACGTCTCCACGACAAATTATTTATTAATTAAGTTAGCGGTTTTTATTGAAGAATGATGAGAATACCATGGGCAGGTAGAAAAAGCAATGAAGGTATCTTCAGAGAAGTCACTAAAAAGGAATGGTCCCCGCATGAGAAGGAGCCAGTCCACATTATTTAGGCAGATCATGGGAAGAGGAAACCCAGGAATGCTAACCTGGTGAAGAAAAAACGCACGCTAAAGTCGGATGTGTTGGCCTAAGGGTCTCGGCCCAAGGATGCCTAACTTAGAACCCCGCAATAAAAATTAAAAAAAAAACAACATTCCGGATGAACGCGGGAAAAGAAGGAGAGGAGAAGGAAAGAAGAAGAAGAAGAAAAGAAGAAGAAGAAGAAGAAGAAGAAGAAAAAAGAAGAAAAGAAGAAGAAAAGAAAAAGAAGAAAAGAGAAGAAGAAGAAGAAAGACGATGAAGAAGTTAGCAGATTGCTCTCATAACGTCATGGAGCTGTGGGACAACGATTCGACGTCTGATTTCGTCGTCCGCGCTAAGAGAAGGAATATTTGCCGCTTATTCTTCCGTGCACTCCAGGCCTACAACTGTTATGGTCTTAGCTCTACACAAACCCATATCAGGCTGCTATTACGGCGCTCTGGTGAAGTGGTTGCGGTTTAGAGAAAACTGTTTGGCATACATCCGCTTCATTTGAGGACAAACTCTATAGGGATGCCAACAAGCTCAAGTTGAATGCTGCTTTCTTTCAATTCATTCATATTGACACGTGAAGGTGAACAAAAAAAAAAAAAAAAGGAAACATTAATCACTCTTTAATGTCAATTCAAAACTTAGATATTCCGGTGTGTAAGTTGTTCCATATCGGTGAATGTTTCTTTGGCAAGCCATAATCTCTGTCTAACTGGAGCCATCTGGAATCTGGACTCAAGCTTCCTTAAATAGATAATGCTGTCGTCTGCTGCTGTATTTGTATCATCGGCATCAGGACTGGAGTAGTGGCAACTTGTATTCAGTTATCGTCAAAGGTAAGCTTCCAATTCGCTGTTAAGTCCAAGGCACAACACACATCCTGTGAGGGAAGACATTAAAAACTACGTTAACTAGTTGTCGATATAACAATGTGACAATTTGCTTTTCATTACAATTTGTTCTATTGTATTTACTAATGGCACCTTGCCATCTTGACAGACGATCATTTATTACATTTTGCTTCCAAAGATGCTTAATAACCTCTCCTTAGTCCAAAGCCTGTGCTAAATTGTTGAGGCCATGTGTTGCCCATGCAGCACGATCATTCTCTCGACCTGCCTACGTTACTCCAGAGGAAAGATTTTACCGATACATGTGGGACAAGACAAGCTACAGAAACTGCCGGATCAGTAAAGCATTGCTCTAACTATCCGCCTGTCGGAGCTTCGATCTTAGACCAATTGCCGATTAAGGTTTAGAGCCTGGTCTGCCCTGCCATGACATTTAATTTTTAGGTTGCTTTTCCTCGCACTAGGATAAGCCTTGTACCCTCCCAATTGCGCTTCTCGCTCGAAGCCGTTGGCACAATGGTGTCGGGTTTTGTGGTACACGACCAGCATGCTAAAAGAAAGCAGATAGTACCGTCTACTGTCATATCTAAGATCTGACTGACAATATCTGTATTTACACACTTATTTCTCACCGACTCTCTCTCTCTCTCTCTCTCTCTCTTTCTTTCTCCCTCTCCCTACCCCTCTCTTTCTCTCTTCACCCCCCCCCCCCCCCCCCCCCCCCCCCCCCCTCTAGTTCTGTCCCTTTTTCAATGTGTCACAAGTTGTCTTTCGATCTATTTCCTAGCTTCCGATGTTTATCACCTTTTTATTTCGTTCTCTCTCTTCTCTCTCTCTCTCTCTCTCCTCTCTCTCTCTCTCTCTCTCTCTCTCTCTCTCTCTCTCTTCTCTATTCGTCTACACTGTTTAATTCTTTCTGTTCATCTCTTCTCCACTTCTCTACGGGCGTCCATACACTGTGGCATGAACTCATCAATGTCGGCTATGATCCCCATCTCCAAAAACTAAAATCGGAACATCGTCTAACACTTGCGCGTGTCACAATCTATTATGTATGAACGGAACGACCGTAAACAAAATCTGCATGTAGTATGGCGTCAATGTGAAACAGCCACAGAAAACAACAACAGCGGACACAAACATATGCTTGCATCATTATTTGTCTCTGAGGTAATGTCCGATAATTGAAAAGACACCTCAAATACAACATAATTGATGTCAGAACAAATATCGTTATTACGAAGTTTGAAAGTGAATAAATGTACGTTATGATTATTATCGTTATGATGAATGTTGCTATCCGATTATTATTGAATCAGAAATGAACATAAACTATTGAAAGCTAATTAACGTGTGTACTTAAATACTTAAGCCACACAAAAAGGTTGCACAATTTATTGCATGGCATATTGCTCTGTATCTCGTCAGGTGCTTAGTGCAGAGTTATGCATTAAATGACTGATTGACTGATTGATGGATTGATTGATTTAAGAACCGACATCACAGCATTCTAGGAAGTGAATATATGAATCATATTTTGGTTGAAACACACTCTTACCTAAATATGCCCGGCAACAAATCGTGCAACATTTTGTTTGCGGCGTCTGTCTTTAAATTCATAAAGGGAGTGAATTATTTGAAAGTGTGCCTATTGTAAAGTACAACTATCTCAGAACAGTCATTACATCTGATAGGAGGTGCCTTGAAGAGATTAGAACATGAGTCGCTATGGCAAAGGAGCCTTTTGCAAGTTGGAATCACACTAACCAAGAACAAAAAAGATGTCAGTTGCAACGAGAAACAGTGTTTAAGTGTTACGTTGAACTTTTAGCCTACTTATGTATGGATGTGAAACGTGGACAATGAGCAGACAAACCATTTAATGGCAGTGGAAATGTGGTTTGTGAGGAAAATGCAAGGAATACAATGAAAAGACAGGAAAAGAAATGAGCAAGTTATACAAGAAACACATGAAAACAGTAAACTGATTAGAGAAATTAGACTTAGACAGTTAACATTTTGTGGGCACGTTATGATAAGAAATATGCTGAAGAACTTGGTGACAGCTGGCAAGATCGATAGGAAAAGAACAAACGTAAGGCAGATAAGGAAATATATGGTTGGTTTGATCACATGACATATTTGAAAGAAAACCATTGAGCTGATCCACGACTCTGGTGATCATGTCAGGTGGCGAAACATGACCGCCAACGCTTATAGGCATGGCATGTGATGATGATGATTGTAAAGTAACAAAGCAAAGGACCCTTGTCCAGGTTCTGGGGTATACTGAGAACACTCTCCTTTGGCCACAAGTGGATGTCAGTAATGGACCAGATCGTAATCACTCAAAAGGGGCTTTTAAACTTATATGCTACAGAACAGTTCTTAAAATATTGTGGACAAATGACAGGAAGTTACCGACATTCTACAGGATCTAATCAATCAATCAATCAATCAATCAATCAATCAATCAATCATGTGCCATGCCGGAAAGCGTGGGCGGTCATGACTCGCCATTTCACTCGATCACCAGAGTCGTGGATCAGCTCTGTGTTCCTGTCTCGACCATGCCAAGTGACCAAGCCATCCAGGTATTTACTTCTCGGTCTTCCTCTTGGTCTCTTCCCTTCAATCTTGCCAGTTGTCACCAAGTTCTCCAAGTCATTTCTTCTCATAACATGCCCCAAAAAATGTTGTCTGTCTACGTCTAATGTCTCTAATCAGTTTACGATCTTCATTTGTTTGTTGAAGAACTTGTTCATTGGTTTTTCTGGCTGTCCACGGTATTCTTTGCATTTTCGTCAGAAACCACATCTCTACAGCCATCAGATGTTTTTCAGCCTGACTGCTCATTGTCCACGCTTCATATCCATACAAAAGTACAGGTTCTATGTAGCACTTCAATACTCTTTTTCTGGTTTCAATTGATATCATTTTATTGGTCAGTATGTTTTTCATCTTGCAAAAGGCTACCTTCGCAATGACAATTCTTGTTCTAATCTCTTCAAGGCATTTCCCATCAGATGTTATAGACGAGCCAGCCTGCCCAATATTTGACCATTTGAAAATAAAGTTCGTTCGTTTCTTTATGGTGTCTCAGAAACTGAAATACTTTGGCTATGTTAAGCATCACAGCGGCTTGGAGAGAACACTGGGTGGAATGCCTGGAACCTGGGAGAAAAGGCATGGGTCGACCAGCAGGAAGATGGACACAGGACATCCCCAGACACATGAGACACGAGGGTGCACGAGGCGGGAGAACTGGCGAGACATTGAGAGACTCTTCACCGGGCCGTGATGACAGCGACGTTCTGTGAAGACCGATGATGATGCGACATATTGGCTATATGGTGCTCACGCCATGTTTGTGTAGTCCAATCGGCACTTGATGAGCCATGTGGTCAATATCACGACATATTTGTGTAGTCCAATCGGCACTTGATGCGCCTTGTGGTCAATATCACGACTTATGTCTTTATCTGACGGAACATTTCCCTGGACCCTTTATTGGCTGGGTCTACCTGGGAGGCCGGCCCCGTTGCGAAGGGTTTGCGGACGCAGTTCGTGATTCCGCATACCCGCGTTGGAAACATAGCTGCGCGTGATTTGATAGCAGACCACGTTGCGTTGGTTCTTTACTAAATGGTGTGGGTGCCTCTCGTTAAGAAAGCAATGGCAAACTACTGAACGTAAACTTATCAAGTGATCACAACAGTAAACAAACGCTGGTGTTGCTGCAATGTCCTGTAAAGGATATACAACTAACTACCTGGGAACCAAGGTCAATGACACAGAATACCCGCGTAGATAGAGATTCGAATACATGACAATCGGGGCTGCTGGCGAACGTGATGGCCACTGAGGCACCGCAGCTCCTTGTACACCACGTACAGGCTAGGGAGCCCCTGTCAGACCATCAGTTGTAACCGAAACTTGGAGCTAGATATATATTTGTTTAGACCGCTTGCACTCGATTCTTATGTTCAGTACCACACCCGCCTTTACTTTCCACGAAATGTCCTAGTGACCCACTTAATCCTGCATCGATCTGGTCCCCAGATCTGTGAAAACAAATCCCCCGAGCACTAAGACTTAAGCAGAAAGCACTATTGGTGTTCTCAGCACTACAACAGATGCGAGGGCTGCGCACAATAACTGTCGCAGGCCTGCGCTCGGAGAAGTGGCCAACAATACGGCCTCGTTAACCCTGCTAATCTCAGCTTAACGGGTGCTGGTATTGAATCCAGAGACTGTGTCGGGTGCTGAAAGTTCCCGACCTCCAGGTTCGGTCGTCACAGACCCAGCGGACACATCTCAACACGGGAGACAACAAAGACAGAGATTGACTACGGCGTTGACTTGAATTAACGCCGTGCTAAAGCTAATTCTAAACCAAGCAGGCTGCACAATACACGTTAATTACGACCAAACACATCTTGTGACAATGAAATCCAATCAACTACTGACAAGAGCATAGAACCAATAGATATGTGGATACAAACAAGATACAGACCAAAATACAATGGATATACAAGGAGGCTTCAAATGAACACCCTAAATGTTAGTGTGTGAGTGTGTATGTGTCAATATATTCTGAAATATTAAGAAGGAATGTATCATTTTTTGATGTAGTCACCACTGCGTTCAATGCAAATTCTCTAGCACCTATAAAGTGCTTGAATTTCTGTAGAAAAACATTTTTGGTCGCGTGTGTAACCACTCATGCACCAACTGGCAACTGCTATACCTCTTCATCGGGCCGAAAACGTTTTGAAACTTCCTACTCCACTTATATACTTGCTGGACTGACAGGCATGAATCGCCATACTGTACCTTAATTCACCGACGAATTTCTACAGGTTTCACCTCTTCCCTGATTAAAACAAAAAACAAACCAAAAAATCAGATAATAGAAAGCTGCTCCTGTTTGGTGCATATCACAAGTCAAGCGGCCATCTTTAAACTGTCCTTATGAGGTCACCGTGGTTGTCTGCACTGTGATGTCACGTGTTTAACACTTTTGACATCCTTAACAACAATATTGACAGGTTACAAGACAATGGCATGGTTATCGTATTGTCTATCACCGGGAAGGTTAACCCGGTCAACAAATGCCCGCAGAAGTCGGATGTGTCGGCCTAACGGCGCAAGAACGCAGCTCTGCTGTAAACAGGCACAACGCAGTCACATCCGGAAAAAAAATCCGGATGAACGCAGAAGAAGAAGAAGTATTGTCTATCACTTTTTTATGGTTTTCATATGAAACCCCGTTGTACACCCTGAGTTTCTGTTTATAGTATCAAGAATATAGGCCGATGAAAGGTTCTCGACTGTATTGATTGATTATTTGATACAGACAAAGTACGATGAGGCCAGACTGGAGTGGAGGGTCATGGTCGCCGATGTCTGCTGTATGACCAAGCACGCAAAGAAGAGAGTTATTGGGGCGGCAGTCTTGTTTAAAGCGTGAACTCGATGTTATGTGACTTCTAGTTATAACCGTGTAGATGTCGCGACGTGGTCAATACAACACTGGCTGCTTTTACTTTCCAGAAAATGTCCCTGTACCCATTTTAGGCCAAATCGACCTAGAAAAAAATTACCGCCTCGAAGAGGGGAAAAGGAGGTGGAGGGGTGGTATTCCTCGCCATTAGGCGAACCCACCCCGACTTCAGAGTGAGAAAACGTACTGCCACCCAGTGGGACATAAAAATGACACTGTGAACATCTACGGCCACCCAGTGGAAGAGAAATATGACATTGAGAACATCTAGGGCCAACCTGTGGAATAGAAATCTGACAGTGAGAACATCTACGGCCACCCAGTGGAACAGAAATAAACCCGAAACAACCCGCCTCCATTATTCCCCCAATGTTTTTTCAACGCTGGCCTCCTGTTTGCCTTTCAGATCGCAATGTACCGTCCGATGGTCACATCTGTTGGAGATTAATCTGGGAATCAGCTGAAACCCTCCCGTTGACACCTGCATGTGAATAAAGGAAGTTTGGACAAACAGACGGACTTTGAAGTGCCCCTGTACTGTCATTTTATCAGAGGATTCTCATTTTTGAATAGCCAGTGGTAACATGCCTCGCTAGCCGGGCAAAAAACTACAATTAGTAAGGGAATTCACGAATATTTGCATGCAGTTTCACGTTATTTTTCCTGTGTACTCAAAGACATGTGAAATATTATAGTCTGTCGAGGATTGATGACATGTATGTTTGTACATCAATCTTTTGTGTATTTATGAGCAGGAGATTTAATGGTTCAGGAAATTTTGGCTGAGAAGTTTGAGAAAATTTAAGTGTTTTGACAACTAGGGAGATAAAGAGGCTTGTAAATTGACCCAGCAACACATTGGCATGCAGGTAGGAGGCGGGTCTTCTATCCTGGAGATAAACACATAGATAGAATGCTTATAGCTAGACAAATAGAAAGACATGTGACCAACACGCAATAGAAAAACAGACAGACTGACTGACAGACAGAAAGCATGACAGACAGACAATCAGACAATAGATAGACAGGTAGACGGGCAGACAGATATACAGATTGACAAATAGACATGTCAACAAGCAGTAGAAAAACAAACAGACAGACTGACAGACAGAGAACAAGACAGACGGAGCAATCAGCAATGGATAGACAGAATGTTAGGTAGACAGACCAGACTTGATAGATAGATAGACAGACAAGAGACTGACTGATAGACAGACAACGGACGGCTTGAAGGACAGCCAGACAGAACTAGAGAGTGACAGACGGACTGGCAGACATACAGCGAGATAGTTAAACAGTGAAGCAGACATAATACAGAAAACCAAACAGACAGACAGGCACAGACAAAGGACGGACGGACGGACGGATGGATGGATGACGGATGGATGGATAGATCGGATAGATAGATAGATAGATAGATAGATAGATAGATAGGTAGGTAGGTAGTAGATAGGATAGATAGATAGATAGATAGATAGATAGATAGATAGATAGATAGATAGATAGATAGATAGATAGATAGATAGATAGATAGATAGATAGATAGATAGATAGATAGATAGATAGATAGATAGATAGATAGATAGATAGATAGATAGATAGAAAGATAGATAGATAGATAGATAGATAGATAGATAGATAGATAGATAGAAAGATAGATAGATAGATAGATAGATAGATAGATAGATAGATAGATAGATAGATAGGTAGATAGATAGATAGATAGATAGATAGATAGATAGATAGATAGATAGATAGATAGATAGATAGATAGATAGATAGATAGATAGATAGATAGATAGATAGATAGATAGATAGATAATCGTAGATAGATATATTTTTGTAGGTGAGTAGGCAGGTAGGTAGCTAAGTAGGTACTTAGGTAGCTGTGTAAGAAATAGAGTAAATATGTAGATACGTTTTAGCTGGTAGTTAAAAGAGTCAATACTTAGGTATTTTGGTAGCTAGGTAATTAATGTATTAAAAGCATGTAAGTATGTAACTAGGAATTAATAGAGTAAAATATTATGTAAGTATGTAGCTAGATAAATAGTAGATTAAAATGTAGGTAAATATGCAGTTTGAAAGGTTAGAAGTCAGGCTGCTGCAATAAATTATAAGATTATTGGGTAATCAAATAATTGTTTACAGCTGATAAAGGATCCATATTATAAACCCTGTGCAAGTGCATAGATGCCCGGTCTCTGTAAGAAAATGTCGCAAGGTGAAGATACGATCGCTGCAGCTCTATGCGGTAATAATATCAAAATTAAACGTACTTTTCTACTAGATAATACGTATTGGGTATATGGTGCCAATCAGCACTCGCTGGGTGGTGCTGTCAATGTCAAGCAGGAGGCCTTTACGTCCCGAGTACCCAGTTTAGACTGGGTCGACTTGGACGCCCGTGTCAATGTTTAAAAGAAATGTCCGTTTTAAGGGGAATTCGAAACATATTACCTCCGGTGCGACAATCCACAGTGCTATCTATTGCGCCATCTTGGTTCCTCAGAAATCATAAAAACAAATAAACTCGAAGGTTTCTCACAAATGCTCACATGCGTGTAATAATCAATATACACATTTATGCGACCCGGTGGAGAGTGGGAGGGGGTTGATGAAAAGTGAAGGGAGGATGAAATTTGTTTCCTCACAAGGCTTTGATCTTGTGGCATCTTTCCGGGCAAATCAAGATCCATAGGAGTTGGACAAGAAAGAACCATTACTGAGAATATTCACATAAGACACGACAGAGATAGGAACGTGCAAGGGGGAGATAATAATATCTGGACAATAGTCAAAGGAACTCGGGGATTTTCCAGCACGAACGGTGATAGTAGTTTTTGCTGTCCCAAGTCCCTCAATGGTGGATCATGTGATATTAAATGGGCCCATTTGTGATGGTGAGATGCACGAGCTTCTGGCGTACAAACAAACTGATGGTATGATACCGGCTGTAATCGTCTGTTTACCAGAAAGCTGAGAGATGGTAAATTACCGTGAGTTGTTTTTGTGGAATTCCCCGCTCCAAGCTGATGTTAAGATAGCGGGGAAACATTATTCAATGCCACATACAAATGGAATAGTATGGTTTCTGAATGTTAGTGTTGTGAAAGTGTAAGTTTATGACGATATAATAATTTAGTGTAATTTGTTTGCGTAAAGCCTGGAAGGGTAGAAAGAGCAATGAAAATATCCATAAAGAAATTATTTCGCAAAGAGAATGTACTGGTACAAGTATCAGAAGAAAACAATCCCGGAAGGTTAACGCCCGGTCAACAAATGCCCGCAGAAGTCGGATGTGTCGGCCTAACGGCGCATGAACGCAGCTCTGCTGTAAACAGGCACAACGCAGTCACATCCGAAGAAAAAAAATCCGGATGAACGCAGAAGAAGAAGAAGAAGGAAAACAATCAACATTCTTTAGGGATATCATAAGAAGGGGACAGCTGAAATGTGTCGTCAACAGCGGCAAAGTTGGAGAGGAGGAGAAACATTGGCAGACAAGAAATAAGAAGTTGGGCAGTTGACATAATGGCATGGGAATATCGATATCAGAAATGATTGGCAGAACGCAAGACAGAAGTCTGTGGACAGACATGATCACTAACGCACAGGGCATGGAATACAAGAAGATTGGAAGCTCATGAGACAGAAGTCTGTGGAAAGACATGATAAAAACCCGGTGCTTTTACTTCCCAGAAAATGTCCCTGTACCCATTTTGGGCCAAATCGACTAAAAAAAATTACCGCCTCGAAGAGGGGAAAAGGAGGGGGGAGGGGTGGTATTCCTCGCCATTAGGCGAACCCACCCCGACTTCAGAGTGAGAAAACGTACTGCCACCCAGTGGGACATAAAAATGACACTGTAAAACATCTACGGCCACCCAGTGGAAGAGAAATAGGACATTGAGAACATCTAGGGCCAACCTGTGGATTAGAAATCTGACAGTGAGAACATCTACGGCCATCCCAGTGGAACAGAAATAAACCCGAAACAACCCGCCTCCATTATTCCCCCAATGTTTTTTCAACGCTGGCCTCCTGTTGCCTTTCAGATCGCAATGTACTGTTCAGATGGTCACATCTGTTGGAGATTAATCTGGAATCAGCTGAAACCCTCCGTTGACACCTTGCATGTGAATAAGGAAGTTTGGACAAACAGACGGACTTTGAAGTGTCCCAGTCACTGTCATTCTTATCAGAGGATTCTCATTTTTGAATAGCCAGTGGTAACATGCCTCGCTAGCCGGGCAAAAAACTACAATTAGTAAGGGGAATTCACGAATATTTGCATGCAGTTTCACGTTATTTTTCCTGTGTACTCAAAGACATGTGAAATATTATAGTCTGTCGAGGATTGATGACATGTATGTTTGTACATCAATCTTTTGTGTATTTATGAGCAGGAGATTTAATGGTTCAGGAAATTTTGGCTGAGAAGTTTGAGAAAATTTAAGTGTTTTGACAGCTAGAGAGATGAAGAGGCTTGTAAATTGACCCAGCAACACATTGGCATGCAGGTAGGAGGCGGGTCTTCTGGCCTGGAGATAAACACATAGATAAAATGTATATAGCTAGACAAACATAGAAGACATGTGACCAACACGCAATAGAAAAACAGACAGACTGACTGACAGACAGAAAGCATGACAGACAGACAATCAGACAATAGATAGACAGGTAGACGGGCAGACAGATATACAGATTGACAAATAGACATGTCAACAAGGCAGTAGAAAAACAAACAGACAGACTGACAGACAGAGAACAAGACAGACGGGCAATCAGCAATAGATAGACAGAATGTTAGGTAGACAGACAGACTGATAGATAGATAGACAGACAAAGAGACTGACTGATAGACAGAACAACGGACGGCTTGACGGACAGCCAGACAGAACTAGAGAGTGACAGACGGACTGGCAGACATACAGTGAGATAGTTAAACAGTGAGGCAGACATACATACAGAAAAACAAACAGACAGACAGACAGACAAACCGATGGACGGACGGACGGATGGACGGATGGATGGATGGACGGATGAATGGATAGACGGACAGATAGATAGATAGATAGATAAATAGATAGATAGATAGGTAGGTAGGTAAGTAAGTAGGTAGATAGATAGATAGATAGATAGAAAGATGATAGATAGATAGATAGATAGATAGATAGATAGATAGGTAGGTAGATAGATAGATAGATAGATAGATAGATAGATAGATAGATAGATAGAAAGCTAGATAGATAGACGCTAAGATAGATACGATAGGATAGATAGATAGAAAGATAGATAGATAGATAGATAGATAGATAGATAGATAGATAGATAGATAGATAGGTAGGTAGACTAGATAGATAGATCGATAGATAGATAGATAGATAGATAGATAGATAGATAGATAGAAAGATAGGATAGATGATAGATAGGATAGATAGATAGATAGATAAGATTCGATAGATAGATAGATAGATAGATAGATAATCGTAGATAGATATATTTTTGTAGGTGAGTAGGCAGGTAGGTAGCTAAGTAGGTACTTAGGTAGCTGTGTAAGAAATAGAGTAAATATGTAGATACGTTTATAGCTGGTAGTTAAAAGAGTCAATACTTAGGTATTTTGGTAGCTAGGTAATTAATGTATTTAAAATGCATGTAAGTATGTAACTAGGTAATTAATAGAGTAAATATTATGTAAGTATGTAGCTAGATAAATAGTAGATTAAATATGTAGGTAAATATGCAGTTTGAAAGGTTAGAAGTCAGGCTGCAATAAATTATAAGATTATTGGGTAATCAAATAATTGTTTACAGCTGATAAAGGATCTATATCATAACACCCTGTGCAAGTGCATAGATGTCCGGTCTCTGTAAGAAAATGTCGCAAGGTGAAGATACGATCCCTGCAGCTCTATGCGGGTAAATAATATCAACAATTAAACGTACTTTTCTACTAGATAATACGTATTGGGTATATGGTGCCAATCAGCACTCGCTGGGTGGTGCTGTCAATGTCAAGCAGGAGGCCTTTACGTCCCGAGTACCCAGGTTAGACTGGGTCGACTTGGACGCCCGTGTCAATGTTTAAAAGAAATGTCCATTTTAAGGGGAATTCGAACATATTACCTCCGGTGCGACAATCCACAGTGCTATCAATTGCGCCATCTTGGCTTTCCTAGAAATTCATAAAACAAATAACTCGAAGGTTTCTCACTAAATGCTCACATGTGTGTAATAATCAATATACACATTTATGCGACCCGGTGGAGAGTGGGAGGGGGTGATGAAAAGTGAAGGGAGGATGAAATTTGTTTCCTCACAAGGCTTTGATCTTGTGGCATCTTCTCCGGGCAATCAAGATCCATAGGAGTTGGACAAGAAAGAACCATTACTTGAGAATATTCACATAAGACACGACAGAGATAGGACGTGCAAGGGGGAGATAATAATATCTGGACAATAGTCAGAAGGAACTCGGGGATTTTCCAGCACGAACGGTGATAGTAGTTTTTGCTGTCCCAAGTCCCTTCATGGTGGATCATGTGATATTAAATGGGCCCATTTGTGACGGCGAGATGCACGAGCTTCTGGCGGTACAACCAAACTGATGGTATGATACCGGCTGTAATCGTCTGTTTTACCAGAAAGCTGAGAGATGGTAAATTACCGTGAGTTTGTTTTGTGGAATTCCCCGCTCCAAGCTGATGTTAAGATAGCGGGGAAACATTATTCAATGCCACATACAAATGGAATAGTATGGTTTCTGAATGTTA
Organism: Cepaea nemoralis; assembly: GCA_014155875.1. Lineage (NCBI taxonomy): Eukaryota > Metazoa > Mollusca > Gastropoda > Stylommatophora > Helicidae > Cepaea > Cepaea nemoralis. Next base: position 154,493 of record JACEFZ010010265.1, on the reverse strand, counting down.
GTGTTTGTGTAAAGTGTAAGTTTATGACGATATAATAATTTAGTGTCATTTTGTTTGCGTAAAGCCTGGAAGGGTAGAAAGAGCAATGAAAATATCCATAAAGAAATTATTTCGCAAAGAGAACTGGTTACTGGTACAAGTATCAGAAGAAAACAATCCCCGGGAAGGTTAACCCGGTCAACAAATGTCCGCAGAAGTCGGATGTGTCGGCCTAACGGCGCATGAACGCAGCTCTGCTGTAAACAGGCACAACGCAGTCACATCCGAAGAAAAAAAATCCGGATGAACGCAGAAGAAGAAGAAGAAGAAAACAATCAACATTCTTTAGGGATATCATAAGAAGGGGACAGCTGAAATGTGTCGTCACAGCGGCAAAGTTGGAGAGGAGGAGAAACATTGGCAGACCAAGAAATAAGAAGTTGGGCAGTTTGACATAATGGCATGGGAGAATATCGATATCAGAAATGATTGGCAGAACGCAAGACAGAAGTCTGTGGACAGACATGATCACTAACGCCACAGGGCATGGAATACAAGAAGATTGGAAGCTCATGAGACAGAAGTCTGTGGACAGACATGATCACTAACGCCACACGGCATGGACTATAAGACGAAGAAGGATACAATCTGGCCTAGAGCCAAATGAGGATGCGAAGGAGGACTCTGGTGCTTTCACTGAAACCACAAGTAGCCTGACTATGGAAGTCATGGCAGTAAGTAAAGCAATAACATGGCTCGAGACACAGACATTCACTAGGGCTTGTTTCCTTAGCGACTCAATGAACATGATCAAGAGGATAGAGGAGGGGTCGATCCGAAGAGAATGGTGCTGTCTCTGGAGCGGTCTCGGCTGGCAAAGATTAGTTTCATCTTCGTGCCAGAGCATGCGGGAGTACAAGGGAATGGGCGGGCTGACAAGCTCGCAGGTGAGGCTACGGTGGAGGGCGGACGCGCCATGGACCAGGCTGATATTCTGAATGCTCTACGAGAAGTAAGACTTTTGCGTGAACCAAGTGATGACTGTGAATCCACAACCATGGCCAGACTGTGAGAACAGCAAATTAAAAGAGGGGTGGCCAAACAAGAACACTACGCAGGAAGCCAAAGAAGATTGATAAACCAACACAGAACTGGTGTCGTTAGCCGCTACACGCTGTGGGATTTGCTGAGGAGGGGATCCGAGCACTTATGGACTGAATGGTTCGATGTGCAATGAGGATGATCTTTCGACTAACTAACTAACTAGAGCCCGCGGTAAAAAAACAGGCTAGAAGCTTACCTGTCGGCCTGGATGTTATGGGTTCAATCCGAATCTTGGCAGATTCGAATTGTAAAATTGGCCTTTCCTCCACAGATTCATATTTGACCGAGAAAATATGGGTCTATCACCTTATGCCTAATGCGACTTAAGAGTAATTTACTGTTAGGTTTTACAAGCTAGCAATACACACGAACAACAGACTCTCAGATGGGGCATGGCTCTTTTCTTTCCTTCTTTTCTGCGTCTTAAATTGATGTCAATCAGTACCTTCAAATAAATTTCTCAAGTCACCGCCCTTTGCATAAGGCATCAACACCATGTAAACACACTGAAGACACTCTTGTGAAAGGTACAGTCATCGGGGTGCGCAGTGAGGTAAGACGTTACGTGCATGTCCTTTGCAGGACCTTGCAATTAATCCCAGCATTTATTAGCAGTTTGTAATTTTCTAGGTAATTTTAGTTCAGTAGTTTGTCATTGCTTTCTGAACGGCCGACGCTCATACCATTGTGAAAATCAACCCAAATCGATCTGCTTCCAAATGATCCGGGGCTGGCGTCGGAAACGGTATATAGGGATGCATAAAATACGCTCACTATCCCCATGCATCACATGCGGATATTTTTGGTGCAGGAAGATTGGCCAGCAACTTTCTCACTGGGCCTAAGCTAGAAGAAGTTGATAAACATTGCTCGGTGGAGCTGAATAGCTATAAGTATCCCACAGGATAAATACTGAGAACATTACTTAGAAGATGTCACACTACCTGTGGACAGCAACATGGTAATGGGTTTTGATTTTCATACCATTCGTGAATATCCCAGTGGTGATGGATGTTCAGTCCACTTATTACTAGAACAGTAGGGATTGATTTTCACATGACATGAAACCAAAACATTGGAGAGTGGTTGTTCCACGTATCAAAGAAATCATAACATTAAGACGTTATCTGGAAAATTAAGAGATCTATTTGAGTCTTGATACAATGACTGTTTTAAGAGTGAAAACTATAGAACATTTCGCAAGAAGGAAAGACGTCATGTTCATGGGACAGTGTTCCATTTTTCACTGGGCAGGAATTGTGTAGTCTCAGTTTCTATAAACTATTAGAAACAGTTTTTTTTAGGAACAAAAAATAGTATCATTCCCGAACTGTAGATTTGAATGGGAATCAGCCCTCATGGTTATCAAAGCTCCTGGAGGAGGACATGTCTGGAGGGAGAGACGCGGCATTTGGTGAGGTCCATTGTGCTGATTCTTGTGATGTCGTGTAATCCTTGCCATGATGAGTGGACTTTGATCATGAGCTTTGTAGTCTGACCTCTTTACTGAAAAAAAACCCCCCTGGAAAACACGTCACCAAAAATAGATTGTCTTTGAAACAGAAGATTTAAAAAAAATTTTCACAACGTGATATAGTCATCTACCACAAGTGGGTGTTTTGTGGAGCACATGCGGAGGTCATGTTCTTTCAAGGGCTCAGATTGGAGGAAGACCTGTTGAGGAAGGCAGCGTAGTTTTTGCAGTGACTGCGAGCAGTTACGCCATGGGTGTCGTGGCACTTACCATGGCAGTAGCGTGGCTGTAGACACAGACGTTCCGCCACGCATGTTATCGCAGCCGCTATATGAATATGCTAAGGGGTTTGAGAGAAGCTGGGCCAAAAGACATTGGCTTGAGTCCCTGAGGAGATCAAGACTGATCTGTGTCATGTTTGTGTTAGGGCACGCTGGTGTCAGAGTAAATGAACTGGTAAGCTAACTAACTAACTCAATCACCCATCAGCCTGCTCACTCACTCACTCACTCACTCACTCACTCACTTACTCACTCACTCACTCACGCAGCAGGTTCAAGTTACGTGTCTTTTTTCAAAAATATCTATCATGTGAGATTGGTGATACAACACACGGGAGAAGTCCGCACAAACAAACAGGACAACCATCTCTCAGACGAGGGCTGGTGTAGAGATCTCTCACACTATCTCAACACTGACTGTCTGATACAGAGCTCTCTAGTCCCCTCTCCAACCCCAGACACTAGAGGGACATGCAAGACCGGAACCGTGATGTCACAAGGGCTAGGATGTAGCCAGGTCAGGTCAGGTCTATATTATTCGAGCCTCCTTCACAAACTACGTCTCTTCCTGTCACAATGATGTTACCAACAGATGGCAAAGGGTCCGTGGGGGAGAGGACAGGAGGCTGCAGTAAAGTATCGTTTTCCACGACTTAGGGCGTGCTGAGTATATGGTGCTAGAGACATTATTGTACAGGCCAATCGGTACTCGATGGGTGTTGTGGTTAACGTCAGACCGGTCGCCTTTACTTCTCACAGCATTTTATGGTACCTGCTATAGACTGGGTCAACCTGGGAGCCCACGTCAATTTGGTTTTATCCGCCTCATTGGGGGTTCGAACACATGATCACCGATCTGGGGATTTACTCAGTGGTAGAGCAGTCGCTTTGCATGTGAAGGGCCCCGGATTCAATCCCTGGAATCTCTAGGATTTCTTCTTCCGATGTGCTGAAGCCGCAGCAGCGGGTTCAACCCCTACACCGATCAGCTGGAGTAGAACGTTGGCTTCTCATCCTTGACTGCGGACGTAATTTACAAGTACCTCAGAAATGGGAGTGAATTCTCCTGACGTCGGGGATAACTGGTAATAGGGAAAGTTAACCAACGCGCAAACTTCAGTACAGAACAATCTCCTTTCCTGTCAACCACTTGAAGTAGTAATACCGGTGTGGACTATGCGTGAGATCAAAGCGAGCGAATCGAACCACTGAGCTAACTGAGCTACCGCGGCGCCAGGACTGAGAGAATAACAAGTATCAAGTGCATTTCTTTCAAACAGATAATATACATATAATATCATTAGCGAGATGTCGAGAGAGGCGGCGTTTAACTCCATTGAATCCACATCGTTGTCCAGAATGAGAGACTCGGGAGTAAGAATTCTCACGGCCGGATATGATAGGGACTTCAACATCAACCTGCACAGAACTGGCGCTATTAGACGCCGGTCATTGATCTTGGAGGGAGGCTCTGAGCACCTAAGGATTTGTACAGTGTGCAAGAATGATACCGCAATAGGTAGCAGATAAAATATTGTCTAGAAATGGCTACTGGGAAAGTCAGATATAATTCTTCAATATATTCATACGAAATGTATAAATATAGTCGAAACTGAACACGATGGCTTGCATTCGCTGGGAAGAACCAAGAACACATGAAATGTTGTGTAGGACTGAAAGATGAAGTATTTCATTGTCAGCATACTTCAGCCCAACACCCAGAGGGACTCCTGGAAAGAGATATGCTCAGTCTCATCATCATCATGATTATCATGTGCCGTGCCATCTAGCTTAAGCGTTCATGTCTGTCCACAGATCTCGGTCCCTGGTGTTCGGGATAAACTCTGCTGATGACATTCCTCCAAGTCACCGTCTCAATCCACGCAGCATCATTTCTCCTGGTCTGCCTCTGCCTATTTTCAAACTGATCCTTCCAGTTGTCACGAAATTCTCCAGTCCCTCTCTCTCATGGCATGACCAAAGAATGCTGTTTATTTATTTCTTACATTACATATATTGTTCTAGATCCATCAGCCTCTCCAAGGCAATCGTTGTTAATTACTCCGTCAGCCCAAGGAATTCGCAACATTCGTCTCAAGGACCATATTTCCGTTGCCTCTAGCTGTATGCTTACTCTATCACTATTTTATTCCGATAGAAGCTTCGCCAGCGGCAACGTCTGCCTCACTGGGGCAGAGGCAAGGGGGATAAAACCCTGCACACCCAGGACGGAAAATGAACACTACCGCTCCACCAACGACGTCCTGGGAAATAAGCTCAGCTTTATAAGGAATCTATAGAAAAGCAGCCAGCATTGAGTCGGCTGGAGAATGAAAAGCCATAACTTCGATCCACCTTACGAGCCATGTTTCAAATGTCTTCTTTATAGAACTCGAGGTCACAGACGCAACGGAAGGGTCACCTGGAGATGGACAGCGTCTCGATTGGTTGATAATCCACGGCACAGCCGCCATATTTTGATGCTTGGCCATATCAACAGCGGCCCCTGGCAATATCCAATAAAAATGGGAAATAAATCTTGTCAACCTCACATAGATCAATACCCAGGCTTTATCTCTATAATCAGGCGTAGATCACAGCGGGGAGAGGCCGGAAGCTAATTAAGAAAACCGTCCCCTTATGGCCTAACAAATTAGGCATCGATAAAAGGAACGCGGTTCCTCGCCCCTGATGTCCCGTCTCTTGGGATCTAGTCCAGAGAATAGCTACTGCTGTCGAACGAATTCCATTCCAATATTTCATGCTGTTCTGGGGGCTGTACTCAAAGAATTCGCACTGCCAGTCTTAGAGGGCAACTAAGCTGAACTTTGACGGGCGATCTTCCGATGATTTTTCTTTTGACAGTCTTAAACCGTCCGGCCTGACATCTGACAGAAGGCAATTTGCCAATCCTGATATTGGCTGGCTTCATGGTGACGTCACTGATTGTTAGCGATGATAGTGTAACGAAAGAAGACGTTGCGTTTCTTTGACATCCGTCCCGTTAGCGACAGGAAGGGAGAGGGAGAAAGGGTGATTCTTTCCATCTAAGGATATATTTTAAAATAATCATTTCATCTGTCGGCCTGTCAAAGAATTATATTTAGCTGTCACGGATACCCAGCCATGGTTATATTATCTTGTGGTTGTATCGGAAACATCTGCGTGGTGGCACTGTGGCACACTTATATTTGTTTCTGAAATTGTGTTCTGAACAAACTGGTAATAGAGTGTTTCGGTGAAATTCATGTCGTCTTCAACGGGAACTAAACACATGTACGCGAAACACAGGCAAACCACGCAATCCGTGGTTTATCCGTAAAACAATATATGGGTCAATTTGAATAAGTGAATAAAATTGTGAAATTTCATTGCCTGTTCCATTTCTTCCATTGTTAGATTTGCCATCATATATTCTGCTGCTGTCTCTGTATTTCTATGATGTGTCTGTTTGTCTTTGATTGCTTTCTTCTGTTCGGTTGTAATATCAATGTGGTTTGCATTTGCATAGTGTTCCATTAGTGCATTTGCAGCCTTTTTGCCTGTAAGCAAGGCATTTCCTTGTTTAATTGTTATTTGTTTGTTTCTAGGTCCTTCATTGTTCATGGCTTTCACTAGTTTCCATAGTTTGTTTCCATCCCTGTCAAAATTCAGGTTTTTCTGTTTTTTCCCTCCAACAATCTCTTGTTGTTTGATTTACTGTTCTTTTATATTTTGCTGAGATGGCTTGAGAGAGATGTTTGCTTCAATTGTTTGTTCTCTCTCTGCTGTCTTCCTGGCATCTTCAACTTTGTCCTCCAAACTTTGTAGTTCTTCAGTCCAGTATGGTTTGTAATTTTTTCCTCGCTCCTCTTGGAATGGACTCAGTGGCTGCCTGTATTATCGCTCTGTTTAGACTTTCCACCATTTGCTTTATGTTGCCATATCGTGTATTTATGTTTTCACAATATTTGTCTGTTAGTATGGCAAATCTGTCCCAATCTGCTCGTTTGTAATTCCAGCGGGGCAAGGGCTTTTGCTCCTGTGGAACATACTCCATATTCATTTCAAGCTTGATTGGTCTGTGGTCACTACCTGCTAATGGTCCAGCACATGGCGATCGATTTTGTGGAGGATGTCTCCTGTGCAGAAAGCTAAGTCTGGAGTAGAAGTGGTAAGCCATCTTCTGGAGTAGAAGCTCGGTGTGTCATCCGCTTTGTTGAGTAGATGGAGATTTGAGTCTATTTCCCAGTCCTCCAATTCATCTCCTCTTTTGTCAGTATCTGGGTATCCCCATCTTTCTGAACGGCTATTAAAGTCTCCGACAATAATGCAGTTTGTGTCAGTTATTTTCATGTTTGAGAGTGTAAGGTCCTTATCTGCTGGGCTATACAGATTGTAGATTCTTATTTTCACGTCCTTTATCATTATGTCAACACCTATAATTTCCGTTTGGTTGTCAGAGATCACAGATACTTCGCTGCAAGGTATTGTATTTCGTGTAAGTATTAGAACGCCTCCTTTGTGTCCTTCGCGGTCGAAACGTGTGGCCTGATATCCTCTGACTGAGAATTTGTGATTGGCGTTGAGGTGTGTCTCTTGAATGCATGCCACATCTATTCTATCTTTATGAAGACGATGTGTTAGGGAGTCTTTCTTCTTGTAAACTCCTTCGGCATTCCACTGTAGTATGTTGAGTGTCCGGGGTATTTGGTCAATAGCTCTTAACCTACTCCTCTGTGCCTTGACTCCACAGCACAGGGGAAGGTGACCACCAGTAGTCATGGGTGGACCCCCTCGAGGCAGGGGGCCCGGCACTATCACCGCCTGATGGGACTTCACGGGATTAGCACCATATCGATTAATTTTGATTTGTGACATCATGAATTAAGTTACGTTGCACTGCTTTGTCAAGCCTGTGGCTCAGTACATCCGATTTCGACAAGCATTTATTTGGGGTGCTTTCCCTAGCCTTTGACTGTCCCCAGTCTACCTACAAGGCAGCAGGTTTCACGTTGCACTGCTTTGTCAAGCCTGTGGCTCAGTACATCCGATTTCGACAAGCATGTATTTGGGGTGCTTTCCCTAGCCTTTGACTGTCCCCAGTCTACCTACAAGGCAGCAGGTTTGTGTGTCTCTTCGTCTGGTCCCTCTCCCTTGACCTGTCCGACATGGGTGGCCCTACCAGTAGCTGTGCTACCGTCGGCATAGCTCTTGGGGTCATTGGGACGCACAAGCCCCTCTACCTCGTCACGGTGGACACACAGCAGAGGGGAAATTGTGATTTAAATGCTTGCGTTTTTGTTTTGTTTGAAGGTGTTTCTTGAGACTGATGACAATTACTGGGATTTTACCGAAACGTCGTATTTGCATGTGTTTTTCTATTCTCATTAAAGACATCAACATTTACGATACCTACGTAATTGCGCGGGAACCGCTGTGGCGCAGACGCCACAGTGCATTCCTGCCAGCCAGATAGTCGAACCCCCACGAGGTGCGATTTTATTTGAAATGGACCACACGCCTCCTCCCCCCCCCACCCCAGGTGGTTTAAACTGGGTACAAAATGGAGTATAGATCTTGAACGCAAAGATCTTTGTCAAATTGTTCACGACTGGTTGAATTTTGCAGCTAAGTTTCCTGCGCGATGTGTTTGCCACAGATACAGAGAAAAGGTGCCAGACTCACATGTGTATGTTGCCACGGATACAGAGAAAAGATCCCAGACTCACATGTGTATGTTGCCACGGATACAGAGAAAAGATCCCAGACTCACATGTGTATGTTGCCACGGATACAGAGAAAAGATCCCAGACTCACATGTGTATGTTACCAGAGATACAGAGAAAAGGTCCCAGACTCACATATGTATGTTACCACGGATACAGAGAAAAGGTCCCAGACTTACATGTGTATGTTACCACGGATACAGAGAAAAGTTCCCAGACTCACATGTGTATGTTGCCACGGATACAGAGAAAAGATCCCAGACTTACATGTGTATGTTGCCACGGATACAGAGAAAAGATCCCAGACTCACATGTGTATGTTACCACGGATACAGAGAAAAGATCCCAGACTCTCATGTGTATGTTACCACGGATACAGAGAAAAGATCCCAGACTCACATGTGTATGTTGAAACGGATACAGAGAAAAGATCCCAGACTCACATGTGTATGTTACCACGGATACAGAGAAAAGATCCCAGACTCACATGTGTATGTTACCACGGATACAGAGAAAAGATCCCAGACTCACATGTGTATGTTGCCACGGATACAGAGAAAAGATCCCAGACTCACATGTGTATGTTACCACGGATACAGAGAAAAGATCCCAGACTCACATGTGTATGTTTCCACGGATACAGAGAAAAGATCCCAGACTCACATGTGTATGTTTCCACGGATACAGAGAAAAGATCCCATACTCACATGCGTATATTACCACGGATACAGAGAAAAGATCCCAGACTCACATGTGTATGTTTCCACGGATACAGAGAAAAGATCCCATACTCACATGCGTATGTTACCACGGATACAGAGAAAAGGTCCCAGACTTACATGTGTATGTTTCCACGGATACAGAGAAAAGATCCCATACTCACATGCGTATGTTACCACGGATACAGAGAAAAGATCCCAGACTTACATGTGTATGTTGCCACGGATACAGAGAAAAGATCCCAGACTCATATGCTTATGTTGCCACGGATACAGAGCAAAGACCCCAGACTCACATGTGTATGTTGCGACGGATACAGAGAAAAGATCCCAGACTCACATGTGTATGTTGCGACGGAAACAGAGAAAAGATCCCAGACTCACATGTGTATGTTGCCACGGATACAGAGAAAAGATCCCTGACTCACATGTGTATGTTACCACGGATACAGAGAAAAGATCCCAGACTCACATGTGTATGTTGCCACGGATACAGAGAAAAGATCCCAGACTCACATGTGTATGTTGCCACGGATACAGAGCAAAATTCCCAGACTCACATGTGTATGTTGCCATGGATACAGAGCAAAAATCCCAGATTCACATATGTATGTTGCCATGGATACAGAGCAAAAATTCCAGACTCACATATGTATGTTGCCACGGATACAGAGCAAAAATCCCAGACTCACATATGTATGTTGCCACGGATACAGAGCAAAAATTCCAGACTCACATATGTATGTTGCCACGGATACAGAGCAAACATCTCAGACTCACATATGTATGTTGCCACGGTTACAGAGAAAAGATCCCAGACTCACATGTGTATGTTGCCACGGATACAGAGAAAAGGTCCCAGACTCACATGTGTATGTTGCCACGGATACAGAGAAAAGGTCCCAGACTCACATATGTATGTTGCTACGGATGCAGAGCAAATGTCCCAGACTCACATGTGTATGTTGCCATGGATACAGAGAAAAGATCCCAAACTCACATGTGTATGTTGCCATGGATTCAGAGAAAAGATCCCAGACTCACATGTGTATGTTGCCACGGATACAGAGAAAAGATCCCAGACTCACATGTGTATGTTGCCACGGATACAGCGAAAAGGTCCCAGACTCACATGTGTATGTTGCCACGGATACAGAGAAAAGGTCCCAGACTCACATATGTATGTTGCTACGGATGCAGAGCAAATGTCCCAGACTCACATGTGTATGTTGCCATGGATACAGAGAAAAGATCCCAAACTCACATGTGTATGTTACCACGGATTCAGAGAAAAGATCCCAGACTCACATGTGTATGTTTACACGGATACAGATAAAAGATCCCAGACTCACATGTGTATGTTGCCACGGATACAGCGAAAAGACCTCAGACTCACATGTGTATGTTGCCACGGATACAGAGAAAAGATCCCAGACTCACATGTGTATGGTGCCACGGATACAGAGAAAAGATCCCAGACTCACATGTGCATGTTGTCACGGATACAGAGAAAAGATCCCAGACTCACATGTGTATGTTACCACGGATACAGAGAAAAGATCCGAGACTCACATGTGTATGTTACCACGGATACAGAGAAAAGATCCCAGACTCACATGTGTATGTTGCCACGGATACAGAGAAAAGATCCCAGACTCACATGTGTATGTTACCACGGATACAGAGAAAAGATCCCAGACTCACATGTGTATGTTACCACGGATACAGAGAAAAGATCCCAGACTCACATGTGTATGTTGCCACGGATACAGAGAAAAGATCCTAGACTCACATGTGTATGTTGCCACGGATACAGAGAAAAGATCCCAGACTCACATGTGTATGTTACCACGGATACAGAGAAAAGATCCCAAACTCACATGTGTATGTTAACACGGATACAGAGAAAAGATCCCAGACTCACATGCATATGTTACCACGGATACAGAGAAAAGATCCCAGACTCACATGTGTATGTTGCCACGGATACAGAGAAAAGATCCCAGACTCACATGTGTATGTTACCACGGATACAGAGAAAAGATCCCAGACTCACATGTGTATGTTTCCACGGATCCAGAGAAAAGATCCCATACTCACATGCGTATGTTACCACGGATACAGAGAAAAGATCCCAGACTCACATGTGTATGTTTCCACGGATACAGAGAAAAGATCCCATACTCACATGCGTATGTTACCACGGATACAGAGAAAAGATCCCAGACTTACATGTGTATGTTTCCACGGATACAGAGAAAAGATCCCATACTCACATGCGTATGTTACCACGGATACAGAGAAAAGATCCCAGACTTACATGTGTATGTTGCCACGGATACAGAGAAAAGATCCCAGACTCATATGCTTATGTTGCCACGGATACAGAGCAAAGACCCCAGACTCACATGTGTATGTTGCGACGGATACAGAGAAAAGATCCCAGACTCACATGTGTATGATGCGACGGATACAGAGAAAAGATCCCAGACTCACATGTGTATGTTGCCACGGATACAGAGAAAAGATCTCTGACTCACATGTGTATGTTACCACGGATACAGAGAAAAGATCCCGGACTCACATGTGTATGTTGCCACGGATACAGAGAAAAGATCCCAGACTCACATGTGTATGTTGCCACGGATACAGAGCAAAATTCCCAGACTCACATGTGTATGTTGCCATGGATACAGAGCAAAAATCCCAGATTCACATATGTATGTTGCCATGGATACAGAGCAAAAATCCCAGACCCTCATCTGTATGTTGCCACGGATACAGAGCAAAAATCCCAGACTCACATATGTATGTTGCCACGGATACAGAGCAAAAATTCCAGACTCACATATGTATGTTGCCACGGATACAGAGCAAAAATCTCAGACTCACATATGTATGTTGCCACGGTTACAGAGAAAAGATCCCAGACTCACATGTGTATGTTGCCACGGATACAGAGAAAAGGTCCCAGACTCACATGTGTATGTTGCCACGGATACAGAGAAAAGGTCCCAGACTCACATATGTATGTTGCTACGGATGCAGAGCAAATGTCCCAGACTCACATGTGTATGTTTCCATGGATACAGAGAAAAGATCCCAAACTCACATGTGTATGTTGCCATGGATTCAGAGAAAAGATCCCAGACTCACATGTGTATGTTGCCACGGATACAGAGAAAAGATCCCAGACTCACATGTGTATGTTGCCACGGATACAGCGAAAAGGTCCCAGACTCACATGTGTATGTTGCCACGGATACAGAGAAAAGGTCCCAGACTCACATATGCATGTTGCTACGGATGCAGAGCAAATGTCCCAGACTCACATGTGTATGTTGCCATGGATACAGAGAAAAGATCCCAAACTCACATGTGTATGTTACCACGGATTCAGAGAAAAGATCCCAGACTCACATGTGTATGTTGCCACGGATACAGAGAAAAGATCCCAGACTCACATGTGTATGTTGCCACAGATACAGCGAAAAGACCTCAGACTCACATGTGTATGTTGCCACGGATACAGAGAAAAGATCCCAGACTCACATGTGTATGGTGCCACGGATACAGAGAAAAGATCCCAGACTCACATGTGCATGTTGTCACGGATACAGCGAAAAGACCTCAGACTCACATGTGTATGATGCCACGGATACAAAGATCAGGTGCGAGCATGAAATCTGAAATATGAGGACAAACAAATAATTATCTTCGTTTCCCTTCGAGAGTAAAACATCAAACCTTGTCATCACCACAAAAAACCGCGGTGTCCACCTTCCTATGCATTTGTGTAAGGTATGCTTCCTCCAGATAGATTTCACCCAAGGCTCTAACTACCCTTGGATAGGTTATTGTTTCTAATCATTTTGCCTTGACTCGGGCCTTTCGATGTATTTTTCCCCCAACTGCCGTACGTATGCACAATTTGCACACGGGAGCTTCTATAACAGAGCACCATCTCTGTTAGTAGTTTGGGAGATAGTTGGTGTGAAATAGAAAAGGGTTTGGGAAATGAATAAGTGATAAATGATGCACGCGTGAGCACAATTGAACGAGTTGTTAGGGAAGCTCACGCGTGACGTCGAGGATAAACATAGGGCAGTCCCAACTCAGCATTCAACTTAGACAGAAGTGTTTCAACTTATTGTATACGTTTTTATACCTGGACTAATAAACGGATACATATACACTTAGGCCGGAGCCTTGACTTCATATATTACAGTTACCTTCAGTTGTGTTCAGACTTGTTACACTTCCTTATCCGAGAAAACTAGGTATCTAACCACACTACCCAACAGATCAGAGGGAATATATTATTAGATACCAATGGTTGTTGGAACAATGTCTAGAACTATGCTGGGATTAAACCCGTTTCCTTAAGAGCCTCAGACGAACAACATGACATCCCAGCCACGACACACTCTAACAGAACAGAATACATGTCAAAGTATTATACATCGTGGGTAAAGTCAAATTCGACTTTGGAAACATCGGCTTATTTAATGGTTACTGTCTGATTCGGGGAGCAGAGGGACAATAGACAAACCTGACATCCTGAATGTCTTCTTGGGTTCAGGCCGAGTAACCGACTTAAGGGGAGGATGTGATTCTGCAACTTCGACAAGTTCGTGAAAACATCAAGTCTAGCGTGGTGAAGCTGGGCAAGAGGGTCGTGTGGGAAACCAAAAAAAGATAGTCAACAAACACATAAATGACGTCATCAGTCGCTACATGAACGAAAGAACAAACTTTATTTTCTAAGAGTTAAGAATTGGGCACACAGGCCCGTCTGACATTCTGCCCTTCTTCTCTCTTCACGCCTGGGGGAGATACTGAGGAGGCGTTCCGAGCAATTATGGAGTGATTGATACGATGTGCAGTGAGTATGTTCTGTTGACTAACTAACTAACTAACTAACTAACTAACTAACTAACTAACTAACTAACTAACTAACTAACCAACTAACCAACCAACCAACCAGCCAGCCAACCAACCAGCCAGCCAGCCAACAAACCAACCAGCCAGCCAGCCAGCCAACCAACCAACCAACCAACCAATTAACTAACTAATTAACTGACTAACTAACTAACTAACTAACTAACTAGCTAACTAACTAGCTAATAAGCTAGCTGACTAACTAGCTAACAAAATAGCTAACTAACTAACTGACTGCTATGAATGCATTTAACAGAATCACCAATACGTAAATATGTACAACAATAAAAACAGTTATATTTTTCTGGTTACATTGTGAGTACATTGTATACTATCGTGCCTACATATGTAATAGAATAATGACAACACTTTCATAAACAAAACACCGCATATTTTAGCCATTCCTCCACTCCCCAAAAAATCTCTACCCAATTGCCAATCAAGAGAATACATGCACAATCCGCCAACATTCTTACAACACAAATGCATGATCCACTCCTAGACTTTCATCTAAGACCTCGCTCGCACGAATCAATGAGATTTCTTCAGATATCCATAACAGCGTCAGCACGATTTTAAGAAACAGGAAATCAGCAATCCCCAGATCTTTCTACTGTTATCCAGAATAATCCTTATTCTCTTCATTTTCCTTAAAACCCGTCAACATTTTTGCATGCTCTTCTTTATTTTTGTCTCTTTGCGTCGTGCTAATTTGGATTCTGTCTTTTCGTGTTAAATGTTTCCCATTATTTATTACGGCGCACACAAGTTTGAAAGACATGACGGAGAAATTTATTGTCGTTTGGCCTGTTTCCTGACAGCGCCGAGGTTCTTTTTCTTGTATTCATACGCTTTATGTACGACGAAGCTTAATGTATAGTTCACCTTTTGCCTTCAATCTTCCATTAATTCAGTGTGAACAAGTTATTAGTTTAACTAATATTTAACAACATATGGTTTCTAGTGAACATACAAGAAATACCATGGACAGACAGGCAAACCAGAGACCAAGTCCTACAAGTGATACATGAAAATCGTAATTTTTTCAAGAAATTTGACGTAGATAGTCAAGATTATTGGGCACGTTATAAGGAGAGATAAACTGAAAACTTGAGTGACAACTAGCTAGAATGATTGGAACAGAGCAAAGAGTAAGGTACAGAGATAAATAACTGAGAGGATTGGCCTCGTGCTATAATCGAGACAAGAACAAAGATTCTGGTGATCGTATAAGATGGCGTACCATGACCACTAAAGCTTATCGCCATGACACATGATGATGATGAGTGTCCAACATATGTTTTTTTAAAAAGTACTTAAAGCCATTCTTGAACATTTGCTTTCTAGCCTCTATCTTAGACATTTGCTTAGTTCCATCCCTCTGACAGTCATCTTGTAACAAGCCCTTCGCAGAACGTCGCTCTCACCTCAGTCGGCTGGAAAGATTGTCAATAATTCACCTGTTCACCTGTTTAACGAAATTTCGACTTCAATTGTTTGTATTGTTAGGTTATCGTACTTTCCCAGATTCGGGAAACTCCGCTTAGATGGAGATATTGCCACGTCACCCTCTTACTCTTGCACGTCTCAACAATGATGCAAGAGATGATAAAGGGGGATTCCCACAGAAATTTCCGCCAGTCAAACACAACTGCGACCGTGAGGATATAGCCAGGTTGTTTTTTTTTTCATATCCTTTACAGGACATCGCTGTCAACACCAGCATCTTTCAGCTGTCTGTTGATTTCTTGGCAAGAATACGCTCAGTAGTTTGCCATTGATTTCTGAGCGACGGCTCATATACCCCGTAAGTTACCAACCCGGAGAGAACCGCTAACGATTCTCGCGCACGTCACGTTACTGACGAGAGTATACGGGATTACGGAGAAAGTCGTGTAACGCCTAGACCAGGGAGACCGGCTATTTGATCTATGCTGGTTTAATATAAAAGTCTGAGACCTATAGTGCTATTTCAATGGTTAGATACGAATTATGTATACAGTCCTTGTTGTGGGTTCAGATGGATGATACACCTGGCTAATGGAGACACCTTTTCTAGGGGAATCTAGTTGGCCATGCGTCGAAGTACACTTGTTCTTGTAGCAAGTTGCTGTCTTCATTTGGAGGTGACCGGTTAAAATCCCAGTCTTCTTCTTCTTCTTCTTCGTTCATCCGGAGTTTTTTTTTCGGACGTGATTGCGTTGTGCCTGTTTACAGCAGAGCTGCGTTCTTGCGCCGTTAGGCCGACACATCCGACTTCTGCGGGCATTTGTTGACCGGGTTAACCTTCCCGGAGAATCCCAGTCTGTAACTATAGCATTCAACTGTTATGTTGTCTAGTGTGTCCTCGGGTCTCTAATTCTTTACCCCACTTCAATGAGCGCCAAACAAATTGTGTGTATTTATTTATGAACTGTCTTAGTGGCCTCAAAGGTTTCCCCAGTTGATATTTATGTGTAATACTGAACGTAAAACTAATAGCCACAAGATGCTGAGGTCGATTGCGACGTCATATAAAAAAAAAAAAATTTGTTGCGTATCCCTTACGGGACGTTGCAGTCAACACCAGCATTTTCAGCTGCTGTTGATGTACTAGGCAAGTGTTACGTTCAGTAGTTTGCCATTGCTTTCTGAACGACCGGTCCCTATACCTTTTTCGAAAAAACCAGCACCGCCGTGTTTCGAACCCGGGTATACGGGCTCACAAACCGCGTTCGCAAGCCCTTCAGCCACAGAGACCGTCATATAGGACATACAAATAACTGTTTAATGTAACAAATGACAAAGGCATAAGGAAATGGCTGAAGAGCATGTATAGGGTGATTAATAAATCAGCGATGCGTTATTTGGTACAATGTAAGTTTAAATATGTTAAATCCTCGATTGTCAGTGAATCTACCGTATACACACTCAGACCCCTCGCGAGTAGTAGTTTGGTAACCCCTGCACCAAACAGCTCATTTGCATAGGGCTACAGAATTCAGCGAAAGGGAACATTTCTAATACACCTTTAACCTTGACATGGCAGGCTTCTTGTGCAGGGGAGTTACGTGGCCAGACGCAATTTATCCCTCGCTCATTTTTACAAGATTTGGTTGGAAATGGGAAGCGACCTGTTTCAGTCGCACTCCCTGGGAACTTTTATTGGTAGTAAAATGTAGGACGAATTGTGTCCCAGCATGAACCGATCCAAGCTTCCTGACAGCACCCCTGCCTTGTAGTACTGTACCACAGAGGTTCTCAACCTTATGTCACTTGTGTTCTGCGAGGCTGCCCTGACTTTCCCGAACTGAAAAGGATGAAGAAGAAGAAGAAGAAGAAGAAGAAGAAGAAGAAGAAGAAGAAGAAGAAGAAGAAGAAGAAGAAGAAGAAGAAGAAGAAGAAGAAGAAGAAGAAGAAGAAGAAGAAGAAGAAGAACAACAACAACAACAACAACAACAACAACAACAACAACAACAAAAACATCATCAACAACAACAATAAGTCATGCAAGATTTATGGAAAATCCGGCAGGTGTATGCATCGATTTGACTAGCAGATTTGAATGACAATGTACGGCGTCCGTATATGTCACAAAAGCCACTAGGTTTAAATTTCAGCTGAGGTTTAAGAATAATTCAGGGAATATTGGGTTTTTCGAGATATCTCATTTCTCGTATCTCCTGGGTAGTGATATTAGAAGCCCACCTTTCTAGATAAGGGTGAGTGTAGCAGGGTGTTGTATTGGAGAGAGAAAACCTCCCATATAAAGCAGAAGTCAAAAGACTGACCTATGGGAAAGTCTACCCAGTGCAGGAAAAGAAGACAAAAGTTGGCTCGTTAGATTAGGGTGTATAGATATAGCCCCGAAAAGAAAATCAACTCTCGTAAAAGTGGCACAGGCACCAGAATGTAAAACTAGAAACTGAACAATTGGGAAACGACAACATGTTTAAGTATCTGGGCTACGCTTGCCTGTGATAGAATTACATCCCCCAGAGAACTATCGTCCACACATACAATACATTCCCAACATATAGAAACACTTATCTTACACTCACTATCTCTATATGTGCATATTAATTTGTTGATACAATAAGGTCTAAGTTTAGGTTTTAAATTTTATATAAAGTTAGAATTTTTATTTATATAAAATGATGAAAAGAAATGCATCCAGCTTCTAGGATTGGTCTAGAACCTGTTCTGTCTCAGGCTGCCCGGCTTTAAATCCTGTGTTCCAGAATTCAGCCAAAACATTCAGTGGTTCGGGCTAGAATTCAGTGGCACTTAACTGTGAGTACTGTGTGCCTTCGCTTAGCCTGTAGAGTAACCAACCCGGTCCCTTCTCACTCGAGTGCTGATTGGTAAGGACTATGCACTGCTTCCGCCTGGTAACATCGCCACCTTACTAGCACCGATTTGGTCTAGCACTCTGTTGTAGTGTGCACTCAATGGGCTTAGAGCACGTTGTTGGAAGCGTGGTGTTGGAGTGTGCAATCTCGTGTCGCCAATCAAGCTGAAACGACACAAAGACAGGCTCTCATAAGTTTCTGGTGGCGACTTACTTCCCAACTGTTCCCGCATGTGTTTCGGCTTATAATTCTATGAAGACCTCATCATCAGGGGAGTACCTATCTGAGGATACAGAAATATATTCTATAGCGGATCCTTCAATATGTGATTTGACTAGCTGAGATCTAGTACTTGGAAAAGATATAGCCAAAGCTCCTGTCCTACACAATTGTTTATGCTTCATAGAAATGAAATTACATCAATCATGAGTGAGAATAAAACTGAATGAAGTTAATCGTTGTGAATCCCTCCGACATTCAACGTATATCAGAAATCTCATGTCGCATCCTCCCTCCCTACTCAACATTGGAAGCATACTATGATTAACTTCTTTCGATCCCTGCAATCACGAAACTCTACTCCTGACAATTCTAGCAATCATGACTTTACAATGAACCATGAAGTCTACAACTAATCAAGAATTCGATTCCGCCAACGAATTCTACACAATCAAAAATTTGCCATGAACCTAAAATACCGAACAACCAAACCAAGAACTCTAATCAGACAAGAATTCAATTCACACTACGAATACCAAACAATCAAGAATTTGATTCAGACTATGAATTCTGAACAAACAAGAACTCTCCTCGACCAAAGATTGTAATCAACCCAACAAGTATTATAATCATTTAGATTTCTAATTCGACCAAGAATTCTAATAGAACCAAGAATTATAGTACACAATCTTCTGTACTATTACCTTGTACATTTGCTTAGTTCCATCCCTCTGACAGTCATCTTGTAACAAGTCCTTCGCAGAACGTCGCTCTCACCTCAATCCGCTGGGAAGATTGTCAATAATTCACCTGTTCACCTGTTTAACGAAAGTTCTAGTTCAATTGTTTGTATTGTTAGGTTATCGTACCTTCCCAGATTCGGGAAACTCCGCTTAGATGGAGATATTGCCACATCACCTCTTACTGTTGCCCGTCTCAACAATAATGCATTCATATCACCATCATTTCATGTGTCCTAGCTAGGTTATAGTAACATTTGTGTTACTCTATCTTGATGACCTTTGTCATCCATGTGGCTAGATATATTTATGATATTTGATTGCAGCGATTCTACCACGTAGGTAATCCATCCTAATATAAATTACATTTACAATCCTTCACTAACCGTCATGACTCTCATCACCAGCATAGTCAGCAAGCTTTTGTACTGCTGCCTAGTGATTTAACTGCAGTCATAATAAATCATTGTTGGTGTTTTATCTAGGTTATAATAACACGGTTCAATGAAACTATGTCAATATTAGCGAGCTTGGCTTGCATCACAACATTGTTAAGATTTTTATGCATGCCTATGGACAAATGAATCTTCTCCGACAGTATATCAATCCTAGAAGGAAATTATGTCAAATTTTGTAAGCGTGGCTTGCATCATACCTTGGGAGCGTTTACCACAAAGCATCATGCGACCAGCCTAGCGAATCTGATTCTTCATTAGTAGCGTGTGGATATTGGGCATGGACGCTCTTTCTAGAAGTTCAGTGTCTGAGATCTTATCGTGCCATTTAATCTTCAATAGCTTCCTAAGGCAGGCTGTGTGGAAGTGGTTTAATTTCCTAGCGTGTCGCTGCAAAACAGTCCAGATTTCACAAGCATGTTGCAGTGTGGATAATACAGCTTCTTTATAGACTTTCAGCTTTGTTTGCAGGCTTAGTCCATGCATTCTTGTACAGTCTGACAAAGGTGGAGATTATTGCATTCACTTCGTCATAAATTGTGGCAACGTGTGACACAGTGCTGCCAAGATAGGTGAATTTGTCCACAACACTTCGTCTATCCTTACCAAAGGTACTACCAATGCCTGACACCCCATACCCATCCCCATAGTAGTAGTAGTACTAGTACTAGTAGTAGTAGTAGTAGTAGTAGTAGTAGTAGTAGCAGTAGTAGTAGTAGTAGTAGTAATAGTAGTAGTAGTAGTAGTAGTAGTAGTAGTAGCAGTAGTAGTAGCAGTAGCAATAGCAGTAGTATTAGCAGTAGTAGTAGTAGTAGCAGTAGCAGTAGTAGTCGCAGTAGCAGTAGCAGTAGGAGTAGTAGTAGTAGTAGTAGTAGTAGTAGTAGTAGTAGTAGTAGTAGTAGTAGTAGTAGTAGTAGTAGTAGTAGTAGTAGTAGTAGTAGTAGTTGTTGTAAGGAAAGAAAGAACTAAAGAAGAAGAAGAAGAAGAAGAAGAAGAAGAAGAAGAAGAAGAAGAAGAAGAAGAAGAAGAAGAAGAAGAAGAAGAAGAAGAAGAAGAAGAAGAAGAAAAAGAAGAAGGAGAAGAAGAAGAAGAAGAAGAAGAGGAAGAAGAAGAAGAAGAAGAAGAAGAAGTATTTATGCTTTCACATGTTGTAACCTGGACACCCCATACCCATCCCCATAGTAGTAGTAGTAGTAGTAGTAGTAGTAGTAGTAGTAGTAGTAGTAGTAGTAGTAGTAGTAGTAGTAGTAGTAGTAGTAGCAGTAGTAGTAGTAGTAGTAGTAGTAGTAATAGTAGTAGTAGCAGTAGTAGTAGTAGTAGTAGTAGTAGTAGTAGTAGTAGTAGTAGAAGCAGCAGCAGCAGTAGTAGTAGCAGTAGTAGTAGCAGTAGCAATAGCAGTAGTATTAGCAGTAGCAGTAGTAGTAGTAGTAGCAGTAGCAGTAGTAGTCGCAGTAGCAGTAGCAGTAGGAGTAGGAGTAGTAGTAGTAGTAGTAGTAGTAGTAGTAGTAGTAGTAGTAGTAGTAGTAGTAGTAGTAGTAGTAGTAGTAGTAGTAGTAGTAGTAGTAGTTGTTGTAAGGAAAGAAAGAACTAAAGAAGAAGAAGAAGAAGAAGAAGAAGAAGAAGAAGAAGAAGAAGAAGAAGAAGAAGAAGAAGAAGAAGAAGAAGAAGAAGAAGAAGAAGAAGAAGAAGAAGAAGAAGAAGAAGAAGAAGAAGAAGAAGAAGAAGAAGTATTTATGCTTTCACATGTTGTAACCTGAGCTGAAATGTGACAATGAGGTAAAGAACTGTCACTCATCCCAACAAATTTTTATTATTGTATACATCTTAAGCATTAATGGATTTGACATGGCTCGTATGCGTTTCATCGGTTCATTTAGTTGCCTCCGTTCTGGCTCGTGGCTGGTGCATTATGATACCACGTTTCACATTAAAAGAATATTGTAAAGAGTTCAGTAACTGCAACCTGTCCTAGGTATGTGCAGTATTAGAACCATCACATTGTCTAGGCCTGAGTGCAAGGAGATTTGGTGGTCAGTCTTTCCTTTACATAACGAACGTCCAGAGCCAATATTAAGAAATCACCCGACCGTGCTCATGTCTTTGTCTGCGGCACTGGCTCTAATCCCCCGTTGATGTGTCTTATTGTCTTCTTCCATGTGCCTCAGAGAGGTATTGGGAAGAGATCTAATCCCCCGTTGATGTGTCTTATTGTCTTCTTCCATGTGCCGCGGAGAGGTATTGGGAAGAGATCTAATCCCCCGTTGATGTGTCTTATTGTCTTCTTCCATGTGCCTCAGAGAGGTATTGGGAAGAGATGTAATCACCCGTTGATGTTTCTTATTGTCTTCTTCCATGTGCCTCAGAGAGGTATTGGGAAGAGATGTAATCACCTGTTGATGTGTCTTATTGTCTTCTTCCATGTGCCTCAGAGAGGTATTGGGAAGAGATCTAATCCCCCGTTGATGTGTCTTATTGTCTTCTTCCATGTGCCTCAGAAAGGTATTGGGAAGAGATCTAATCCCCCGTTGATGTGTCTTATTGTCTTCTTCCATGTGCCTCAGAGAGGTATTGGGAAGAGATCTAATCCCCCGTTGATGTGTCTTATTGTCTTCCTCCATGTGCCTCAGAGAGGTAGTGGGAAGAGATCTAATCCCCCGTTGATGTGTCTTATTGTCTTCTTCCATGTGCCTCAGAGAGGTATTGGGAAGAGATCTAATCCCCCGTTGATGTGTCTTATTGTCTTCTTCCATGTGCCTCAGAGAGGTATTGGGAAGAGATCTGATCCCCGTTGATGTGTCTTATTGTCTTCTTCCATGTGCCTCAGAGAGGTATTGGGAAGAGATGTAAAGGTCTTTTATGTGTTCTTTCTAATGTCTTTTGAAGTCAGGTGGTTTATAAGTAGCGTATTGGCCTCTACCTCACTTTGAAGTGAGAAGATTAATTTCAGAACAATGTTGTATGACAATAATCTAAGAACAAACTTCTATAATAATAATAATCAAATAACATTGTTCTATGAAAATAATCAAAGAGCAATGTTCTATGACCAGAAATCAATAACAATGCTCTATGGCAGTGGTTCTCAACCGGTGGGGAATTCCCCCCTATGGGGAAATTTTAGGGTTTCCAGGGGGGGGGGGGGGGGGGTGAAGATTATTTCAAGATCGCGTTAATACAAGAACCGATTACTTGATCTTGTTTTTCCCTCCATACTTTATGGTTCTGACTCCTCGCCCTTTTGATATTCGTCTTATAACGTATGTAGACCCACAAATCACGTCTTATGTAGACGTCTAAACTTGTTCTAGTATGTGTTATTAAAGTTAGCTTTCATTTTTACGTATACTATGTAGGGGCAGGGCGGGGGGGGGGGGGGGGGATTTAAAGGGAGGAAATACGAAAGGGGAGGAATGACATCCTCAACATACGGTGAAAGGGGGCATGGGCCAAAAAAGGTTGAGAACTACTGCTCTATGGCAATAATATAAGAACAATTTTATATGATTCTTCTCCTTCTCCCCCTTCTTCTAATCCTCCTTATTTTTCTCCCTGCTTCTCCACTGCTTCTCCCCCTTTTCTCCCATTTCTACTCTCCCTATTTCTCCCCCTTCTACTTCCCCTTCTTCTCCCCCTGCTTCTCCCCCTTCTTCTCTACCTTCTTATCCCCTTTCTACTCTCCCCTTCTTCTGCTACTTCTTCTCGCCATTCTCCTACTACCACCCCAATCATCTCCCTTTGTAACATGGCTAATGACTGCTCACATTTTGCAACTAAAAATACTCCACAATGAGGTGACCAACCTCACGCCAACCCTCCTTACTCGCCTCTTACGACATGAGTGTTACTATTTCTCGCTTCCTTTATGAGCCCCGCTAACTAATAACACACTGACGAATCTCAATTGTCTTGCGCAACAATCTCTTCTCTGACCACAAGGGCATTAAAAAGTAGCACATAAATTTTACGTTCCCAGTTTCCTCCCTTGTCTTGCACACAATACGACAGTGTCTCCTAAATCTAGGTTGTCACCGCGTTAAGTCGCTCCAGCCTGGGACAGCAATGACCTGCCCTAACTTCTTACCTGAAGGCACCATTAAGGTTCATTGGCGTCTGTAACGTAATAAATCCGGAATCTCAGGTTAACCGTACACTCTAGAGTCCTGGGTTTAACATCAATGTTTATGACCGACTCTCCAGGCTTGCAAGCAGGGAATATAATTTTTTAAACCGTCGTGAAAATTTGCCGAAGAATTTTTATAGTCGGTTTTATTGTGTTTTATTTCTTCTACGAGACGTGGCCTTGGGGCTTCTCGCTAAAGCTCGACCCGTAACGGGGTTGTCTTTCGTAGCTGTTATAATTGACTTGAGACCAGGTCTTGGCATCCCTGAGCCAAACAAGTACAGTGTAGTAGTTCACATTCTCAGCTAGTTTGCTTTAAGTTTGGAGGGATCTAACAGATTCGGTGCCAAAGAAAAATTAGGCTAGGACCTAACAAAAATAGATGGCGGAAAATGAGAAGTAGAGGGAAGTGTGTCATAATTATGGCTTAAATGTTGGTCATATGATAGCAGACATGTTGTATAATATATCAAATTAAAGGGGGTTGCATAGGAAAAATAACTGTATATAAGCCCATGGAAGATACGGGAAGTCACTTAAGACGATTGATCATCCCATGTCACTTAATCAAGTGTGTAAAAGTCAAGAGGACCGACTTCATTGCACCGGGTTTTATCCCATATGGCTCGGTCTTTTCCCGCAGGGCCACCTGCCGAAAGCGTCGCAGAAAGGATGAACTCCGTAGGTCTAGGGACGACTCCCCCCCCCCCCCCCCCCCACCTCCCCAAGGAGTCTTTGAAAACATTTGCATTAATTAAGTGTTGTGAAAAGGCTAAGACACAAGAACAAACAGATATCACAGAGGCATGTTTATTATCATGTGCCCAGCCAGCGGGCGTAGGTGTTCATGTCTCTCCACACACCTCGGTCTTTGGTGTTCTGGATCATCACTGTTGATGGTACTCCAACATGCCACCGTCTGTATACACCCAGCATCATTTCTTTTGGTCTGCCTCTGCATCTTTTCCCCATTGATCTTTCCAGTTGTTACAATATTCTCCGATGCCTCTCTTCTCATCACATGGCTAAATAAAGCGTGATGGCTCTTTCATGGTTTGTATATAGTGTTCTAGTTTGCTTAGCCTCTTTGATATAATCGTTGCTAATTAATCTAAACTAGTCCAATCTCTTCCTAATTTGATCATTTACGTTCCAAGATTCACCGCCATATAAAACATAGTTTAAATAACATTTCATCACTCGCTTTCTTACATGAAATGATAGGCACTGATTGTATACAATACTTTTTATTTTCTGGAAAGCAGCTTCTGCTTGTCCTAGTCTGCTCTTAATCTCTGTTGTGCATCTTCAATCCGATGTTATAATGAGATGGAGTATGCAAAACAGAGTTAGAGCAGGATAGGAAGAAATGAAGAGATTTGAAAAATGAAAATGTGGGCCTTATTATGAGCATACAAATAACGGTAAATGTTGGACTGGTTTGAGAAAAGAGAGATAGAGGAAAACATGGAGATAAGTTTCCTGACAGCCTGTTGTCACGGCACGGAAAGGGTAATGCTGAATTGTCATCTGCGGGTGTTCTGGCGATACTGATAGGGAGCGGCGCTGTCAATGTCATGAGCACGGTAAGACGCGGGTTCGACGTCGAGGCTCATCGCTTGCTAAAGTGAGGGACAAATCGGCCGCCTAAACATGTGATGTCCCTGATAAATCACATACCTATAGTAAGAAACTGCTTCCGGACAAATTTAGTTAATGATTAAGAATAGTAATCTCCTCCATATTCATTATCGCATTTTGCAATTGACGAGCAATAAAGGCCTGTTCAAATAGCTGAAACTTCAGCAATTAGGAGTTTCCAACCAATCTTGTGCAGAAAGAAAGAAATTGTGAATAATTTGTGGGGATAATAAATGCTTCACATTCGAACAATATTATCAGCGACTATGTGTGTTAAGTATTTCAGACAACATATACTTCATTAGTTCACTTATTATGATATATAGCTCCGCAAAAACACTTGACGCGATGAAGCGAATATGCCAGGCAACAAATTGTGCAACATATTATTTACATTTTCGTTGTTTTGATACTTGTTTGTTGCATATCCCTAACAGGGTATCGCAGTCAACACCAGTATTCCTGTCGTTGTGATCCAAATCCCTTTGCCACGGAATACGGCCACTATCTTCTTCTTTTGCGTTCATCCGGAGAGTTTTTTTCGGACATAATTACGCTGTGTCTGTTTACAGCAGAGCTGCGATGCTTGCACCTTTAGGTCGACACATCCGACTTCTGAGGGCATTTGTTGACCGGGTTTACGTTCCCGGGTCGGCCACTATCACCATACGGACATAATTATGCATACAGACAGTTTGATAACCTACATCCACACAGCACCGATTGGCGAAACGACTCCCTGGATTTCAGCCTGCGGGAATGCTACACTTTACCACCAAGATATTATTTGATCAATATCATCAACGTCATTATCTAAATTAGAACAATATAACAATTTATACATTAAACAAAGCCCAAATCCGGTAGACTGCGCCCTTCTAATTTCCGGCACGATGTAGGCAAAAGCTTCTCAGTGGTTGCCAAATGAACAATTGCTTGGCTAGCAAATACCTTTGCCAGACAGTCTTTATTAACCGCTTAGTGTGTGATTGTCTTCAAGGTTCAAAGTTTGCGGGCTGTGCCCATATGGTCTCTGAAGGTGCAGCTTGTGGTATACGGGACTTAATATACGGAAGTGTGGTTAAAGAGCCATGAGCAGGACGTGACGGTTCCTTGGGTGAGCCCAGTATCAGAGCGTCCTGTTACGGCTCTGCACTTATGGAAGCCTTCTTGGATGGCGGAGAATGTCCATAGTCTGCCCCTGCCTTCTCTTGAGAGTCAATCAACAAATGCAACTTGTCTTCATGGGCATGTTGGTCAGTAACCAGAAGATGAAGGGACGACGATGCCGTCCAAAAAAAACAAAAAAAAACTGAGACCTGGACACATATTACGAAACACACAAGAACACCGGTAAACAAACACGAAGACGTCGGATGTGTCGACCGAAAGGAGCAAATGTCGCAGCCTTGCTGTAAATAGATACAACGCAATCAAATCCAAAAAAAAAAAAAAATACCGGACGAACGACAAAGGAATAGATATATTCGTATCCCTGTGGTGGTGCCTGATATTTTTTTAAATAATATTTTTTTTTGGGAGGGGGGGGGGGGGGGGGGGGGTAATTGACCAGGGCTAACATTTCGACACAGCCTAACACCTTAACACGGGTATCATGAAATTTTCTTAGGACTAAAGGCGGTGTGAGTGATATTGACCACATCAAATGGTGATTGGCAGGTCCGCATGACCGAAAGGGTACGAACGCGTGTTCTTAAACATCCGTTGTGCTGATGACGAGGTAAGCGGTTCAACCCCCACACCTGACAGCTGGACTAAAATGTTGACCTGTCGTCCTTGACTTGGGACGTAAATTACAAATACCCCTAAAGTCGGAGTGGGTTCGCCTGATGGCGAGGGACACTGTTAATAGGGAAAGCTAATCCACACGCAAAATTCAGTCCATCATTGCTATAAATAGTGTGTATGGACTACGCTTGAGTTCAAAACGAGCGTGCGCAAAAAGAAATAGTGATTGGTCTATACAAATATGAGTCTAGCACCAAATACCCATTTCGTCAGAAGGCCCGGGGAAGTGCTATGTACTTTATCACAGACTCATGATCATAGACAGTCTTCGCTCACGAATCCACCGCGCAAGTCACAGTCGTTGGCACTCCTCCTAGGGGCGTAAATAGAGGAGAACAACAACAACGACAAACACAACAAGAACAAGAACAACAACAACAACAACAACAACTGAAAACTATCATCTACTTGCTAATGTACATTGTGGTGTAGGACAGGGAGGGTCTCGAGCTTGAGGAATTAAGGCAGCCTGGCTAGTGCAGGATTCGAGCCCTGTTTTCCTGAGGGAGAACCAGGTGTTCAACCCACTCGACTAGTCGCTCCTAACAACAACAACAACAACAACAACAACAACAACCATAATCCAATGTACCTTTAGGCATAGTCATGAGCCCTTTATATACCCATTACCCAAAACACCCCAAGTCGTGGGCGAGGTACTTTATTTTATCCAATATATCCAATAAGCTTTAAGGCTTGCAGATGGCCGTTGAATTTATCAGTCAATCAATCAGGTACCATCGCCACAGTGAAGGTTGGCTGCAATGGATCTCCAACACTGTCTGTCTCTCGTCTTGATTGTACATTCTGTCAGACATGTTTGTCCATCTCTTGATATTATCTTTCTACTTGTATCGTTTTCTACCTCTTGCTCGCTTGCCTTCAACCTTACCCTACAGTATGGTTTTTATAAGAATTTTGTCACTTCTAACGTGGCCGAAATATGTCATTTGCCTCTTTGTTTTTTTTTTTTTTTTAACTGTACACCAGATACCCAATACACCACCTTACGGCCTAGAGAAAGGCCCATTACTGTACACCATACACCCAGTTAGCCTTAAGGTCTAGAGAAAGGACTCTTACTATACACCATATACCCAGTTAGCCTTAAGGCCTAGACAGGGCCCTTACTCACAATTTATCAGCTAAAACAAGCAACCCACGCCTCAGTGAATATCTGTAGCCAACAGATTAAAAAAATCTCAGAAATTAA
The DNA here is from genome assembly GCA_014155875.1 of Cepaea nemoralis. NCBI lineage: Eukaryota > Metazoa > Mollusca > Gastropoda > Stylommatophora > Helicidae > Cepaea > Cepaea nemoralis. The sequence goes on along the minus strand of JACEFZ010010265.1, from coordinate 125,759 downwards.
CCAAACATACAAATACAAACACAGCGCTCCAGTTTCTTTCACCCACTCGAAATTGATTTAATGCGTTGTTACACTTGATTTATCTTTGTTTTTCTAAATTCCCTTTCTCTCACCTGCGGCTGTCACAATAGAAGCTCGTAATTAGAACGCAGGTTCAGGGTCCTGCAGCGAACTATCGACCTTGCCGGCTCACTCCATTTCTATTGTTGTCCCTTTGTAGAAATGTGGAACTGGGCGTGTGAATAGAACATCGTTCATAAACTAGAGATTTATTGCGATTCCGCCCAGATCTGCCGTGGAGACTTGTGCAGGAGGATATGAACACCCCATAATATTTGTCACGGCTGGGGAACGCCCGTTTATTTCTAGTATTATTAAATTACAAGTATCGATCGGGTCCTTCAAGTATCGTTTGCTTTCACCTAGGTTTCCATACGCCGCTTCTGTAGCTAGGGACACTTCTCTGTTTAATGGATTGTTAGCTTGTTTCTATTGATTATGGAAGGGTCATTGATTGCTTCTTTGGTTGTAAATCCTATGGAAGACAAAGTTTGAATTCTTTAAGTCCGATGCACTTATCAACGAAAAGAGCTTCCTTCTGTGGGAGTGAGGGTGACGTAGTTGCTTTTCTTAGAAGATGCACAGATAAGCCATGGACTGATGCTGAGCTCCTGTACCTTTTCAAAGCTGGGACACCGGTTGGGAGTAAGGTTTGGAGTAAGGATGGGAGTAGGTCTGAGGGTAGGGCTGGGAGTAGGTCTGAGGGTAGGGCTGGGAGTAGGGCTGGGAGTAGGGCTGGGAGTAGGGTTGGAAGTAGGGCTGGGAGTAGGGCTGGGATTAGGGCTGAGAGTAGGGCTGGGAGTAGGGTTGGAAGTAGGGCTGGGAGTAGGACTGGGAGTAGGACTGGGGGTAAGGTTGGGAGTAAGGCTTGGAGTAAGGATGGGAGAAGGTCTAAGGGTAGGGCTGGGAGTAGGTCTGAGGGTAGGGCTGGGAGTAGGGCTGGGAGTAGGGCTGGGAGTAGGACTGGGGGTTAAGGTAAGGTTTGGAGTAAGACTTGGAGTAAGGATGGGAGTAAGGCTGGGAGTAGGGGTGGGAGTAAGGCTAGGAGTAGGACTGGGGGTTAAGGTAAGGTTTGGAGTAAGGCTTGGAGTAAGGATGGGAGTAAGGCTGGGAGTAGGGCTGGGAGTAAGGCTGGGAGTAGGTCTGAGGGTAGGGCTGGGAGTAGGTCTGAGGGTAGGGCTGGGAGTAGGGTTGGAAGTAGGCTGGGAGTAGGGCTGGGAGTAGAGCTGGGAGTAGGGCTGAGAGCAGGGTGTCAGAGCCTAGCTATGCAGCGACATCGTTACGGCACCCGGCGGACAAGAGTTGTCGGCTGGCGAGATTGTTACCTGACACGCGACCAGCGGTCAGGCTGACGACAGACGCACGCAAGCCACGTGACCACACCAGAGGCAGTGGGCCGTGTGCGAGATAGCGGCAGACCAAGCTGGGACAGGACATCGAAAGGACGTGTGTGATGAGAGCAAGGCGTTTGTGTGAATCTCCGTGGTTGTAAGCCGAACGACTGATATCTTGAGCGTCAGACCTATGAGCTGTATTGTGGTTGTGAGTTATATATTGTAGATCGTTGTAATTATCGTTCTGTATTTAATGTGGCAATAAATCCATAGAACTTGTGTTGCTGTGTCTTACGTCGAATCACGTTATACGTTATACTTGTACTGTCTCACACGTGTTAGCCAACGAGCCGAATAGAAGATCCTGACATGTGTGGACGTGGGTTGCTCGTCTTTATTTAAGAACCTAATATATTTAGACGTGTGTTGTTCGTCTTTGTTATTTAAAACTATAATTCTTGTACTTGTAAAATTTGTCAAGGTTATAGTGATGTACATGTGATCGGAAAAGTCTCAGTGTGATCCATTTCTACATTGTCTAAATATGTTTAAGATCATTAGTAAATGTGCAGTACATATTGTTTGAGCCTGTAAGCGTGTTAAACATTTGTGATTTGTGAAAATTGTCAACGTTTGACCTTGTCGACATTGTGATTTTGTCGCCATTTTGACCTTGTCGCCATCTTGTAAACTTGATGTCTATGTCCTTACTGAATGTCATCTTGATGTAAGTGATGTGTCATCAATGTTATTGAGTGTTGAAATACAGATAGATTGTCTTTGTATATTGAGTTTGTGGAACGCAAAGAGTTTTGGAAAGAGTGTAACTTCTGTTGAAAGAAACACTGTTGACGACAAATTTACGACATACAATTATACTCGACGCCATCCAAACCTAATCAACACTTAGTGACTTGCAGGCACACACCAACAAACACACGCTAACTTATTTCTCTCCAAAAACAAAGCAGGTTTTTTGCGTACCATCCATAACCCTGCCGTAGAGGTCATTAGTGGTTCCGAAGTACGACCCTACAGTTTTCTAGCCCGATTGCCCAACCATTCGTCACCATATCCAAGGGCACTTGAGTATATTTTTCTTTACTTTAACTTTACGTATGCATTAGTGGGCACGCATCGTATAGTCAAATCAATTGTAAGTTGTTTTTCTACTAACCATTTATAATATATTTTGTGTGGTTGATTTTCATTGACATATTTTCTCCATCATGTCGTCATTATTTGATTTCATCGATATGGGTTTAAAATTAAAGTTAGAAGGTGATGAATTAACACAATGGAGTGAGAAGAAATACGCTGAATACTGTGAACGCGAAGATAGAGCAGCTGAAAGAGCTCTAAAACAGGCAGAGATTGAAAAAGCTGCCAAGCAAATAGAGGCAGAAACAGCTCTAAAACAAGCAAAGACAAAGCAAGCTGAGATAGACGGTGAACTTAAGAAAGCAGAAATAGCAGCTCAGAGTAAGAGAGAAGAACTTGAATTACAGTTGAAAATAAAACCAACTCAAACGTTCTCTGACTACCTCGTTTAGTCCGAGACATTTTCAGCAAATGGACTTCATCAGCCAAAATTAACAAAATTATGATAAATTAGAAGATCTCATTATTCGAGATAAAGTTATTTCTTCTGTCCCATCATCTTTTCTAAGTTCTTACAGGAGAATGAATGTACAAGTGTGGAAGAAATGGAAAAACGTGGGTCGGCCTATTATACGGCAAATAAACAGTGTTTTGCCACTGAAGCTACTGACAGTAACTGGGTAGCAGCAGCCAACTATGAGAACAACTATAGTAGGCAAAAACCACACAGGCCTACCTCTGATAGAGTTAGACAATGCACTCACTGTAAATTGTCTCACCATTTGAACGAGATGTGCGATAAAAACCAGGGTACCTAACATACTTGCAAAATATGGTAAACAGACAAGACATAGAACGTAGATCGTTCAAAAGTGCACGTAAATGTTTTCTCTGCAAGGCTTACGGTCACTATCGTATGGATTGTAGAGGCAGGCATATGACCAACAAAGCCAATGCCGCCTTGTTCGATAGCTCAGCGTCAGAAGACGAAAATCCAGCAAATCCCGCAGCGTGTAGCGGCTAACGACGCCAGTTCTGTGTTGGTTTATCAATCTTCTTTGGCTTCCTGCGTAGTGTTCTTGTTTGGCCACCCCTCTTTTAATTTGCTGCTCTCGCAGTCTGGCCATTGTTGTAGATTCACAGTCATCACTTGGTTCTTGCAAAAGTCTCACTTCTCGTAGAGCATTCAGAATGTCAGCCTGGTCCATGGCGCGTCCGCCCTCCACAGTAGCCTCACCTGCGAGCTTGTCAGCCCGCTCATTTCCTTGTACTCCCGCATGCCCTGGCACGAAGATGAAACTAATCTTTGCCAGCCGAGACCGCTTCAGAGGCAGCAACCATTCTCTTCGGATCGACCCCTCCTCTATCCTCTTGATCATGTTCATTGAGTCGCTAAGGAAACAAGCCCTAGTGAATGTCTGTGTCTCGAGCCATGTTATTGCTTTACTTACTGCCATGACTTCCATGGTCAGGCTACTTGTGGTTTCAGTGAAAGTACCAGAGTCCTCCTTCACAATTCTCCCTCCGGCCCGAGCTGTAAAGGCCCATGAGCTTCTCACATGTCGGACGACCGACCCATCTGTGTAGATGACCGCGTCACCTGTCTAGCGAATTCTCGAAAATCAACGCTTGTACTTCAGCCTCAACAGCAGCCGGATTTTCTTGTCTGCATTTTCTATCTAGTTGGATGCAAACTGAAAAGGATGTGCAGAAGTCTGTTGGCACTTGCACCCACTCCTCGCCAGGTTCTAAGTCCTCAAGTGAACACACCTGTTGAAGAATGTCTTCGGCTTGACCCATCCACGACCGTCCTCTTTTTAACCTGCTGCCCTTCACCTTCCTAATTTCACTATGCAGTGGATGCTGTGTGTTTGCGTTAATTCTGAGGTAGGCGCGTGCCCTGCAAACTTGCATTCTCTCTTCAATGGTTGGAAAATCAAGAAGGTAGCGCATCGCCCTGCATGCTGTATCTCTTGTACATCCAAGAATAATGCGCATAGCTTCATTCTGTATCCTTTCCATCCTTTCTATCTGCTTATGGCTGAGAGTCAGGATTGCCATTGCATACTCCAAAACAGACATGACCAGCCCCTCGTACAGAAGACATAGATGGCGCTGCTCACAGTTTGCTGCCGCCATCACCCGCATCGCTGCCAAACCCCGCTTGGCCTTTGTTATCACCTGGTCTATGTGCACATTATAAGCAAGGCTTCGATCAAACCGTATCCCCAGGTAATTCATTGCCTGCGTTCTTTCCACCGTCTCTGAACACAGCATTACAGTTGGTGTTGGATTGTTGACAATATGATTATTCAACGAGAACCAAGTCACTGTTGCCTTTGTTGGGTTGACCATTGCCCCAGCTTCATCACACCAAGTACTTATGCGATTGAGTTCGGTTTGTAGTTCCACAGCAACCTCCTCTCTATCCTTACCCTGACGATACACTAAAACATCATCGGCATATGACAATGTCCTGCCAGGTCCAGTGATCTGCTCACTGGTGATTCTCACTGTGTAGGCGTTGAACAGTACCGGAGATAATGGTGATCCCTGTGGTAGGCCAGGATATATTGTTGTTGGTTCCGAAGTCCAACTGCCACATCTAAAAACTACTTTCCGTTGGAAGAGAGCTGCAGCGATCCAACTAAGGAGGAATGGACTTACGTTTAGTTCAAGAAGCTGAAACATTAAAAAATCCAGTGGTACTCTGTTGTATGCGTCCTCAAGATCAATCGCTGCAGCAACGGTTTCAGTGCCTGAGTGGAAACCTTCATAGACATCATGGGCAAAGACTGCTGCATTGGTCCAGGTTTCTCTTTTTGGACGGTACCCACCCAGGGTAGGTGGGAAAACACCTTGCCTCTCTAGTTGGCTTGATATTTTCCTGGCAATTACCTTCTCCAGCAGCTTGCCTATTGTATTCTGCATGGTTATAATTCGATATCCCTGAATTTTCTTGTGGTCTTTGTCAGGCTTCGGCAAGGGAATCAGATAGCTGTGTAACCATTCCTCCTTGATGCTAGCACTCCCTATACTGTTGTTGTACATGTCTGCTAGTTTCTCTAGCTCATTGTCGGTACACCTATTTATGTCGTCGTATCTTATGCCATCAGGACCTGGAGCACTGTTTTTTGATCGTCGAAGCACAGCCTTGATTTCTTTCACTGTCACTGTGTCTTCATCCGAAGTGTTCTGGGCCTTGCATCTGTCTGAGGTGACCTCCTTGGCCAGATTCCGGCCTCCCATGTCTGTCTGGTTGCTCTGCTCAAGGTAGCGTTCAAAGAGGGCTTTGCCCTTGTCCTCGTCAGTCCTCTGCCAGATGAGGTCAGCACCTTGGAAGTCAGAAATGCTCTTATTCTTGACTACACCACTCATGCTTTTATGTAGTCGCCAGAACAATTTCAGTGACTTGTCTGTGCTTACTCTTTGACACACCTCTGCCCATTTTTCGCTTTTAACCACCGTGACCAGTTTTTTGAAATAGCTTACTTTTGTGTGCATCTCTCTTTCTAAGTGCAAGCAGGGACTAGGATGACCAGCTCTGTTCTTCTTGGCATTTTGCCATCTCCTTACAGCACTACGCTTATCCACCCAAGCCTTCTCCACCTCGAAACTCCACCACGGTGGCTGCTCCCAGCTTTTTTCCTTTCTTCCTGCCCTGAAACGTTCTGCGCTTGTCACGTCTTATTTTACTCACCACATCTTGCCCTGTACTGTCATACTGGAACGTCTTTACCTTTAGCTTGTGCTGCCTGGTTCTGCCTTTCTCCACCAATATGCTGCATGGGTGGTGGTCGCTGCCATGGTGTCCTAGGACACCCCATCTACACACTGTAGTGAGTGAAGGTGAAACTAGCGCCAGATCAATAGCACTGTCCTCATCGCCTGGACGGCTTGCTGTCCTGGTGACACAGCCACTGTTGATACAAACCAGGTCGATGGTTTCCAGTGCAGTCTCGAGCTCCTCCCCTTGTGTATTGGAGGAAGTGTTTCCCCATGATCTGCCTTTAGCGTTGAAGTCACCACAGAAAATAACATTTCTCTCGTGGCCTAATATGCCACTTAAGCACTGCCACTTCTGGGCGTCCACACTCGCATTGCGGGCATAAACATTAACCAACACGAATGGTATACTGGAATGAACTCTCAACGCCTGTATTTGTATATCGTCACTGTTCCAACTGGACATGTCTAGCTCTGACGCCACCATGCTGTCGCGAACGAGAATCGCCGTTCCCAGATGTCGTCTGTTATAGAAACATTTGAAGCCGGCAATTCGGAGTAGCTGATCGCCCAGTCTCGTCTCCTGGAGTGCTACAATGTCGTTCCTGTAAACTAGGGTTTCTAAAATAGAGCCCCGTTGTTTTACACTGGCACAGTTCCAATATAGAATACGGATGTTCCTGAGTCCTAGACGGTGACACTTGAGTCTAAAACGTCTCAAGCCACCGCGCTTACCTGGCTTCTTTTTCCCTGCGCGGCTACCACGCCGCTTCGGTATGTTGACTGCTGATCGTTCGGAAAACACACGTTGTTCCGCCATGTTGAAAAAACGTAAACACAGACTTTTGATTGAGAACCACACACGCTGCTGAAAATTCACTCAAGGATGGCTTCGCTCGATGCACGAACTCCGTAGCACCCGCGCAGATCTTGAGTAGAAACTCCTGGTTTTACATCCTGGCACACCAATTACACGCAAGAAATGAATAAATCCATCCCTTACGCGAAAAAGTTAACGAACACAAAACAACACGACCGTCCGTCGCCATCTTGAAACCGGAAGCGCCTTTTCAACAAGTGAATAGGTACAGTTATATCGGAACAGTAATAACATCTGATGGGAAATGCCTTGAAGAGATTAAAACAAGAATCGCCATGTCTAAGGTAGCCTTTAGCAAAATGAAAAACATACTGACCAATAAAAAGATGTCAATTGAAACGAGAAAAAGAGTGTTGAGGTGCTACATAGAACTTGTACTTTTATATGGATGTGAAGCTTGGACAATGAGCAGTCAAGCTGAAAAACATCTGATGGCTGTAGAGATATGGTTTCTGAGGAAAATGCAAAGAATACCATGGACAGCCAGAAAGACCAATGAACAGGCCCTACAAGAAACAAATGAAGATCGTAAACTGATTAGAGATATTAGACGCAGACAGTTAAAATTTTTTGGGCATGTTATAAGAAGAAATGGATTGGAGAACTTGGTAACTGTGATATAGTAAAACGTCCTTACCCTTTCCTAGCATTGACTCCCTTAAAAATAAACAACCCCTTACAATTACTGTTTAAGTATCTTGCTTAGGTAGGAATAGAAAATAAAACAGCGATAGACTGACCGTGGCAGCTTAATTTATTTGGCTTTATTTTGGCTCACGCACCTGGCCAACAGTCATCGACTGATTGAAAAACAAAGGATCTTTTGTAGCCATTTTAGTTCAGACAAACAAAGGAAGCAGACATGTAAAAGTTTCCCCGTGTGGGGAAAAGGCAATTTTGCCTTAAAACCATCATTCTCTGAAGCTATTGAAGAGAAGCAAGTGGTGGTTGAATGTGGTGGGACTGCATTTCATAACTATCATCAGGATCCTGGGTTAACAGTCTGGTGAAGGTGAGTCAGGACTAAATGGCTTAACCATGTTCTGGATCTAGAAATACATCAATGTTTACTGCTGCACTCATAAGCTGCAAACGCAGCAAAAGAGATACATACGAAGACAACTGACGGTGTGATTGAGGAAGTCCTATTTCAGTAGGAATATCCAGGATGGACTTCAAGATCTAATAATCCACAAAGATGAAGATCAACAGAGTACTGACTAAAGTGTATCGTCTGCTTTACTTCTGAGAAGTACCACATATGGCCTCATCATTCAACCAAATCAGTGAAACTATGGGACAATCCTACTACAAGTTACTAAAACTAGCAACAGTGAAAACCCTTTAACTGTTGGTTGGATTACCAAGTTAATATCCAACAATGGATAAGTCTTCGAAAGAACGTCTCACAGCTGCAACAGTCAAACATGGGATTCAGCCATTCAACACCAAGTTCTTGATATGAACACCAACTCAAACAAATGGGAGAAGACACTGAACAAATACAGCCAAGGTACCAACTGAAAACCATAACTACACCAGATTACCTCAGGGATCCAAAACCTGAACCCTATCAGATAAAAGACCATATGAAAGCAACTAAATGCCTCTACATCAGCAACAAGAGGAATCATCTAATTGTTTGCAAACCTGTTACTGTGCTGGATTTATTCATCTGTGGATATATGTAGGTATAGATCAATTGTGGCCCTAGTCACAGATACTACCATGAGATGCCTCTCAGTCAATTAAAGTTCTACACTGGACTAGATAACAACGACTAATTCCTTGCCGGTCCAATGTCAGCCTAAATGCCATGGATTATAGACTCGCGACTAGGTGGGTGAAACCTCTGTGTAAGCCAATTTGGTAGTCGGATATTATAAGCCGAGAAGCTGAATGGAGGTCAACTTTTCATCAGACCTGATGATAAAGGGAATTACCTTCTGCAAAGCTTAAGTGGAAATCCTGAAGTATGACCAACCTGAGGCACCAAATTTCACAAAAAGGGCACCGAGCCTAAGGCAACAGAATATTCGTGATTCTAGCCCCAACGGAGGGGATATATGGTGTGTGATTTTTCAATTCCTGGATTATGGATTATAAAATAGTCACCAGCCAATTACCAGTGGATAAATATTAGGAACATAACTGAGTGCATTAATTCGGTACCCAGATAATGGGAAAAGGATCTAATCTACAGCAAAGATTAACCCTTAACCGCACACCAGGAGATAAATGACTCTATTAATTAGTTTAATTAGTAGTACAAAATGCTGTTTATATGTTGGTTTTTTCTGAAGGTAACAGGTCAGTAGTTTTTTTTTTCTAATGGTATATATGTATAGTATTTTGACACCAACTCATTATTTTTTAAAATGAGAAAATTGTAAAAGGTGTCAGAAACAAATGTTTATATGTTGGGTTCTATATACTTAGATCATTACTTGCCTTAATTATGAGGGTACATGAAAGTAGAACCAATTTGTGGTTGTTGTCTTGTTTGTAATAACATTGTATTTTTCTATGGTGAAATGGGATAAATGTGTTTTGATAATGAAAATCATTCCCATGCCTGTCTGAAAATGCATAGTGTTGATTACACATATATATGTAACTGCAGATTTTGATTTAATACTTGAACTGTTTGTCCAAAATTGTTGTGTACATCAAGTAAATGTGGTGTTCAACAGTGGTTGTTTATATGTTGTGAGCAATCAATATCCTTCTAGCACTATAGTAAATTTAAAGGGTGATGAAGTGGGAAGGGAAACCTACACACAGATGCCATTGTTTCAAGGATTGAATTCTTTTCTCCGGGGGTTTGTGGTAAATATACCTGATCACCCTGCATTCTAACAAGTGACCAGAGAATCAATAAATCCCCTAGACACTTTTAACAAAATATTCTCATAAATTAAAATCCACATCCCACAATAACAACTGGTAACATCGAAGGGAAAAGAAACAGGGGAAGACCTAGAAGCAAATACCTGGATGGCTTGGCCTCGTGGCATGGTCGAGACAGAAACACAGAACTGATCCATGACTCTGGTGATCGAGTGAGATGGCAAACCATGACCGCCCACGCTTACCGGCATGGCACATGATGGATGTATGGATGGTGACTGGGTGGCTGTTAGATGGGTCTACGTACTAGAGTAGAAGATGAAAGAGAAGATGAAAGACGTTTAATTCATGACACGATGTATATAGAAAAGTCCTCACAGTCTGCTTGCTTCCTATGTTTAGAGAGCAAGGTTCGATATACTCAAAATAGACCCAGATAGACAAGACCAGACAGACAGACAGACAGACAGACAGATAGATAAACAGACAGACAGACAGACAGACAGACAGACAGACAGACAGACAGACAGACAGATAGATAGATAGACAGATAGACAGACAGACAGACAGATCAGACAGACAGACAGACAGAGGCATGGTGGTAGGTATGTAGATGGATATGCTGGTTGGTTGTTTGACAGGTAGGCACAATGTAGGTAAGAAAGTAAGTTGGTAAGTAGAAATACATACTAATATTTAGGCTGATAACAGTATTAATAATAATAATTATAATAATAAATATAATGATAATCATTCGCAGTTGTAGTAGTAGTAGTAGTAGTAGTAGTAGTAGTAGTAGTAGTAGTAG